>LS581161.1:468925-515838 GCA_900490775.1 Pristionchus maxplancki
GAATTCGATAATTTCCAGGCCGAAGAATATTCTCCATTGAGTGATATCAAGCTCACGGGGGCAGGACTCCCGCAATTGTTGCTGATTGATGTGGATGGGAAGGAAGAGCAAAATAAGTATACTAAGTCACTCTCGAATGCGAAAGAGCTGAACGCTGTTGTTCGGTGAGTTCATATAATAATATTTATGCTATTTATTTTGAAATAACGGTTTAAAACATGTAAATATTTGACGTAGATTTGTGGTTGTTTTGAAGGCGTAAAATGTGTTGACTTCACATTACAATAATTAAACCTGCTTCAGACTCTTGAAGAAGTTCCCCCGCGGAACGGCCAAGAACATCATGATCATTTGTCTCTACAATGACCAGAAGAATAGGTTATTTTATAAAAGTTTACGAAAAAAAAGTTTCAAAATATGGTTTCAGACTTCAAGATATGCTTGAGAATGAGTGCAAGCTTAAGAGGATGCGCGATGAGCAGTACACTGTGCTCACTGTGGATTCAGCCCAGGTGAGAGGGCGTTAGGAAATGGTATACTCCGTTGCGCAAAAAATAATCAAAAACATGGCAGGGCAAGGAGGCTCCAATCGTGATTTTGATGACTACTCGAGCTCAGCGAGCGACGGGTTTCTTCTGCAGCAAGGAAAGGTAATTGATTCGTCATTTCAGTTATCTAAAATTTAAAAAAATTTCTTGTGGGTTCTCTTAACTTTTTGCGAATGATCTTGCCGGGATTATTACTGTAATCTCAGATGCAACGTCGCCGTGTCTCGTCAACAACAGGCGCTCATCATTCTGGGAAAGGGCAGTCTTCTCACTAAGACCGCCCCGTGGAGTACGGTAGTGAACGGAGATGACTTTACTCGCATCAAGGATAGCAAATTGAAATAAATAGTGAAACCGTTTTCTGTAGTGCTTTAATTGATTTTTTTACTAAGGAACTTACTTACATTACTCACTTTTAAACCTTTTTAACTCATGATCCTACTTACAGTTCTTTCAATACCTACAATAATTTCAAAATTAAAAATGCCACTGATAATCCGTGATCTCCATTCTTTGCTAAATGCAATTGTTGTTTCGAGTTGTCTGAAATAAAGTGCTAGTTGTGAAATTTAGTGATGGTTTCTATGTGGTTTCTATCCATGAATTATCTTATATTTTATATTTATATAAAAAATTTGCGATAGAGCAGTACTGTATTACGAAATTTGATCGATCGCGATTTCACCACTGCTCTATTTTGAAATATTTGTTTGCTTTCGACGACATGTTTCGTAATTTCCGTCCTCATATTTTGCAGTTCGTAATTTATTTGATTTCGCTTTTCCGATGACGGAGGACTACTTCAACGAGTTGGACATCGTTCCATTCGGTGGCGATCACTCTATTCTCAGGTAAATTCGTGATTTATTTTGCATTTATTGTCAAACGCTCTGTGGCGCGTTATTAATAGGAAATCTCGCGATTTCAAAAAAAACCTTGTAAATTATTTTCTTTCATTTCCAGTTCCACCGCAGTCGCTGACTTGCACCCATGGCGCGGTCTCTACCAGAGTCGAGATCCTCCTCCTGATCGCTCGACCAAGACGCCGTCCACTTGGAAGGCGCCGTTCGTGTACAAGCACGACGATCAACTGGCCGGATCTCCCGAGCAAGTGAAGAGAGGTGAGTAGATAGCGCGACACAGCCATCGACGTTATTTAGGGCTTCTTCTTTTCTTTCTTAAAGTTCTATTCTTTTCTGATTTTCACTTTATTGATGCGGATCATTAATATTCATAGCTAATTTCATTCGACTGGATTCATGAAATATGTTGAATGACACAAATGTATATTGTTTATTGTTTGCAGTGACCAACTCGAAGGCAGGCGCCGCTCGCCGATATGTTTCCCGCCCGAAGAAAGCCGTGGAATGGCACGAGACGATTCGCTTGTGCGACTTGGAGGCATTCAGAAAGAGTGAGTGACATTTTTATTGTTTTTTCCTAATAAAAAAATTCAATCCTAAAAAATTAATCAATATTTTTAGAAACTGCAGAGAAGGCTCGAGCGAGCGCCAATCTCGATCCGATTGACGGAATCTCTGGTAATTAATTCCGATTTGTTATTTAATCGTTTATATCCTATGATGACAGCCGGAATCTCTCGTCTCTCGGCCTCTCTCAAGCCTTTCCCGTCTTCCGTTCGTCCCGTGATCTACCGCTACGTTGATGTCATCAAGAGCTCGTTCGCTCTCTTGGAAGCAATTCACTTTGAGCTGTTCATGCCAGGTATCTTTACCGCTTTACCTCAGGAAATTTGTTATTTCATTCATAATTTACTATATTTTGCAGATCGTTCGGACCTCCGATTCCTCGCTGTCCAATTTTCTTCCGTGCCCGCTGGTACCGTGGAGGGAGATTACTTTCATTTGTCAGATGCTGATCTTCTCTCCGATCCCTCGTTCGCCATCAAACTGGGACAGGTGAAGATTATTAGTATTCTTAATTGAAAAAATGTTTCTAATTAGTGAGTATTGTTTATAAACATTGATAAACAATGCAAACTGATTGATAATTTGCAGGTCGAGTATCCCGTGATGTGGGAGGTCAAGAACATCAGCAAGATCGAATTCGCATCACATAATGATCAGGAAGCGCTGGCGTACATTGTGAAGAAGAAGGTAATTTTTTTCAATTATTTTTTGTTATTGTATATGATTAAGTTAGCCATTTTGCAGGCCCGAGGCTGCGGTGAGACTGCCATCAGTGGTTCCTCCGATCGCGATTTCTTCATTCGTGAGAAGCTCTTTCCCGATCAAGACTCGAGAAGCGAGCACTCGCTAGTGCGAGTCACCATGAAGGACATGGTCACTGCTCAGCTGTATCCGGTGAGTAGTATTTTAAAATATAGTTAAATCGAAATTGTAAGAATGATGTCATTCTTAATATATATTCAGGTCGAGCCACCCCACGGACCTCCTCCGCCGCCCCCTCCGATGGGTTGTTCACATCAGATGAAGATGCTGAAGTCGCTGACTCCTGAGGAACTGATTGATGTGTACATTGGTCTCATGGGTCAATCGCCGGATGAGAATGTCGATCTACTCATCACGCTCGAGGGCTATGTCGGAACACCGGAATTGCGCCTGATTTTGACTGAGCTGGGTGAGTACCATTTTTTATTGACCATTTTGCGTTCTTATATTATCTGAATATTTTCCAGAATCGTCAAAAGCCGGGAAGAAGTTCGATCCGCGCAGTGAGTATCTCAAGCGCGTCGAGGGCGTTCTCTCGTCCTCGCAACACTTCGGATACGCCGTATCCGCGGTGCGCGCGCTGTCCGCGAGTGAAGCGGAGCGGATGGAGGATCGGCTGGGCGCCTTCTCCACGTATGGGCAGGCCGGAGATCTGGAGCTGATGAATGAACTGTTCCGGCTCGGTTCGAGATACAGGTTTCATTTATATTCAATTTTAATTATTCCGCTCACTCAGAATAGCAAACGCGATGTTGAACGAATGCTTTTTTTATTATTCAATTTTTTAAAAATATTTTATTTATTTATGAAAATACAGAATGTTCGCGTCGTGCGGAGCGAATGCGGATGACGTTGGGGAGACGAAGATTGACGAGGGAGTCGTGCTCAAGACGATTCTGGATGAGGTAATTGTACGAAAAATATAAGCCGAGAAATGGCGCATTTTTCTTATATATCATCTTTAGGACATCGGCAGCTTCCGGGAGTGCCGGCCCCTAATGGATTGTATCTACGGAAGGAGAGGCGCGATCGATGCGTCGACTGAAGGTGAATCATTCTAATTTCAGTAAAGCAAATGCAGGGGTCAAATGACCCCTCAAAAATGACATAAGCAACCCACATTTCGGCCAAAATATCGAAAAGCAACCCACCGAGGAGTACACCAAAAAACAACCCACATTTTGGTATATTCATAACATTGGCATTTGACCCCTGGGCAAAAGTATTGAATTTTCAGCTACGGCCAGCCTCGAGCAACCGCCGAATCCTTTCATCGATGGAACTGTGCTGCAGCTGAATCCTGCGCAGTCGCGCGCCGTCCGCCTGTACGCGGACTCGTATGGGCCGCGCGTATTCTGCATCCTGTCGCCGCCCGGATCGGGAAAGACCACGGTTGCGGCGGCGATGGCTGCAGAGGTAGCACATTTTGACTCTAATTTTGCCACTTGTTAATTTTAAATTTACTTGTTTTAAATAGTAGAATCATTAAGGTTGCGCGCACATTGCGGGCTCGTCGTCGAGAGCGCCGCTACGGATACAAAGGACGCGAGGTCGAGGTGTACGATGACTACAGCAGCTTGCAGTTGCTCCTTTCGGTGACTTTTTGGCACTACTATAGAACACCGGCCACGGCCCACCCGTTCACCTCTCCCTTACTTGCTAATGGAGCAGAATGAGAAAGAAATAGGGGCGAAAGAATCGCGACCATTGACGTGGCCGGTGTTCTATAGTAGTGCCGACTTTTTATTTTTGCCATCTTGAAATTTGTATATTTAAAACATTTCTACGTTTCCAGGTGCAAAACGTGGCCGTAGACAATATGGGAGCTGCGCTGAAGAAGATGGACTACGGAGGAGGAGAGGTGCGTGATAGTTTGGTTTTTAATAGGAATGACTAATAGAATGTTTTCAGGTGTACAACATGAAGTCGTCTAAGAAGTTGAATCCTCATAATCCAGCTCCGTACGATTTCTTTGATAAGATGACCAAGCATCAATTGGACAATTGGAAGGGTGACAAGGTAATGCTCCTTTAAAAAATTAAATAAAAAATTGTGTTTAGTTGCTATTTTTAATTATGCAGCTAATTGCAGGTGAAGCTCTCGGAGGAGGAGTTGAGGGCTATTCGCATGAAGAGAAAGGAGAAGCGCACCAAAAAGGGTAAGAATAAGGAGAAGAAGAAGGAGAAAGAGATGGAGGATTGCATCACGCACCACAGAAGGGAGTACGAGAAGAAAGTGTATCCCAAGGTGAGAATGAACCCATTTAATATGCGGATAAAATCAAAAGTCGATACTTATTGCTTCGCAGATTATCCTCTCGACTGTGGAGATGGTACTGCAGAAGATGTACACCGAGAGCAAGCTGAATACTGATCTGGGAAAAGTGAGAAGAGTGATTATCGATGAGGCTTCTCTTCTTACCGAAGCGGCCCTTTTCGCCATCATTCGACGATTCCCCGAGGTACGGTACTGACTCTCGCTCAGGTAGTGTAAATTTATTTTCAGGCAAGAATCGTTCTGATCGGCGATGAGAAGCAGCTCCCTCCATTCATGTACGACGAGAAGATTCTGGGTCAAGAATTGGCAGGAAGACCTGCACTTACTGTGGCCATGAAGACTGGAAGAGTTCCCGTTGTGGAGCTGAATGAAGTCTATCGAGCCCCACCGACTCTCGTTGCTCCCTACAATAGACTGGCTTATGGAGGAAAACTTGTGTCGAGGAAGGTAAGTTGATTGTGTGAGAAAATGATAACAACTACAGCAAAGTTTGTTTATATTTTCCTATTCGTGGTTATTCTTCTGACTCAAAGGCCATTTAAAGCAATTTTCAGGCAGAAAATGAGCATCCTCTAAGCGTTGTCGGTCTCATTCACTCCGGTCGCCCTCAATTGTTGTTGATTGATGTGAACGGAAGAGAGGAGAGGAATGAACAGACCAAGTCCCTCTCGAATACGAAGGAGCTCGAAGCGCTCGTTCAGTCAGTTTGCGATTCCTCGGATTACGGTATTTATTGGTTACGGTAATGAATCTAATCTCAGTCTCCTGAAGAAGTTCCCTCGTGGCTGGACCAAGGATATCATGATCATTTGCCTGTACAAGGACCAGAAGAAGAGGTAAGGTATTTAGCTTTGAATTACTGTAGAATATCGATCGCAGACTGCAAGAGATGCTTGATGTGGGAAGGAATCCCGCGGGTTCGTCTGTCAATCAGTACACTGTGCTCACTGTGGATTCTGCTCAGGTGAACGAGAATGGCTAGTGATGACGCAACAATCATACGAAGTATTGCGTTTTCATTATTTATTCAAATAGTTCACAGGGCAAGGAGGCTCCTATCGTGATTCTGATGACTACTCGCACTGAGCGCGCGACTGATTTCTTCTGCAGCATTCAGAGGTTTTTTTTATTTATAATTCTTTTTTTCTTTATTCAGAATCATGGAGCTCGTCCGCTCCCATCTTTTTTCTGAAGGTGTATTTTCAAATAAATTAATTGGCTAGAATATTTTAATTACTTTAAGCAAAAAAATGCAGATGCAATGTCGCCGTCTCACGTCAACAGAAAGCCTTGATCATCCTTGGAAAGGCTCCGCTTCTCACGACGAACAAACCGTGGAGTACGGTAGTCAATGGAGATGATTTCACTTGTATCAAGGCTGAGGAGATCAAGTGATTTAGTGATTCACCTGTCATCTTGCATTGTTTATGCTATCCAGTTGTTTCACAGAGATCTCATTCTAACTTAGTCATTAATTGTTGTTCAGTGTCTTATTTGCAAATTGCTAATAGAAGACCAATAAGTTCAGAATTTTTGTTCCACAATTCCTGTGTCTTACGATGTGTTTTAGTCCCTTTTCTTTGCACCTAACTAATGTAGCTGGAAGATATTACACGTTCAATCACTCCTGTTGTGTCTCATTCATGTTGATAAAGTGTCAGAAGGGAATGAATTGCGATCGGTTTTCAATACACCGTAACAAGGGAGAAAAGTCAGAATGTCAGTTCTCGAGACGGATTCGTAGTGTGCCACAGATTTTTATCAAGAGACATGCAACCAGGAAAGAGAGAAACAACAACAAACCCGTTGAAAAGGAAAAAATAAATCAAATTTCAAGTTCTCTAGGATGTGACTGCTACAGCTTTCCTAATTATCTTCTCTAACTTGGGATCACTAGCGAATTCATTCCGAAAGATGTGCATGCACTTTCTGTAGGGACTTGGCACATCATTTACCATAGTAGAAGAAGGTTGGAAATGACGGACAGTGAAGGCTCCAGGCACTGTCTCGAATTTAATTCTGCAATAATGTTTTATTACTCATTTACATAAAAAAAGCCTACCCATCCTCTTGAAGTGTCGAGTAATAAATGTTATCCCTCCATCCACTTCCGATCAATCGCTCTTCAAATCGAGGGACACTCTTCCGGGCAACAACAGCAAATGATTTAGGTTCGGAATTAACATCGACCTGAAACTATTAGCCATTGAAACTAACAATATATTAGGTGCTAGTAAAACCTCGTATGAAGACGCAGAATTTCTCCAAATTTCGTATATCGACTGATTTTGCATCGCACTGTCGTTTTCGAGAGGTCGAATCTGTGAAAATACGATTTTTTTTCAATTTCATCCAACTGTTTCTCACTTTTCCCTCGTCCCAAGCGTTGAGTAGTTCTTCTTTAGTGCTCGGTATCTGATTACTATCCGAGGCACTAGTAAGCTCGAATGCGGGAATGAGCAGTGCTCTGTTCGTCATGTTCGTGTTCCGCGTAGCAGATCGGAGAGTATCATAGAGCTCTGAATAAACGAAATTGATCCTTCAATTCAAATAGCGATTGGCTAACCTTTGGAAGGCATAAAATCCACATCAGCCAGATATGCGAATTCAGTAGACGCAGCGTTCAACGCTACATTTCGTAAATAGTTCGCGGGATAGTAGCTCTGGAATCAGCTTTTGGTTGTAATTTGTTGCAGCAAATATGCCCACCCCAGTCTTGAACACTGCATGCAGCGCAACATTCGTTCTGTTTCGAGCGAAAGACTGGATGGTTTTCCTGAACAGAGTTCTTTCCCTCATTCACATTGATGTGTCAAAGCGAGTAAAGGTTTTCAAGATAACGTGAAACACAATCAATCCTCACTCGATCTGTGCTAGTTCAGCATCAGTGCAGTAGATGGCAGCACTGATGGGTCCTTCCCAATATTCGAGTAGTCTTTGGAAGACAGCGAATCGATCGACGGATAGATGAGTGACGAGAGTGATGTCGTTTGGCTCAGTCTGAAATGTATTTATCATACGTTTTTCTATAAGGCGTCAATTCAGTCGCTTTCATTATAGCTCACTGTCCCATCACCCTTTAATTTGAATGGAGTAAACGAGAACCTTACCGATGTCTCGAACCCGTTGAAGTACAGTTGTGTTCTATAGGTTGTCTGGATTGCAACAGCGAGTTCGTCGCACTCTCTGTCGACCTCTGTTAGATCAGCGAGAGAAGACGATGACTGGAAAATACACCGGTGAAGTTATATTTCCGAATTCCACTTCCTAGTTCCCAAGATTTGTGACCGAATTTTCGACCTTATTATTGAGAAATGGTTTACTTCGATATCCCCATCGCATTGCTCCCTCTGTCTGAACACGTAACCGTCCATTGCTTGGTAGATCAAATGATATCGAGTGAAGTAGACGGAGTACTTCGATTTGAGTCTCAGCTTCTCAGGAGAGTTGAAATGGGCGATCTGAATTTGACAGCTGACTCTCTCATTTCGTAATGACCTCTCGTCAATCAGAGAAGCGAGAGAGCGTGTTGAATTGAGAGAGTCAGAACAACAATTACAAGCTCTTACCTTGACAAATCGCTCGCTCCTCTGGCATTCCAATGGTGTCGCAAGACTTCCCAGTTGGTAGTTGTACGCGCAGGGCAATTCGACTGCGATGTGCGGATGAGAGACGGTGAGGGCGTTTATGATGTCCTCAAATAAATCTCTTTTATTGAGCTGGCGTTGAGGTTTAATTGGCTACTACCAAAGCATTCTCGATGATCTATCAACCAAAACTCAATATCACTAGCTTTGAATCGTCTTTGAAACGTATCTGATTAACCGAAATACTTGAGAAGTGCCAGTTTCAAAATCATCCTGATCCTTGAATTTCTTTGGCTATATCAGTCCAATTCAGTCAAATTTTCGGTAGTATTTAATTATTTTTATATTTTTTGTCGAGCATTTAATTGTCCCAATCCTCTCAACCTGATCATTCCCCTTGTGTACGTCCTTCTCGAATGTCTCCTTCGCCTCCCTCGTCCACATCTCCGTCCAATTCGCTCTCCTCATCCGCTCCAGATGCAGGAGCGAGACGCCGGCGTTGAAGCCGCGACCCTCAAAGTAAGAGGATAGCCGAGTTATCTAGAATCGAGGTAGATTCAGCAGTGTCAAAATACAATTTTCTGCCGATTCTACCTAGTCGAAGTCTCTTCATTCATCATACTCGTCTGCAGAATGAATAAACGGAGACCCGTACTCTAGAAAAGAAATCTCACCCTCGCCGGCCACTTGTTCCTGCCCCACGTGTACCCAGGAGAGATGTTCTCGGCCATAGCAAGAAGGACGGACTCGTTCGATCCCTGTAATTTATCACCGTTTTCATTCTCTCAAGACAAACATGATAGTCTGCGGAACGAGAAGGACAGACTCCTTCGATCCCTTGAAATTGAACACCTCAAGAATCGAAAGAAAATA
The DNA here is from genome assembly GCA_900490775.1 of Pristionchus maxplancki. Classification (NCBI taxonomy): domain Eukaryota; kingdom Metazoa; phylum Nematoda; class Chromadorea; order Rhabditida; family Neodiplogasteridae; genus Pristionchus; species Pristionchus maxplancki. The sequence continues at coordinate 478,403 of LS581161.1, forward strand.
AAGCTTCTCGCTTCTTCATTTCACTTGCTCACTTTTCGTTAAGATGCGGCTTTTCATTGTGAACTACTCAAGACCAAGAGGAGGAAATGAGAAAACTATTCGTACTACACCTTGAATGCATTGAATATCGGCGAGATATCATTCAACACTACGAGATCTATGTCCAGGAAGAGCACCTGGAATAGTAAACAATGGCTGTAGATCTAACTCTAAATCCAATTCCGAGGATCCCAAGAATAAATACATCAACGCCATACCTCTTTCACATCCTTCGACAGCATATCTGGAATGGCCAATCGGATGAGACCATAGATGGATGAGTAGTGCTTGTTCGGTACCCATTCCACCTGAAATCGTTTGATCTCCTCGTTTCACGCGATCATTAGCCAGTCAAATAAAGTGAGAAGGCTCGGGAAATTGAGAGAGTCCGAATATTTTCACCTGCTTCTTGTACGGTTCCATGTCGTAGATTTGGTAGCGGACTGAATGAGTGAAAAAGTGAAAGAGAGAAGAGCACCATTCATTCAATGGCATCGTAATAGTACCTGAAGGCAATTCCCACGTGCCGAACATCGTGGGGAGCACTTGTCTGGACTGTTGATCAGTTATGAAGTGGAAGACGAGTGGGCCCTTTAAAATACAATTCCTCTTTTTATTTTTTTAATTTTTTCTGCATCTAATTGTTATTGGCGTGGAAGAGTGGTCCATAAACACGTTTCAATGACTAGAGCTTAGTAGATCGATCTCTGAAATTCCCACGAAAGTGAAAAGGCGAATAGAGTGTGCAGAGATATGTAGACCCTGTAGTGGGCACAGGCTCCCTAGAAACTCTACGAATAGCTAATGAGCCCACAAATTTGATTATGAGAATTAGACAATTCAATCAGGTCAGAATACACCCACTCTGTGGTGATGCAGAATACTCTTGAACAGAGGCAGGGCGTTGTAGCACGTTGTGTAGCCACCCACAACGATTACGATGTGGTGTTCGATGCATCTGCAAAAAAGGCAAAGGTAAAGATGCATCCAAACTTTGAGAGTGGGCTCGTGGAGGGCTAATGTCGACTGTAACACTGAAGAAGTGTTGATAGGATGAGAAGGCTTGCACTCGAGAAGACTTACTTGCTATCTTGTTCCGCTAGAATTAGCTGAACCTTTGGAGGCAGCTCCACTCGAACGATCTTTCCTTGAATAATAATACGTTTTATCCAAATTATTTGGACCAAATATAAATAATTTCCACCTCTTACCTTTTGCTCCATAGTGTAGATAGAGCAAAACGATGAGTGATAGAGAAATTGCAAACAAATAAACTCTGTAGCTGGACATCCGGAGGATCATTTCATCTACGGCCTGAATGGAAAATACATTCAAAATTGAGCTGAGAAAAGACTTTGGCACCGAGGTGGAAAAGAAAAGGAGAAAGAGATCGGGCATCCATTCCTGAGATTTTAACGTAGATATCCCGCGAGGACCGTGGCTCTTCCGCTAGCCGAATTTGATTGGTTTAAAAATTTTCTCCTCATTTTGCATTATCTTTAGTGTCTGAACCTTTTCAAAACTATTTCTGGTGTCCTTTCCATCATTCCCGTATATCAGCCATGCGCTTAGTGTGTGCTTTGATCGTTGGTGCCAAATGATATCCGGTTGAGGTTCCGATTTCTAATCCCTTGATACGGGTCGCCTTTGCAAACACTCATGTGCAAATAACTTTCCCTTTCTCAACAGCGCTGATGTTTGCGGGATCTCGAGACGATTTCTCATATTGAATCTTGAAAGGTCACCCTGGTTGGGTGCTATCATCGCCCTAGATCTGCTGCAACTTTGCGAAGGCTAATGCGTTTAAGTTTTATCTGATCTAGTGTTCGGAATGCTCATCAGCATTGTAGCATTAGACTGTTATTTTCGAAATTCATTCAAAGATGTCACAATGACAAGATTCCGCTCTTACTCTTTGCACACCACACCACTCTAGTCACACCTATTAGACTATAAATTGATGACGCTGATCTGCAAATTAATTTCCTTTTCCGAATAGTGCTGATCTTTAGAAATCAACCCAAATGGTGCAATCGTCATTTGAAATCTCCTCGTCTCTCCCTGGCGATTGAAAAGCGCTCTCGCTTTCACATCTAGCGAGATCTTGGATGTACTATCGCCACTCGACATCTTTCTCTTTCTCTCATCTTCCTCGTTTCTTCTCAGTCTGGCTATCGAAGGTTGCTCCCGTTCTCTTTGGCCCAAAGATAGGATTGAGGAAGGAGCAGCAGACTTTGTCCGAGCACTGATCACGTCTCTCCATTTCGCACGATCTCTCGGCGGTTAGAGAAAAGAGATATCCATTGCTGGGATCATGCGAATCACAGAGTGCAATCTCATCCTTAGGAGATGTTTCACACTCTGGTCAGAGATGCGAGAGAGCGTGCGAAATGAAGAGACGGCGAGCCGAATTTCGAAAGGGAGTGGCGGAAAGACATCAGCATCAATAGATTAGAGAGGCGGGGCGAGGAGCTGAACCCGACCTCCTATCTCATTGATATTTAGTGTCACGTTCTCTAGCTGCGCGTCACAGACCAAATTTTGTCTCATCATCAAGTGATAGCCTTGAACCTTCTCTATCAACCCTTTACCGATGCGCTAACATTGTTCGATTTTAACGTTCTCTCATTCCTTTGATATCGACAGTTATTACTTCAGTACCTTTAATAACTACAGTAATCCTCGCAATGGACAACACCCAGCAGAGAGCCAACAGCCTTGCCGAGCGACGTCAGTTTTTATTAAATAAGCCACAATCAAGGTCTTGAGGATTCCGTGTCTTTTTGGATATGCTTGAAACTCATTTCAACTTCTCAGTTTATCTTTTTCCCTTGTCATTCTTAGAGGGCGGAAGCTGCTTTGAGATATGTACAAATTGTTGCTTTTCCAGTTGCCGCCTCAATCTCCTCATCGACATCGTCGTCGGACGGCAAGGAGAACTCGTCTTTCAACAGCAATTCCGGCTCTTCCTTCCATTCGTCGTCCTCTGGTGGGTATATTTATTGAATACCAGTTCACTCATGTTTCAACCAAGGCGTTTGCTCATGAACAATACAATTAGCTCGTACTCTGTGAACTAAGGAGCGAAAATTTGAAGAAATTAAAAGTCAAACCGAGGAAGAATGCCCTTCTTTCCAGGCACGACCTCCGTCCCCAACCCCTTCTACATTGGCAATATATCCTCTTCGGATCAGGATAGAATGAAGCAGGCATTCAGTCGGCATTTCTAAGCATTCATCATGTATTTAAAATATTTAAAATATTATTTTTGAATTGTTTGTGTCTTCAATAATATATTATCGGAATATTATAAATCGGAATATTATATATTATCGGAATATTATAATATAAAATATTATCTGCAGTCAGGAAAGAAATAATAACAAAATTTTCCGTTCAATTTCGGCACATTATCGAGTCTATATCATGTAGGTATCTATTACGTTTAGACACTAGGGATGTCTAAACGGAAAACGGAATTGTGTAATATTCCACTCTTTTTTCATCAATTCCGTAATTCAGAGAGATCGCCTCATTTTCTATGCGGATTTATGTAAAAATTACGGTTTTCCATAATTCTTATCACGCGTGTCGCCTAAGAATTGAATGAACGCTGGCACATTAAAAAATGTCCAAATGAGCTAACAACAGTTATCGATTGTCTATAGGGTCCCTCACAAGATAGCGTCGAGCTTTGTTCCATATTTTCAATTTTAGAGGCATGAGACGTCATCAAACTTTATGGGAGGCCAGAATTTGACAACTTTGGAGAACTGTAACTTATTTGTGAGAGGTTTTGGTGCTTCATCGTCAACTGATGAAATGATCCAAACATGCCGAAGAACAATCGTACGTCGTTGGGCTGTCGAAATTCGCATTTGCATTTATGCAAATTAAATAAAACGATTCATTCAAACCACAATTCCGAGCCCAGAAAACGGAAAGTGCCATTAGATAGAGCTCGGGAAGACGAATCGAATGATATGCTGGTCATTTCTACATCTATGTGCGTTCATGAGATAAGCTAATTTTTAATTTTTCCACATTTAGCCCAGTGATTTCTCATTTTCCCCTCTCATTTCGCGATTCCTTGCCTCTCACACCGCGCGACTGAGCTCGGAATGACGACGAATAACAGGGAAGACAAAGGAAAATAGCTGATTTTCGTTTAAAATCACAGAATAAGTGCTGAAAAGGAATCTTTAAACCACCTTATCTTATGAACGCACATAGATGTACAAATGACCAGCATATCATTCGATTCATCTTCCCGAGCTCTATCTAATGGCACTTTCCAATTTCTGGGCTCGGAATTGTGGTTTGAATGAATCGTTTTATTCAATTTGCATAAATGCAAATGCGAATTTAGACAGCCCAACAACGCACGATTGTTCTTCGGCATGTTTGGATCATTTCATCAGTTGACGATGAAGCACCAAAACCTCTCACAAATAAGTTACAGTTCTCCAAAGTTGTCAAATTCTGGCCTCCCACAAAGTTTGATGACGTCTCATGCCTCTAAAATTGAAAATATGGAACAAAGCTCGACGCTATCTTGTGAGGGACCCAATGAACTATCGAAAAATGCATAAAAACATAGGGGGTAAATATTGTGCCAACCACCCCCTGATTTTACTCGATTCTTAGGCGACACGCGTGTTATTCCTCCGTAATCGCTCAGCTCCGCGCGGTCCCTCTCATTCGTCGCCTCTCTCGAGTCGAATTCCAGGCAAAACCAATTGTAATTTCTTCATTTCGGATATGTTTCAGATTACGGAATTCCGTAATTTTTACGGAAAAACGTAATTCGACGTATGAGATGCAAATCGATTCGGTTTTCCGTTAAAAACTCCGTTTAGACTTCCCTAATAGACACCAAGTACACGTATTTATCGCCCAATACATTTCAATGTCTATACAGATCTCAATTGCTTGCTAAACCGTAATCTCCGCATCCCTCATTCGTTTCCCTATTTCTCGTTGGCAGAACGCTTTCGATGGCTCTTTGATCTCCCATTCGTTCAATTCACTACTGATAATCCGAGTAGCCGGCTGGACTTCTTGAGTTATAAATCGCAGCCTGAGAACAAATAAGTTAGAGCAATCGTCTGTCTCGTCGCGATCTGGTTACCTCTTTGTGCGATGCTACAGTGTGAACCGTAAGGGCGAAGGCCCGAACATCTCTCACTTTAGGGTACTCTCTCGATTCGCTGACCGACGAGAGAGCATTGCGAAATGAGAGAGTCGGACCATTCCTCATTAGTAAATTTCGAAAAAGTTCTTCAAATTCTCACTTCGAAGCAGCCATTCCTTGCTCGAGTCTCCAACTACCAGCAGCCAATCGTTGAGCGAGCGATTTCTCCAGTAGCACTCCGGCGAGAGACAAAGTCTGCAATTCAATCTATAGTAGAGTGCCGAAAATGACTAAACTGCTAGTCACTTAGTATGGAAATGCACTGCTCTTTTTACGAGAGAGAGTTCAGAAGAGGAGATTAAGATGATATTTACATACAAAATGACTAGCTGCTTAGTCATTTTCGATAGTCTAATCTATAGTATTCCACTCATTCCGATGAAACTTTAACCACAACCTACTCAATGTAGAGATTAATTTATGCAGAAATCATCTCACCTGCTCATGTCGAAACACGATAGGCGAGTGCACCTTCTCACATTTAATGCGTAATTCTAAAAATATTATCGCAATAATTATTTATTGCGCGAGAGGCGCTCACCTGCATCCACTTGCCACGAGGATATCGTATCTGACAGCAGTACTCGGCGCGTATTTGATTCGTTGACGGCCGTTCTTCGTAGGTGGTAGGCTGGACAGGTCTGAATGGTCGTGGAAACTGCGCCCGAATAAAAGCGTGCAAATGGAGATAGTGTGACCAGTCACAAACTCACCCCATTTCTCAAGTAGACAAAGTGAACGTTGAAGGAGTCGTGTAGGGGATTGTTGAAGAGGAATGCTCTGTAAAATCTCGTTTTTATAACTTCAAATATTTCACGGTCTTACAGTAACTGCGCGCGCTCCCAGCTATTGCCACAGACAGCTAGAGAGATCGGCCCGTGCCAGCTGGTGTTCACTGGAATATTGAAATTAGATGCCGGGTCTACATCAAAGTACCTGACGATTTGTATTAATTACTTGGTAACCCACGGGCCAATGACAAAACTCACGTCTCCGCATCACGTCGATCGCCTCCGCATAGTAGACATGCGCGGCGAGAGTGACTTCTCCATTAGTGATTTGCGGGAGGTTCCGGAGATTCGTCAGAGTGCGATAGTTGTCTGCCTGTAAATCACTTATTTGCATGGGAAATCGATCCTTCGATAAGCTCTACTCACGGAATCCACTTCTTCGAACTCATAGCCATCCATCTTCTGGAGGCATCTGTAGATGGGCGAGAACACAGCAGTGTATCCTGCTGTTTCGTAGTATTTCTTCTTGCCCGTCCAGTGCGGGATCTGCAACAAAAGCAGTGATTTATATGGCCTCATTTCTTATAATTTCATCGGATTTGCGACAGTCAGTAGGTGGAAGTAAGCGACACGATTGGTTAGCAACGGAGAGTTCAGTTCATACCTTCACATTCCGCAGGTCCGCCTTGCTCTTGAGACACTTCTCTGGTCGGGTGAACTGCAATGATTTGGACTTACCAGACGTATGCTTCTAAATAACAATGAAGATTCGCATGAATTCATACCGGTCCTATCTGCAAGTTGTATACGCAGGGCAGTCTCAGGTACGTGTCCGGTCGCATAATGGCCACTGCAGCAAGAAGATCCTGTAGAAAGCGTGGTGATATTCAGATGAATCGGTTGCGTTTCAGAGGATTAATTTGAGATTAATTTGAGGGCATAGCGTATAATTTTCTTGAATGAGACCAACGGATCGTCAAACCTGCGGGCACTTGAGATTGCCGAGTTTGTTCATGAGCCAGACGCCCGTTTTCCGCCACAGAGAGGAGAAATTACCTAAAATTACCACAGAGGTTGACCAAAAACAACGCAAATTTCGTCACTTACCCGCCCTCATCGCTTTCATGTTGTACAGCACCAGCCCACTGTTGAGACTTGCGACAGCTGCGCCCTGAATTCACCATGAAATGAATTAAATTAGTAGCAAAATAAATTGCAATTTGCAAACTGACTCTTCCAAATGACTCCTCCAGATCTCTCCTTCTGTACTGATCAGAGGCAGTGGCGAACATTATTCCTGATAATGAGAAAAAAGTCAACCTACAAATCAAGCAACTCACCTTTCTCATCCATAACTGTAAAATAGGAATGCAGCACACTGAGATCCTCAAGAACGAGCATGTCAGTGTCGATGAAAATTGCCTGAAATTATTTGTTGTGATTAGTTAACTGGCTAATTAGTTAATTAGTAATTAATTAACAACCCACCTTCTCAACATAATCCGGCAGAATCTCATGAATCACATACTTCAACTGGCCGTAACCGCTCACTTCGTGGGTGGATTTGACCTGCGCATTAGTAGGCACAAATTTCACACTGTTTATTGAAAGGTTCTCACCCTATCCCCTTGCTGAATGTCCTTGCACAATTGGAAAAATTATAAAGAAATTTAATAATAAGGAATTACCCATTCCAGCCTCCGCTGATCCGCCTCCACATTGTAGAAGCTGGTGCGAACTGAAATGTCAATTCCAAGGTTTCAACAGGAGGAAAATGACAAAATATATTCTTACCTCTCGCCAGGGGCCATGTGCGGAACAGCGTGGACAGAGTGTCGCCAGACCTAAATTCATGTTTACTTCATGTTCCACATCTCTAAAATTGTTCTTAGCGTGTCCCAGTGATTGAGCTTCACAGGCGGTTAATCAAGGCCCAACGAAAAGTTTGCCAATAACATGCACTATTTTGTTCCAAATGCAAAATAAAGAGACAACCATAAACCTCGTATTCGTCAGCAAGTGCACGTGCAATTCTCCTCCGTAGAAGGAAAGGATGGATTTGAGCAGCGTCTCGACTCTTTCGCACACGGAAATGCCCGATTTGGTGGGATTCTGGTTGTCCGCGACGATTAGGACGATGTGGATGGTCTGCAAACAGACTTCATTGGTGCTTTTAATAGATGATGATTAGTTTCTCCGGACTATTGGTGATCACTGGCATATTGAAGAAGCCAAACAGAAAATGCATAGGATTAGCTCACCTGATTGACTACGGGCTCGGTGTAATTCTCGTGGAGCTCTGCTTGCATGAAGGCTGTTGCAGACAGCGCATCGAGCTGAAATTATTAATTATCTATCAACAAAAAGTGAAAGAAAGTACCAACCTCCCTCTGCAGGATGCTCGTCTCGAAGTGCTGCTCGGGCTGAAATGACCAATCATTTTTTGTACAATTAGAGCTCGAAAGTCGCCGTCTCTTCATTTCGCACAATCTCTCGCTTATCGACCGGGTGAGAGAGTGCATGAAACGAAGAGACGGTGGCTCATATTTCAAACTCTACTATCAATCAATAACTCACCTTAGCCTGCCACTCCTCTTCTGTAGATGATGTGAAGATCTGTGAAGCAATTGATTACAATTGGAAATACCATAAACAATCGTCGCAAAAAATCGTCCCTTTCCCCGCCAAACACGTTTACTATTGAGCTGGCGAATAAAGAATACGAATAAGAATAAAACGAGGAAAACAAACCTTTCCGTATGCATAGTAGAGAAGAAGCAGTGCAGATACGGCAAAAATCGCTGCAGATTCGCTCTGTCGAATGCGCATTATCTGAATTACTTCTGGAGCTTGATCACGCCTCTGTGACCGTCGAGAGAGTGTGTGAAATGAAGAGATTACAGAAACGTAAACAATAATGGTTTCGACGAAAGTCTCAATTTTCGGCCGATGCACCAACAAAAATTGCAGAGACGCTTGTAAAATCTCGCTTGCAATCTTTTCCGAAAAGAATTGGGAAGTTCTCAGCTTTGGCAATTGAAGCTCACGGTCTCTTCATTTCCCCTGTTCTCTCGCTCCTCTGACCGGCGAGAGAGCGAGCAGGTGGGAGAGATCACGTCTCGCTTCGCCATTCCTCTAGAGATGGCGGAGATACGAGCCAATTCGACTGTATTCGGCGGCAAGTTTTCCCTTTCTTGAATGGATGATTTCAAGATTGGAATGACGCTCTGCGATCCTTTTTATTAGTCAAAGCAAGAAAAGTGCGCAATAAATTGAGTCTCGAGTTATTAATGCAACGCAGTATCAAATATGTTACACGGTGTGCGTTTCAGGAGCGAAGGACTCCAATTTCAATCTTGAGAAGGGATGTACGAAAAAAAATATTTTTCGAGTTCCTAAACTTGAGCTTCCGCTTTTCAGATAATTTGTATAATCTCTAGTTGGCTAGAATACGTTCCACGACTTTTGTTTCAAAGGCACGGATAAATCCGAACGGCTTCTATTTTCTCACCAATTACTCCTAGATCCCTAAAAACCTTTCATTCCCATTATTTCTTTTGAAATTAGTAGCAGATCTAACACTGCGAGTGAGTGTCGGACTTTGTCTGACTCTCTCCAATTCGCCCGCTCTCTCGCTCGCTCTGACCAACGAGAGAGCGCGTGAGAGGGATAGCGCTCAGATCAGGACGCGAGATCTCCTTCGAAGGAAAAACGAAAGAGCTCGCGCTCTCCTCATTTCGCGTGATATCTCGTTTCTCTGAGTGTCTGAATATCCGGCAAATACTCAAAGAACTCGCAGCTTTCAAAGATCTCAATCGGTCCGCGCCGATGCGTCTCGCTATCCTTTCTATCTCATGCCGAGCCTCAATGGTGAGAAGAGAGAATGAGAGATTGAAAGGGAAGAACAATTGGAGCTTCAAAGATCCAAATCTGCCCTATCCTCAAAGGAGAATAGGATGATGGAAAGGAGAGAAAGCAATAGAAAAAGTATTTGTTGCGTCCTCTAATGATCCCGTTCAGTTGTCTCAAAAATATCGATTGCAGATGACCAAAACGAAGCGACCGGACATCCAGGGCATACGTGGTATGTGCTTTGTTTTTTTAACCACAAGAGCACCGTTTATCAAGCACATTATTGCATATCCTTCGTTTGCATGCTCACCCACTTTTTTCTGCCTGTAAACGGAATAAATATTGATTTGAGCATGCCTATTCTCAGGTCTAGCCATCGCTTCTGTGCTCGCTTTCCACCTGAACGGCAGACTGTTCCCCGCCGGATTCGTTGGAGTCGACATGTGTGATTCCTTTTGTTTTTTGTTGATGTTGTTTTTGTTGCTATTATTATTGTTTTTCAGTTCGGTGTCAACAAACCAATCATTTCAGGTTCTTCGTTCTCTCCGGGTACCTTATGTCGTCGATTCTGGCCAGGGAGACAACGATCGATGTGAAAGGTACAATTTCATAAGTGCCTTGAGAACACTCGGCTAAAAGCTATCAATTCTGTTCCTGGATAATTGCTATTATTCGAGTTTAGTTTCGAAAATGATGATATTTCTACTGCCAGTGCTCCTCTCCTTCTACACTCGTCGCTTCAAGCGCATCGTTCCCCTCTATTCGATTCTCCTCATCACTCTCTTCGTCCTAGTGCCGCTGCTCCTGCTAAGGAGAGATGTCAGCAAGTGAGTTAGTTGTCGTATTTTTGTCTCCAAAATACGGCGTAATGTAAAAACGGGTAGGTAAAAAGGCCTCAGTTTGTATGCGATTTTCATCTCAGTCAAGTTCATGCTCTCACGAGAGTCTCACTATTAACTTTTCAATTGAGATTTGTCATCGACTCCAAATGGGCCGCTGCCTTCTCCACCAACATCCACTCTCTGCAAGAGAAGAGCGACTACTTCGCCGAGGTCAGCATTGAGGTTGATTAGTGCATGCGAATTCAAACTCTTCTCAGTGGGTTATGATACCCCAAACTAGAGTGATGACCTGCCGCACTTCATCTGTCCTACCAAACTCCTACCGTATCTATACTAAAAGACATTGCAGCTCTACGACTCGAACGTCCTCACGCACACGTGGTCGTTGGGCGTGGAGATTCAGGTTCGTGTTTTCTCGTTTTACCGGCCCAACTGACTCATCGAGTTTTCTATCTTTGATCATTTTAACCTACACTACCTGGCATTTCCCTCATTTCTTTTCAATTTAATTTACTCTTACACCATTTTGACCCATTGGTTTACCTAACCGCCTATTTTCAACATTCTAAAATCCTTGCCACCTAAAGACTTTCTGTTCCCTTCAATAAGTTCCTTTCAGTACTACCTCATCGTGCCCTTCCTGATCACTATGCAGCGATTGGCGGGCGACCAAGTCGGCAAACTATATCTGCTCATTCTGATTGCAGGTCATTTGGATTTTTCATACTGGCTGCTAGTGAACATTAGGTAGGGCGAAAATAGTTCCAAGTCCAAAACCTCACGACGCTTACAAGGGAGGGTCGCGAGGAGGATATGGAGTTTCCAAACGGGACTATGCGGGATCGAAAGAGAAGAAAATTCTAAGAACTTTTACGCTTTTCAAATTTGCTGAACGTTTCTGCAGACTTCTGGGCTGTTGTGGAGTTTAGGGGGTTTTGGGGACATAGCCTCAATTGGTGTGTGGTTCTACGTTACTTATTGCGATTGAAGTACAGGGATAGATGAGTAGGATGATTGCATTGTGAAACACAACTGTAATTAGCGATTGCCCGGGATGAAATGGAAATCGAGAGATAGAGATTATGCAAATCGGGCGCTAATCATGTTCATTCTTTGAAAGAGCGAGACGATTCGTGAACCAGTTGTGTTTCACACTATCATCATATGCCATGGGTCTCGTCGAAAATTAATTTCTGAGGCTCTACTGTTAGCACAATAAAACGAATGAATCAGTAAAAAGAGGATTTCAATTCTGTCCATATTCTTTTCAAATGCAGTAGAATGTAACAGCTGCACTATCTAACTTAGGTTCTAAAATGGTTCGATTTCATAATCTAAGAATTTTCCAGCCTCCTTCTCCTTCCAATGCTTCTCGAGTGCGACCATCTCCTTCAATGCGATGTCCTCGCGGGTCTGGCAGTTCCTGGCGGGTGCAATCGCCCATGAGGTATGACTTTCAGTCGCCAGCTCGTTGAGTCGTCAAACTTCTCATAGTACAAGAATAACAATGCACGCTGCCAGAAGCGATAAATGAAATTCATAGTCATCCATTGACGGAACTCTTGTTGCAGTTGATATCGTTGCTCAGCGATCAAACGACGGGTGGAAATTCGTACTCGATCTTGCCGTCATCCGACACTATTTTCATTCTTGAGGAGGAAAGGAGTGGAACGAAAGTGACAAAGGAAATAGCTGATGAAATGACAATTGGAAAAGGTGATCGTTTTCCCACAATCGGGATAGGTTTCAACCAATTTTCTAGTGAAAGTAGCTAAGAAAGATACTTTATTTTATCGGAGATTATATTATAATGTATTTTTACAAATCAATCTTTTTCAGTTATCTCCCGTGCCACTCCCACTCTACTGACGGTTCTCCTTCTCACCTTCTCATTATTTCCTGTCCAACTACTACCAAATGAGGGTACGTCATCGATCACATTTCCAATTATTCTTGATCATTATTCAGCCCTACGAGCAGTCACAATCGCTCTCACAGCTGCAATTATCGTGCTGGGACGAGTTGAGGACCATCAATCCTTACTGTTGACTAATCGGTACTCTATTTTATCCGCGTTAATGTTAGTGCCTGGTGTGTCAGCCCCGTAATGTACCTCGGCGACGTTTCCTACGTGGTGTACCTCGTCCACTGGCCGGTGATTATCATGTGGAAGAGCTACAGGGATTTGAACGAGTTGAGAGGGAAAGGTGAGCTAGGGAAAATGACATCGAAAGGCCTCCTTTTTCGGAAATTTTTATCTGCATCTCAATCACATTCCTGGTCTCCATTATCGTGCATCACACGCTGGAGAGGATGTTCATTACGTTAGTCACCTTCTTCATTCATTATTCATCCATTAATTATGTATTCCGTGCTTGGGGCAGATATCGTTAGAAATTGACAAATATTATGGCAGAAACGGATTCTTCTTTCGGGCATTAGCCCGCTTCCTTACCTCCAATAAATAGATACATTACAGTACCTCTACCACTGTCTCGTCCATATTCGTCGCAGTCATCTACGGGGTAATCATCTGCTCGATTCACTTCCATCTACCAGAGAAGCTGAACGGGATTGTGGAGTCGAAGAGTGAGCCTAATTCCCGTTTCGTAATTAAGAAAATTAGGGAGTAAATGTTGAATTCAGTTCCATCTGACGTTGCGGATGCGCTGATATGGAATCTGAATCAGTCGCATCCTTCGTACTACAGACAGAGGCCATTCGAGGTATATAATCTATACTATAGATTGTAATAGGAAACACGTATTTTTCTTGTTTTCTATGGATTCTTTCTGTCCGAAATCAGCTATGACAGTTGTCTCAGTATTCAAATCGTCTTAGAAACATAACCAAAATAATAATTGAAAAAATTCATTCATTAGAAATGCGACTTCTAGGGCTGCGATGACGACCCGGAGGGCATGCAGATGCGCGATGGCTACACCGCACAGAGTGTGTACGAGTGTCTGTGGGTGAGTCTACTTCTACTTTAAATCATACGATTCGTTTATTGGTAGATGGTTGTTCTACATTGCTTAATGTGATCGCCTTTTCATGTGATTCTAGGAATATGACTGTTTTGTGAAACACAACTGGACAATCTTCATAGAATCTCAATAACGTTTGCAGAAATCGCCCAATCGCTCCGGAACCGTAAAGATCCTCGTAGTCGGGAATTCGATGGCCCATCGAGCGACGAAGTTGATTCATTCCATCATCGAGAACAAGAAGGACGTCAAGGAGATGCGGTTGTTCGCGCACTCGGGTTCGTTTGTTTCTTAATGCTTCTTACACATCTACTCGCTCTATAACTAGTAAGACTTAGAAGAAACACCTGTCCGCGTTTTCTAGGAAACATATCCTTTGTGTACTTTTTACTTTCATGCAGTGTATCTTTTCCACTTCACTAATATTTCGTGTCTTATAATTTTAATTACAGCAATGAAGAGTCGCCTTAGAATGATTCGGCAGCAGTGTACTGAGAATATTTGCAGCCTGCCGCCCTACGGAGAGCTGTCCTGCGTTCTTCGAGGCGATGATGAAACTCGTGCAGAGAATGCAACCGGATATCACCTTCCTCATCTATGACGGGTTTGTTTAATTTTTCTGCGGTTATATATTTTGCAACGACCATCGTCCAGATACCACAAACCGTGTGCCGTCCAAACACTATTTTTTTACGTTCCACATTCATATCCAATGTGAAACGTATTAGTTTCCAACTGTCTTCAGTACGAAATATGAGTTATTGAGATCTTTCCAGAGCAAAACGACTCCAATTTGAGCCCATCGAGAACATCGAAACGGACGAACCACTGGCTGACTTCGTCGAGTTTCTCAAGCCATTGAGGTACATTTCCTAAGGAACTGGCTTGAGCGGGTCTGATCCTCTCATTTCTTAATCTTCTCTCGCCAGTTAGAGATACGAGAGAGTATGGGAAAATGAGAGAGACAGACGATGATTCAGTGCCAACTCCAAGTACCTCGTGCTCGACGAGTTCTATCCCACAGCGCGGACGCCCACAGGTTGGTGTTGTACTCACTTTGACCCCTATTACCCTATTCTGGTGATTGAGTATAATAACCCTTAGACACTGTAACCTGAATCTACGGTTCACTGCAGGAGTCGCAACGAGCATGTACAAACGCCTGCTGCGTGGACAGCAACTGGATGACCTCAAGCAGTCGTACACGGTGAGCTATTGCCTATCCTGGAATTAAATCTTTGGCGAACCACCATCATTAGCGTCCACTAGACAAGTTTGGTGAAGTAATGCGTTAGTTAAAACACCGATCGTCCATTCAGCAACAGACTTGCCAAACCCAATCTTTTGGTTGATCGTTGAAACTCATTTCGAAAATTCATTCCAGGCATTCTCCGAGTACATGTCCCTCTACTTTCGTCGGATCGACCAACTACCAGCCCGATTTCCCAATCTCATCCGCCACAACACGAGTGCGCCTTTGTGCGCGGAGGAGCAGGGATGGTGCTGGTGGTGAGCAGAGCCACCGTCTCTTCATTTCAGGCACTCTCTCACCCGGTCGATAAGCGAGAGAGTGTGCGAAATGAGGAGATGGTGGTTTATTTCGCCTTTTATCTTTTATACACTAAACTATGACTACAAACAATGAAGTGCTAATTTTTGGTCCCTAACCGGCAAGACGACGAGAGAAATCATGCGGAATGGAGAGAGACCATCAATTCCAGGTACAACCGTCGAAACTTCCACGCGTACTTCACTGACAACGCTCATTTAACTGCAGATGGAAGGGAGCTATTGAGAGGGTCGTACTCGAGGATTATTGATGATTTGATACGACGGGTAAAGATAGGGAGGAATACAACGGTTTAATTGAATTGTATTAACTCATTTAAAGCTTACGTGTACATCATTGCATAAATAATTACTAGATAATTAAATAATTAAATATCAAGAGGCCATTTGGTTAGAAACGTTGACTTGTTTGGAAGCATTGAGATGGTTTCCATCGAGGTTGAGCCTCTCTCGTTCACGGACTCTAAAAGAAAATCATTGCAGTAAATGTAATCTTTCAAAAACACTGAACAAAAATATATATTCTCACTTTGCCTCGATCAATTCCAATTCGGCTCGAGATCGTTGCAAATCTTCCTCCATGCTAAGTATTTTCTGACCGAGAGTTTGTTTCTTCTCCTCCAATTGCTTGATCTGAAACGAAGAGCATGTATATATAAGTATACATGAAATCTTGGGATAACATCTACTGCAATCTGTGCTTTCTCTCGACTTTTCTTGTACAATTACTCTGTCGTAAGAAATAAAAACAGAACCTGATCCTGCATCCTTGCTCGATTCTCCTCGCTCCTTTCCTCCATTCCACTCCACGACATGCACAGCATCACAACGAATATGGCTCCAGAGAAGATCACAAGTCCTTTGAGAGCGTCATGCATGGTGTGGCTACAAAGGAAAATTTCTCGAAATTGTGGAACAAATTTAAAGAAGAACATGAGTAGATGCTGTAGTCATGAAGTCATGCATAACTACAGGATTTGCACTGTACGCAGGTAAAAAATGATAGACAGTAACACATAAATTCGTAGCAAAACTTCGTGATCCAAAACACTTGTGAGCACGGAATTATAGAAAATCTGAAAGAAAGATGTGCAGAGTAAAGTGGAATTGAGATACTTTCGCTATCTAGATCGTCCTAGAGAAGTGGGGGAAAACAAATGAAAGTGCACGAAATTCGACCTCCACATGCAATGTTCCTGATAGTGCAATGAGTAGAAGTGTAAGTGCAAGTGCTCATTGTCAACAAGTGGACAGTGATTGGGGAAAACGACTCAGTTGTTTCAAAATGGAAAAAAATAGAATTTGAGTTAGATTCGACAAGTCGGCAACGTTGTTTGGCATTAGGCAATCGTCGGAAGAATTCCGGATGAAACATTTCCGAATTTTTTGTTGCCCCTTTCATAAAACTGCACAAAATTGAATAATGTGCCATTCTGCGTCTACTCCATACCCTGAAGATAATAATCTCGTCTTGGCTCGCTGGGCAAGCCGCATGAATGCGCATTTCCCAAGTGGCACGGCATTTGACTCCATATTGAGTTAAGACACACTCCATCTTCCAGATCAAGTCCCTATCTCTTTCCAAATGAGATTTCTCAAGACGCATAACATTTGAGTTCTTTTTGTAGTGACGTGTTCTTAGAAAGGCGCCGTGTCTATCACTTCATGACAATACACGAGACATTCATTACAATTAGCTCGAGTCCCTAGCTCTTTCCAAATGAGACTTCTCAAAATCGGCTGTAAAATCGCCGAGACAGATATCTTCCTTTGAGATCTGGGATAGAGATCCGCACCATCTCTCGTCTCGAAATCATTTCTTTGAAGAATAAGACTCTCTCTTTCTCGCTTCTCTAACTGTCGAATGAGAGCAGAAACTTCCCCGGACAAAAGCTCAGATCTGACCGATAGCTTTGCCAGCTCAAATTCTAGAAGAGGATGAAGAGATGAAGATCTTTTTAAATCATTCCTAGACGATATTTGCCTTACAATGGTGCTGATTTTGCAGTAATATTTATAATTCGTTATTGAGTCGTGGAATGCTCGAGTCTGGTAGTCCTTAGTCAAAATTACGGCTTTGACTGCTTCGATTAGCAAACGAATAGAACAGATCCCAATGCAGGAGATCAGGTACACGTTGAGTGGAAGAGATCAGATATCTCGACCTCTAATCTACCAGAGAGGAATAAACACATTCAAGATCAGGACCATTCAAAGGTTTTGGAAGTCCACTTTCAGCTAAATTTTGAAAACTCTGTTTAGTAGCTTTAACGATAATTTATTTTTATCCCTCTGATTTACAATTTTCGAAGGTGAAATCTGCTGCAAAGTGCCGCCTAGTGCGCCTGATTCGGCCTTGCCGATAAACATCTTTAGAAATGGTCGAAGGAGGAGAAACGATCTTTAGAGATCGCAGGCGCGATAGCACATCTCCATACCGAGAGGATCTATCTAGTGGATACCCATTCGACCTTTGCGAACGGTGGGATCTTCCCGAGATGAACACGAAACGAGTGAGTTCTCTTTTATTTGGGTTGCCAGACTTCTTTTTTTTCTGACCGATTTGCGATTTTTTTAATCAATTGATACTCCAGCTGGAATTGGAATTGACAGAAGCACAGTGTTCAAAACTGATCTATGAAACTCATTTGTCACTAGTGATGACATTTCGGCACGCGCCTCTCTAATTTCGAATGATCTCTCTCCGGTCAGAGAGACGAGGGAGTACGCAAAATGAGGATAGACGAGTGCCGATTTGTCAACACTACTTGTCACGCAACTCAACCTGTTTCGAGTGCTAGATTAGCGATACCATAAATCAGCATATATGCACCTTTTTTTAAATTTTATAAAACTTTTAAATATTATTCTTTTATTTAGTTTATTTTATAAAACACCTTCCAGTGCATCAAATGTCTCGTCCACGGTGACGCTTCCGACCATTTCGACCCGCACTGCAGCAGGGCCGAGTGTGATTGTCGGAAGGTAATATTTTACTCATTTTTGTATATTTCCTCTCTTCTTGTTACTGACGGGATTGTAGATTAGCGATTGTAGGAAGGTGCGCATGTTTTACCCATTTTGCATATTTCCTCTATTCCTGTTACTTACGGTATAGTAGATTAGTAAAGAACGAATGCAACGTTTCCTACTCTTCATTACATGCATTGATGATATTGATAGTCTCTCGTAAACTTTTTCTAGTGTGAGCTCATCTCGCTCCGTCGCGATGCAGTGAACAAGCTAAAGGTGCTGAGCAAGAGGAATTCCATCGACTTCGGAGCCGATGTGAGGCTAATTTTACATTTTATGTCTTTCACTAGTATCAAATATGTTTCACGTTCACCCTTTAGTCCATTGCAATTCAATCAGCTTCAATTACTGAGTTGTGTCTGGTGAACCAAATAATCAATCCAGGAGATCTTCCACACCAGCTACACGTGCTCCAAGTGCAGACACCATGGAGTGCTCGCCATCAAAAAGGTGAGTGAAAATGACAACTTTACTTGAGAATTGAATATTCGCATTCGAATAAAACAGACAAGATTTTCGCTCTGGTGATCAAGATGATATATTGAGAAACATTGAGCGTCTGATTCTGCCTTGAACAGCACAGTCCGCCCTAGACTCTGGTCTTTATAACTTTATCTTGGGTGTCTGATGTGCGTGGTGTAACCTATTATCCTTCTCAGTTCCACATGCCCTGTCCCTTCACGGCAAAGGCCCCTTGTTGTTGACTATTTATATTAAAACATTGTTTGAAGTGGCATCTTTACCTCCCCGTCTTCATTACCATCTGAATGAATGAACGAATCTTTCCAGTTCCACGTGCCCTGTCCCTTCACGGCGTGCCGCTGTGAGTGGTGCGAAGTGAATGAACAGAAGAGGAAGATCGACGCTGAGATCATGCAGATACAGCGGTCAGAGAGGAGAGGGGGTGAGTTGAATCCTTCTTACGTAATAGAGTGCGTAGGATAGGTTCTTAGAATATGGGGAAGCCAGAAGGGTGAAGTGAGAGAGACTAGGGTAGAGGTCGACACAGAGATCATGCAGACACAGCGGGCCGAGAGTAGAGGGGGTTAGTTAATTTGAGATAAGGTTTCGTCTGTCCATCCCACTTCTTCTTTGTCTGCAAGAGAACAAAAAATGTTTGAACAATTTCTTCAGAATGCCCTCACACCCCGTCCACGCCATCTGGATCCGAGTCAGAAGAATCTCCGGTGCGCTACGAAGCCTATCTCTCTCCGGAGGCTAAGGTTTGCATTTCTTACTCTACTATTCTTACTATACTGAATTGAACAACAATCTAACAAGCGAGATCGTCTGTTTTAAATCATAGTTTTAAGGTCATCCACGACCTCCTCAACATCCTCTCCGTCTCTCCTTCCTCCTTCAACCCCTCCCTCTTCGACTATCAAGCCCTGTCCAACTTCTTCGCTCAACCACTCATCCTCGTGCCGGAGGAATGGATCCCGGATATCGAGACAATATTCGAGTTGGTGCATGAGGCGTTGAAGCGATTCCCGATCTTGCAGGGAATTTACTTCCAATTAAGCACGCCCTATTGTTATAGTTATCCCACACCGGAATTATATTCCCCCAGTTTGTTCCCTGATGCGTGCACCTATTTCAACACGCCATTGCCCACGCCCGTATCATTACTGAGTAATATTTGAGCACGTTCGTAAATGATTTTTACCCCAGATGTACTACCCTTTTCTGTCCCCTACCACCTCTGTGCAGACGCCCCCAACTATGGAGATGTATCAGTTCAGCGTGATTAGTAATTAGATAGCCCACTCGGAGTTGTATTCGCCTGGATTTATTCCTTACACCTATGTTTGTAGATCAGTTCGTGAATTGTGTTTTTCTTATTTTAACCTTTTACCGGTATGATCCTGCTCCTCCCCCAATGATTGTCGAATTTTTCAATTTATCTACTTTGCAGTATCATCTTATATTTTTTTTTATTCCACAGACTTCGTTCTTACAACTGGCCAAATGATCACAGACGTCGTTTGAGTACTATTTGAAACATATCAATAAAGCATTCGAAATGAGCACATTGTAAACTATTCAGACCATTAGACTATCAGGATTGAACTTGATCCCTATTCTCTCTTCTGGCTATTACATTTCTTGCAGCTCCTCTCCACATCTCTTGAAAATCGGCCAAAATCTGTTCCGAGATTTCAAGGTAGACCAAGTTTAGTTTCGAATGCTAAGGAATGCCTCTCTTTATTTTACGCACTTCCACATCTCGATCCTCTGACCGGTGAGAGAGACGGCGAAAAAAAGATCTCAAGGAGTGAGTTTGAAAAGCGACTTGAATTGAGCGCGAGATCAGATTAGAAATTTTTCGATTGAGAAAGAAGAGAGAAAGTGATGCCAAGCTTGAAAGAGTCTTCAAATGAAGAGAGTGAAACTATAAAAATGTGATGCAATGAATACCGTAAACAAATGCCTAGCCAATTGAGGGCTTTATCTCCACGCAAGTGCTCTAATGAACCGATTGAGCTCTCGATTCAGAGCTGCTTCCTATCTCAACTGGTCTAATACATCGCAAATAAGGCATTAGCAAATTTAATTTCTGAAAGAAAGATGCCCCCTGTAATTCTCCCGCGATCCCTTCGCCAACAGGGCTCTCTTCTTGCGCTGTCCGAACAATCTCGCTCGCCCATCTTTGCAAGCTTTTCTTCCTTATTCCCGGTGCGCACTTGCGCTTTCTCTTTCTCTGTTCCATCATTACTGTGCCTTACTGACCAAAACAAAATTTCAGATTTTTAAAAGATTATTAAACATGCGGGACCGATCGCCTTGCTCCATCGTGCTACACAACGCCCAGCAATCGATGCAGAGCAATGCGAGGAACAGGAATCGGAAGGTGAGCAATAATTATCCCCTTTTGAATACTTCTTTTCAAACACATCGTCTTTACACCTCATTTTTTGTATTTTTAATGACCGGACTGTCCAAAACTTCCCAAACGTAGCCTGGCGCCATTTGTTCAGTGCTTGAAACATATCTTGCGACCTTGAGCGAGAAACGCAATCGTGATCCCATCTTCAGATACTTCAATTGTCTCTTCTGGTAGCAGGAGTGATTCTGCTATGGCGATACTATGAGAACTCGACCAAAGTGAAAGAACCGTGAGCTTTTATGGATTTGCAGCAATGTTACATGTTTGAACCTCGAATTGCCCCTTTACTTCCATTAAACAGGTGCACCTACGTAGATGATGACCTTGTTAGCGTTGCGCCCGGTCAGCAATGCCCTGAATCGACAAAGATTGCTACTTTGCGAGGTAGGAACTTGATTTCGGATCTGATTGTGGTTCGGTTCTTATTCGTTTATGTTCAGGTTCTTCGCGCATGAATTTGGACATCGATTTACCGACAGCAGTATCATCGGTAGACGATTTTGACTACAGGTCATTGATTCATCACATCTTCACGCTCATTATAGTCAGACAAACTTACGTATGGAGCTGCATAGATAAAACTTTCAGTGTCTGCTCCCCCCTCTCCACTCTCAAAGTGTACGTGCCTCAGCATGACCATCCCTTTGCAAAGGTTGGTCAAATACGGTCAAATCATGAGAGAATAGAATAGAATAGGATTGAATTTATCAGTAATCGCAGAGGGAGGGGCTGATCATGGGCAAAGTCACTTTCATTCTTCTATTGACAATGAATGATGTAACAATGATTAGAATGGATGCGCCTTTTGATACAGATCGGTTATTTGCAGAGCTCTAATCATGCATTGGGATCGACCCATGGTTGAGTGTAATGAGTGAGAGGATGACCCCCGTGATGTCTAGACTTGATATGCCCACTATAAGTGGAGCCGCATAGGAAGAAGAACTCAAATGAAGAACACACAATAATAACAATGCATTTTCTCAGGCCATCGCCCTTCACCCGGCAGCCACTACCGACCAATCAGAAGCTTGTCTCAACATTGAATTCGCTGATGAAGGTATTTTTTCTCCTTTTTGAAAGCAGAGGAAACTATATGTTTCACAAAATCTTCATTGGAATGAAGGTTAGCTGTTTTTCAATTTAGTTTGGACTTACCCGTGAAAACAATAATATATGCGTCTGGACGAGAAGCCTTCTATAGCGGCACTCATTCACAGAGACGGCAGTCTACTCCCGTCCTCGCAACCTCTCTAATCTACTGGTTATCAATCTCGACTCGTCGAAATCAATAACAGCTACAGGAGCAGTGATGATCGTTCAGGACAATTACGCTCAAGAGTGAGTATAATAGATTTCGAAATACGGGATACTATCTCTTTTTCATTTATAACACGTGAAATGAGGGCATTCATCTCTAGTCACAAATTTCAGTGCCTTTCGCCCCTCCTTCGACTTTGCCGTTCACACAAATGTCAGCGAGTTTGACATAGATGGTTGGAGAAACGAGCCGTCGATTCTGCCCGCACCGCGAGAGGTGAGTTTTTGTAATGGCCATTATTACAAGTACAAAGTGCTGCTAAGCGTTCAATTCTAGCATTTCGCTGCTCACATCTCCGATGTACCTGCTGCTCTTGGCAATAGTTCTTCAATCTCGATTCACAGAGTGTCCTGCACGGATAAGAAATGTGGTAAGTTGTGGAGTTCGATGGATATAATTTGAAAGCTAACCAATAACTTTCTCATTTAGATGCTGATCTCTACCGCTTCAGCTTCTGTCTTCTCTCCCCATCTATGCATTTCCAGGTTCAATTGATGCTTATTTCATTTACAGTTTCTCGATCTTTCACGCAACAGATTTGATTCAGGTCCACCTCCTCCTCGCTCTTCGCAGCGGTTGCATTCCTGTCGTCCTCTCTCGAGCCCAGCCACTGCCCTTCCAGGGTGAATACTTTTTCACTTTTAGATTTGTATCGAATCTCGACTATTTCGAAGAATCAGTTGTGTTTCACTAGTAAGATAAGACCGTGAGCAATCGATCGACTTTAATTCATTATTTTTGTCCTTTTCAAAAAAAATTTAGACCAACTCGACTGGAAGCTCGTCGCTCTTCTCTATCCCAACTTGTCGCTGGGAGTACTGCTGAGGAAGCTGGAAATGATACCGAAAGGTGCATCTTGTCATATTTGTCTCGTTCCGTCGCTTTTACCAACAAAGTAGGCGAAATAAGCGGTATTTTTCAGAAGACATTCTCGAGATGCGTCGACGTGGAATCATTTTCAGGAGGAGATTAGATAATGCTGAAGGTATACTCCTTGGATATCTCCTATAGATTCAAGATGATGGTTAAATTTTCATTCGGATCTGAAGAATTCATTTGCAGCCCTCGCCCGCACGCTCCTCGCCGCTGCCGCAGAGATGATGCAGCTGCAGCTGCCGGCGGCTCCACTGGTGAGTTGACCTTATGTCGATTCTTCAATTCTCTTAAAATAGACTTGGTTGGTTGAGTTTCAAATATATTCTAGAAGCCAGTTGGAATATGATATGGATCTAAATAAAGCTTTCTCAGTCCCCCACTGCCCCGCTGTTCCACCGGTACGAGAGCAACGGGACGCATCTGGATGATGCGAGGAAGGATTACAGGAGGATAGCGTCGCCTCTGAATAGGCATGAACTGGCGAATGAGCAGGTTATCCTTTTCGGCTTCACTTGGATTCCCAATACTCTCCTGGGGTCTGAAGAAGTGGTCGTTCATTGTTGGTATATTTAAACACGCGGCCGACTAATCATCTCCGTTCACTGATTCGAATTATATTTGACTTTTGTCTGAAACACATCTATTTATCCTGCTTCTATTGATCAATTCTATTTGGCTACTCACATTTTTTGAGAGAAAGTGATATCTATTGTACCATTCCAGTACTCGTACGATCGCTGGAACTCGGGCAGGGACCTCACCTTCACTCCGCGAGTGCTGTACGATGCGGTGGGGCTGCCGGCCGAGGCGGAGTACTATGGAGATAGTGAAGTAAGTTGCTATCTTCCTGTCAGACAGATCGATCCAATATTTAGTATCTGGAAAGCATTGAAACAACACGGATTGCCATTGCAAAACTTTATCCAATTCAGATCACCCGCACGGCTGGCAGTCGCAATCGACAAGTGTTCGCGAGGGGATTGGGACTGAACCGAGAACCGGAGCAGTTCACTGGTAGGTAGAAATACACCATTCAGCACTGTTTCTTATTGATCGAAGCTATTAAAGTATGTCGAATGAAGAGGCGCCGAATCCTAATTCGAATTCATCCGATAAGCAAATTTGTAGTTGGAAACTAGTTGATCAAGAACTAAGAAACAAGTGGTTTCAAACAAAAATAAGAAACCGTGAAACTTAACCGATCAAACATTGCTTCTACTTATAATTGCGCAAGTTTGAATGAGTTTCACAGTTGGTTCAATTGTCATCGAGACCAAAGCTTCTCAGTATTAAACCATAACGCAGAACACCCAACCAAATAACAATTGCAGTTAACAGGCTTATTATTAAAATAGTTCATGCATATTCACTTTTCAGTCGTAATGATGACGTACAATCGAGACGACGGCGTGAGGGAGATCATCCACAGACTGAATAACTGCCCGTATCTCAACAAGGTTTGGTTTTCAGCGTTTACCTCATCTAATCTGGTTAATTTTGATAGAGGACATCAGACCATGACGATAGGTGGCGTATCAGTCATAATAGGTAACCAAATCATGTGTCCAGGTTCTCATCGTGTGGAACAACATCGGTCGAACTCCTACGGATGATTGGCCGAAGATTCACGTCCCGATCGAGTAGGTTTCACGAAGTAGATGTATCCTCAGAGTGGTGATCAAATGCGATTTGATTAGGATAGGCGGAAGTAAAAAAATGTCATGTCAGTAAAAAGGTCACATAGGTCAAATTGACTTTCAAATTCAGATTCATCCGATCAGATCGAAACAGCGTCAACAATCGCTTTCTGCCGTTTGACAGGATCGAGACTGAGGTATTACATCCTATAGCTGATTATATAGAGCGAAAGAGCACGGGAAATCGAGAGAGACAAGCTAAATAATTCAAATTCAGGCCATTTTCTTCATCGACGACGACATGGACGTCATCCACGATGAGCTGGTCTACGCCTTCAAGGTGTGGAGGCAGAACAGGGACCGGATCGTGGGCTTCTTTGATCGGTAAGGAGGAATCGAGTTACTGCAGTCGAATGGGTCCTTCTTCTGAAGGATTATTTGTTAGATAAGAGAACGTGGTATTTGAACTATCCTTACGACGCCTGGTGAATGGTTAGATGATAACAGACTTGCCCACTGTTCCAGATACCACTCTTGGTCGGGCGACACCTCCAAGTACGGCAAGGCGAGGAGCTGCGAGTACAGCATGATGATCGGAGCGTATTTGGTGGCACATAAGGTCAGCCTTCTGCTGCAATTTTGGAGCCTACAGCCTTTGTATCTTGAATTGATATCTAAGATCATCTAGTCAGAAACTAAGAAGAGCAATCTGACACTTTCGGAGAAGTCTAAATAATAGTGATGCTTCATTCCAGGAGCTCTTCTACGAGTACTCCTACAACATGCACCCAGCCATTAGACAAATGGTTGATGAGACGACCAATTGTGATGTAAGTTAATGCATATTTCTTGATAAATGGATGTGTTTCAATTGGGATTCAACTGTCCGCTGTTGTTACATTTTTAATCTTTTATCTGCATCCAAACGAACAGAAAATTATTTTTGAGGACATCGCCTTCAACTACCTCGTCTCACATCTGACGAGGAAACCACCGATGAAAGTGCAGAAACTGGTTGGGAATTGGTGAGTTTTTAGTAGTTTTCACGAGATTAGCCTAGACTTTTCTCGTATTGCTCTAGTGCATACAGATATACAGATCAGTGTGACTATCTGACATGGATTTTACATTCCTTCAGGAACTCCAAAACAATCCGCGGCCTCTCAGCTAGAGTCGATCACTTCACGACGAGAGACGAGTGCATGCAGAGATTGAATGCCATTTATGGATACAATCCCTTGATGTAGGTCTATTTTTCACTTAATTTTTTTTAAATTGTGCTACTCATACAATTGCAGGCTCTCACAAGTGAAAGCGATGCCCTCACTCGGCGTTTGTGTTCCTGGAATGTGAAATCTTCGTTGACGAACAGTTAAAGTAGCAGCATGATCTCATTTCCGCAATCTCACCGTCAAACGGAGTGATTAATATTGAATTTTTATTACAATAATGAATAAATACTTTTGTAAAAAATCGGTTAATCCAATTGTTTGATCTAGTCCGGCAAATATGTTTCACTGTTCCTCCTTACGGCAAACTGCGAATGGACAATAATAGGGATGTGGCATCGAATAGAAAATATTATATTCTTGAAATTATGCACATGTCGGACAAGCGGAAATCAGCGCTAACAAATTTTACCGAACTAGTGAGCACTACAATTTAGTCACACCATTGATCATTTGACGAGGATTCGCGACTTGCAAAGGACAAAAGAAAGAGAAAGAAAAAAGATTCAATCTTCAAAAAGGAGAACCGTCAACCGACGGAGATAGCAATCACGCAAATATCCTGAAAAGAGAGCGCCTTGGGATCGAAGATTCTCCTCATTTTACCTGCTCTCTAGCTTCTCCTATCGGTTAGGGGTACGAGGAATGGAGAGGCATGGAAGCTGCTACAAGTCCAAATAGCCTGTCTGTCTTCCGCACAAATCGTTCTCACGCGAGATTTTCAGGAATTTTCTCCAACATTCTTGCCCAACCCTATTTTGGATTAAACTGTTGCTGTGAAATTCTTCTTTCTCGCCTGCACGATTTATTCATTTCTTCAGATTCGGTATGAAAAGCGACGAGCTGCAAGGATTGCGAGGCATCGCAGGTAATATTTGTATGTTCTTCATCGTCATCCTACTGACCTTGCCATTCGTTTTTCTCTTTGATTTTCGTCTGAAACATCAGAACTCGCTTGATCTCAATGATCTCTAGTTGATCAGAGAAAGGAGGGGGTGTGAAAATAATATTGCGGAAGAGGACGCTTAAAGAATATAGCGATCTTTTTCATATCGCAGTTCGGCGAGAGAGCGCACAGAATGAGGAGAGTCGTTCTTCATTCACCCCTAATCGATATCTTCATTGCAGTGATCGCCGTCGTCCTCTTCCACCTCAAAGTGGACTGCGTCGGGAGGGGATTTCTCGGAGTGGATGTGTGAGACTCAGCTTGTTAATATTTGATTAGTTTTAGACAGCACGGGATACTCCCAACAATCAAACGTGTGAAACCGCCTTATTTTAATAATGTTTGCTGAAACGTACCTCAACCACGCTTGCCATTGTGCCGATCTGCGAATTATTCTCATCAACGGTTACCAAAATTACCGTATTTGGCTGCTGTAAAGATAGTGAACTGACTTTTCCAAAACACTCTCAAAACACATTTCAGTTTCTTCGTGCTCTCCGGCTACTTCATGGCGCGCGCACTGCACGGCAAGAGGGTGAACTGCGAGAAGGCGATAGAGTTCTACGAGAGGAGAGTTAAGTGAGCAATTTCCCTGTTATTTGAAACCTCTTTTCACTATTTTAGAATAAGTAAATCAATTATCAATCAATTTAGACGCCTGCTCCCCTCCTTCGCCCTCCTCCTCTTCCTCGTCACTTTTGCAATGCCATTCGTGCTTATTCTGGATGAATTGGACACGGCTGCGAGTGAGATCAGTCTGGTTAGTAATATTTTTAGCTTAGATCTAGTTGGAAGATCAATAGTCCATTGTTAGAACGTGTTACATTTCCTGCAGATGTTCTGTGAAACCCAAAATCTCTTTCAGTCCATGCCGTTCACAGTCAACTTCAAATTTGCTGCCGAGACGCAGAATTATTGGACCAAGGTTGGATTGTCTAATACTTCGTACCTAGTCTCCAGGATGATGATTGAGAAGCCTTGATGCATATTTGAGGTCGGTAACATTGGATATTCACTCAGGACAAGGACTTCTCCTCCATTGTCATGCACCTGTGGTCGCTCGCGCTGGAGATGCAGTTCTACCTACTCGTTCCCCTCATCTATTACGGAGTGAATCGACTGGAGAAGCATGAGCACCGTCTGACGGCTAACTCATTTCTGCTTGCCGGTGAGTTGGCAAGAGTGTATGAGAGAATCACCTCGATCTACTACAGATTCACTATTAGATAGACGTGCATTTGCCTGGTAGACACGCAAATTCAGTCTCACTCCTCCTCTACTACCTCGAGTTTGGAAACGAGAGAGCACTCGGGAGGAAGAGAATGGCTCAAAATCCTTTTATACTTGCATTCCAGGTTCCCTTCTCCTCCACTACCTCGAGCGCTCCGAGTCCCGCCAGTTCTACTTGCTTTACAATCGCCTGTGGGAGTTCGTTGCGGGCTTTGTCGTGCTGGAGTTGGAGCAGAAAGTGAAGGATAAGAGGTGAAGCCCCTTTTTATTGTTGTGTTCGTTTCGATGATTTTTGTTATTAAAAAGGGGTATTCGAATGATTAATGGTATAAGCATTGTCGTGCTGGAGTTGGAACAGAAAGATAAGAGATGTGTTGTGTTTCACAGATATCATAAATGATGTGTGCTCCGAACGGTTTGATACGAGGCTCGTCCGTATGGCCAAAAAATAACAAATTTCTCGCAAATTCAGAAAGCTGGCGCCCATCTCTCTAGCGGCCTCCGTCGTGCTGCTCTGGTTGCTGAGTGGGGCAGGTTAGTCTCTTTTCCTCCTCCTTTTGTTGCTAGAGAGAACCGCACTTTCTACATGGGAATATCCGCATCATCAGTGGTGATAGATGAATCCAAGTCGGTTGGATATGCAAACCGGAAAATCGCTCTACTAATATCACCGATGCCGGCTACAGCAACAAAGTAATGTGTTGATAAGAGAGTCAGTGATTCGAATATTTAGGCAAACCGGAAACTCATTCAACCTGTCTCGCCTGACTCTGAGCCTAGTACTCCTTACCGTCTGTTTAGGCAAACCGACGACTCGCTCCGCCCTCCTCCTCTTCCGTCTGGCCACCATCCTCTGCACTTCACTGATCGTGCTCTTCTCCGGATTTGCTGGGAACAGAGGGCTGAGTATGAGGTTTGTTCTTCTGGTTCTCAAAACACAAAGGAGGGGACAAGGAAGACCTAGGGAAAGGTGGAGAAACGAGATTCAGAAGAGAATGGGCCGAACTTGGTGGAGCATAACAAAAGAAGAATGGAGTATCCTAAACCCCTGATCAGCGCTCTAAAGCGACCCCTGATAAATTCTGATTCTTCTGGATGTATAGTGCGTGCAGCGCAACCTTCTACAACAGAATTAAAGATCGTCTCAGATAATTTTAGTGCGAAAAAAGCTTTTCAGATGGCTGGTCTACATCGGCGACCTCTCCTACATCCTCTACCTCATCCACTGGCCGGTGATTGTGTTAGTACACACGTGGATGATGTCGTTGAATGCGAGTGGTACGTGTACGATACCGCATGTTATGTTTGGTGATAGTGTGTCCTGTCAGATAAGTAAGCGTAAGTGTAAGAAGCGTTAGATTACCGTAGGTGGATGGCGGGTACAATAAGCTTCACTGGCCGGTGATTGTGTAAGTACATACACGGATGATGTTACCGAATTCTCTGAAATTGAACGACCAAACAAAACGAAATTGAACGTCAGCCCCGATTCAGACATCCTCATCTGCCTGCTCATCTCCATCACTCTCTCCGTCCTCGCCCATCACTGCTTCGAGAAACCCCTGCTGACGAGGAATTTCCAGTCTGTTTCATTCCGAGCACTCCTTTGGGTGACAAATATGTTTCACATAAATATTATCTGAGCGTTGTTCTAGAGGTGCGGTTCATGGGTAGTTGAAGAGTGCAAAAAACCAATTCCAGCGACTGCTTCACCATCTCGATGGCACTCTACATGGTCACACTGTTCGCCATCGCTACTCGCGCACCGCAGATCATGTCGGAGAAGATTATCGAGCATCGTTAGTTACAATTATAATTATTATTATTTATCCAAGTTTCAAGGTCGTAGCCTGTTGGACGATAAAAGGATCGTTAGTTACTTTCAAATATACAGGCCGCATAAATTTACAAACCCAAGTGCGCCGAAATATGAACATGATGAGTTGCACAAATGATTTTAAAATGTAATAGATTTGGAAGTTCAATGATCATGCGACTCCACCACATAAAAATCTTAGTTTCACGAGAAACTTCTTTTTATAGGTCAAGCCGGCAACTCCACCCTCCACTCCCTCATGCAGTGGAACTACCGAGAGGCGACCACTTGCTGCAATAGCATTCCAGCGGTGAGATTATCAGCGGCTTTAGGTGTATCAGACCCTCAATGGAGTTTCCTAATCCAATGGATTCTTGATGGATCCAAGCGTCGATTTTCTCGTCTTGCACTGTGATTATGATTGATGATTGACTATGATTGATTTAATTGTTCACTGGCCCTTTACCTTTACGCTGTGATTGCGCAGGACTGCGTTCGAGACGAGGAAGCAGAGCGGTGGACGGGCTGGAGCACGCATCCGAAGGGCCGATGTGTGGCGGTGAGTTCCAAAATAACAACAACAACAACAACAACAACAACAGAAAGTTATTTCCAGCAAGGCAACGGCACCCTCTCCGTCCTAGTGCTCGGCAACTCTGTGTCCATTTCCTCCTTTGAGACTGTACACAGGGTGCTGGATGGGAGATACAAGACACTAAGACTGTTCGCGAGAGAAGGTAAGAGGGAAAACTCAGTAATAGATGTGATGTGAAGGAGATGTGATGGAACTATCTATGCCCACCACACTCACGAACTGACTGTCGAGGTCAGAATGTGTTTCACAAGATCAAGGAAAGATAATAAAAATCATAAATTTGCTTATCGAGTATAGCTATTGTTAAACAACACTACATTTATTGAACTGAATTGTTGCAGGCTGCTGGATGCTCTTCGGTACGTGTCCATCTCTATGGGAGATGGTCACTGTGGTCGTGGAGAGGATGAGGCCGGACGTGATACTGATTACTGAGTCGTGAGTCTGTTCAGTATCTGCCCGGTAGTACCACCAAAGTTGTAGTATCATTCTGCACTAAAACCAGAACGAAAAAGGCAACTGTAATAGAGTTGGCCAAACGAGGTTAACGAATCGCTACAAAGGAGTGAGAGGATAGCGCACCGCTACCTCATTACGCAGCGCTACGATTGAGTGCCCCTTGACTCA
Organism: Pristionchus maxplancki; assembly: GCA_900490775.1. NCBI lineage: Eukaryota > Metazoa > Nematoda > Chromadorea > Rhabditida > Neodiplogasteridae > Pristionchus > Pristionchus maxplancki. Next base: position 509,814 of record LS581161.1, read on the forward strand.
CCCGCAGGTTCGACCCCATCTCGGGGCAAGGGATTTGTCACATTTTTTGTCGGTGCGGGATTTGTTTGGGAACCTACTGGGAGTATCCTGGTCAATTTTCAGAGGTATTCGAATTGAATTCGCCGAAAGATTACTGATTTTGTGAACTTTCCCGATTTTTAGAGGCCCAACAGCGCGCCGTGCCAGCTCACCTTGGCACACAATAGGGTCTCACGGGAACGGGCATAGCTCAGCTCTCCCTTGTCGCACCACTTCCCGACTTCTCAATCAGATCCGGATCTTCATTTCGTCTCAACATACCTAACCTGTACGACATACAGGGAATTAGCCTCCTCTCGATTTTGGTCACTTTGGGCTCTAACAATCGTGAAAGTTCACAAAATCAGTAATCTTTCGGCGAATTCAAATCGAATACGTCTGAAAATTGACTAGGATGGTCCCAGTAGGTTCCCAAGCAAATCCCGCATCGACAAAAAATGGGGCAAATTCCTTGCCCCGAGATGGGGTCGAACCTGGAGGTGAGTAGCACACGCTTATCGGCGCCCGCCAATCGTAGCGGTGCGTAATGAGGGTAGCGGTGCGCTACCCTCCCCCTCCCCCGTAGGGTGCGCTACCCTCGAACTCGTTTAGCCAGCCCTAAGCTGTAAGTGAAAAAAACAATACAATTTCAGTCAACGACTCATGAACGTTCGGCCAGAGGACGAGAGTGTCCAAGTGCAAGCTCAGCAGAGAATTGACTACTTGAGGTAGGCAGATGACTTCCAAGTCGGTATTAAACCCTTTTTATTAGCTTTCCTGCATGTATTTCCTCAGATCCCGCGCCAAAGCCGTCATGGTGGACACGCAGTACCTCATCCCCGACTTTGCTCACTCCTACGCGATGGCGCACTACCTGGCGAGGGGATGGAAGGAGAATATGCCAGACAGCAAGTTGACCATGCATCTCGAGGTTTGAAAAATTCTTTCTTTCCATTCTTTCCAATCTTGCCTTTCCCAAGTTCTTCCCACTCATTTTGCATCGCCGACCAAGAATGAGTGGGAATCATTCCTCGTCGACGCAAGAAATGAATCGATCTTTTTCCCACGAAGCCATCCCTATTACAGAGACAACTCTCGCTCAAGCGGACAGCCTACGAACGGATCACTTCGTTGAGAGGTATGTGCACGTGCATTCTTGCAGCCCCCGCTATCAAAAGAATGGATGTCATTTGGACTTTGACTTTGCTATCCTTCAACTCCTCAGTGTCCCATTTCAGGCGACAATCTGGTGATAAACAACATCACATTCGCGTTTTGCGAGAGGGTCAAGGGAGTGTGTGAGGGGTGAGACGTTTAATTTGTTCAAAGAGATAGGTTGCAAAGTGTAGCTAATGGAGAGATCAGCCTTTCTCATTAGTCGAACTACGCTCACCGGGTTCACCATCAACATCCACTGCATACTCAAATATTCATTCAGGTACAACCCCACCACACTCAAGGCCTACACTCAAACCGGAGTGCACATTAACTCGTACGGTTATAAACTACTAGAACCACGCTATAGGCAATCAATTGATAGAGTTATTGCGATTGCAAATAGAATTTGAACTGTTGTGTGGATGTTATGACACGGGTTGTATCCAAATTTAAACGGTATGCAAATAAATGAATATTTCTTTATTTGTTAGCCCGATATTGAACGGTGAATGGCAATAAAACATAAATTACTACAATTCAAATAAGCAAATAAATAGTGAAATAATGCTTAGAAATGCCGACTGAATGCCTGCCTCATTCTATCCTGATCTGTGGAGGAGAGATTGCCCATGTAGAAGGGGTTGGGGACGTAGGTCGTTCCTGGAAAGATGGGCAGTCTTCCTCACAAGTTTCACTTGTCAGTTTCACTCCAAACTTTTCACATATAGTTTGTATGTCTAAATTAGCAGGACATAGACACACTTGGTACTCAAAAGTTATACCCACCAGTGGACGACGAATGGAACGAAGAGCCGGAATTGCTGTTGAAAGACGAGTTCTCCTTGCCATCTGATGATGAGGACGAGGAGGAGATGGAGGCGGCCACTGAAGCAGTGAAATTTGAATAGCGACTCTCTACCGGTGAGAATGACTAGAAGGAATACAAATCAGATAAAATTGGATGAGTTTCAAGCATTTCCAAAAGGACATGGAATTCCCAAGACCTTGATTGTCGATTTTTTTCTTATTTATAAAAAAACTCACGTCGCTCGGCAAGGCTGTTGGCTCTCTGCTGCGTGTTGTCCATTGCGAGGAGTACTGTTGCTGGGGTTGCTGTTGAATGGAGAACGGTTATTTGGAAGTTTGGAGCGGCGTTCACTGAAGAAACGATTGTATTAAGATCAGAGGAATAGCGAACGGTTCAAGGTTAACAGCAGCGATGAATAGCCAAACTTTGGTCGGTGACGCTCAGCTAGAGAACGTGACTCTAAATATCAATGAGATAGGGGGTCGGGTTCAACTCCCCGCCCCGCCCCTCTAGTCTATCGCAAGTTGCTGCTGATGTTTCTCCGCCACTCCCTTTCGAAATTTGGCTTGCCGTCTCTTCATTTCTCACGCTCTCTCGCATCTCTGACCAGAGTGTGAAACATCTCCTAAGGTTGAGATTGCACTCTGTGATTCTCATGATCCCATCATTGGATATCTTTTTCTCTGACTGCTGAGAGATCGTGCGAAGTGGAGAGGCGTGATCAGTGCTCGGACAAAGTCTGCTGCTCCTTCCTCAATTCTATCTTTGGGCCAGAGAGAACGGGAGCAATCTTCGATAGCCAGACTGCGAAGAAATGAGGAAGACGAAAGAAAGAGAAAGATGTCGAGTGGCGATAGTGCATCCAAGATCTCGCTAGATTTGAAAGCGAGAGCGCTTTTCAATCGCCAAAGCTAGGGAGAGACGAGGGAGATTGCAAATAGCGAATGCACCATTTGGGTTGATTCCTTTAGATCAGCACTATTCAGAAAGAGAAAGTAATTTGCTGGTCTGCGCCAACAATTTATAGCCTAATATGTGTGACTAGAGTAGGGTGCGAAGAGCAAGAGCGGTTTCTTCTATTCGGCATCTTTGAATAAATTTTCTAAAATAACAGTCTAATGCTACAATGCTGATGAGCATTCCGAACACTAGATCAGATAAAACTAAAACGCATTAGCCTTCGCTAAGTTGCAGCAGATCTAGGGCGATGATAACAGCAGCCAAGGTGACCTTTCAAGATTCAATACGAGAAATCGTCCCGAGATCCCGCAAACATCAGCGCTATTGAGAAAGGGAAAGTGATTTGCAACTGAGTTGGGATGGCGACCCGTATCAAGGGATTAGAAATCGGAACCTCAACCGGATAGAATTCGGCACCAAAGATCAAAGCACATACTAAGCGCATGGCTGATGGACATGGGGATGAAGGAATAGAGCCAAGAAATCGAGGAAATGGATCATACTCGAGACATCAAGCAAAATTAGGAGAACAATTCTTTGTCAAGCGATATCGGCTAGCGGAAGAGCCACGGTCCTCGCGGGATATCTACGTTAAAATCTCAGGAATGGATGCGCGAGCTATTTCTCCATTTCTTTTCCACTTCGGTGCCAAAATCTTTTCTCAGCTCAATTTTGAATGTATTTTCCATTCAGGCCGTTGATGGAATGATCCTTCGGATGTCCAGCTACCGATTGTATTCTTTTACAATTTCTCTGGCACTCATTATCTTGCTCTACCTGCACTTTGGCGTGAAAGGTACGTGGAAATGATTTATATTTGGTCCAAATAATTTGGATAAAACGTATCATTATTCAAGGAAAGATCGTTCGAGTTGAACAGCCTCCAAAGGTTCAGTTAATTCTAGCTGAACGAGATAGCAAGCCTTCCCGAGTGCAAGCCTTCACATCCAATCATCATTTCTTCACTGTTACAGACGATATTTGACTTCCAAGAGCCCTCTCTCGAAGTCTAGATGTACATTTACCTATGCCGGTTTTCAGATGCATCGAACACCACATCGTAATCGTTGTGGGTGGCTGCAGAACCTGCTACAACGCGCTGCCTCTGTTCAAGAGTATTCTGTATCACCACAGAGTGGGTGTATTCTGACCTAATTGCCTTTTCCATCCCATCGTCAAATCTATAGGCTCATTAGCTTTTCGTAGAGTTTCCATGGAGTCTGTGCCCACTACAGGGTCGACATAGCTCTGCACGCTGTATATTTTCACTTTCATGGGAATTTCAGAGATCGATCTACTAAGCTCTAGTCATTGAAATGTGTTTAGGGACCACCCGTCTTCCATGTCAATAACAATTAGACAATTAGATATAAAAATAAATAAAAAAAGAGAAATTGTATTTTAAAGGCCCCGCTCGTCTTCCACTTCATCACTGATCAGCAGTCTCGACAAGTGCTCCCCACGATGTTCGACAAGTGGAAACTGCGCTCAGGTACTTTTCATTCAAAATAATCTTCTTGCTCATCTTCGCTTAATGATCTCACTTAATGATCATATAAATCCTGACATTCAGTGTCATTAAGTGTTAATGATAGGATATGATATGAAAGGAGATCATCCAATTAATGATTTTCTTCGTCCACTCTTCCCTTCTTGACTCATTGATTTCAGTCCGCTACCAAATCTACGACATGGAACCATACAAGAAGCAGGTGAATAGACTGTCTCAATTTTCCACGCTCTTTCATACTGAATGACCGGCTTAAGAGGGCGCGAAATGAAAAGATTTAATCGTTGCAGGTCGAATGGGTCCCGAACAAGCACTACTCAGCCATCCACGGTCTCATCCGATTGGCCATTCCAGACATGCTACCGAAGGATGTGAAAGAGGTATGGCGTTGATGGATTTATTCTCGGGCTCCTTGGTTTTAGAGTGTGATCATTAGCCATTGTTTACTATTCCAGGTGCTCTTCCTGGACACAGATCTCGTCGTGCTGAATGATATCTCGCCGATATTCAATGCCTTCAAGGTATTGTTCGAACCCCCTTCTCATTTCCTCCTGTTGAGTAGTTCAAAATGATGAATACTCTTCTTCATTCCACGTGTTTTCTCAACGGTCCAAGCGACGAGAGATCTTGACAGTCTTGAGAGTCTGTTCATTTCAAGGGATCGAACGAGTCCGTGCTCCTCGCAATGGCAGAGAACATCTCTCCTGGGTACACGTGGGGAAGGAACAAGTGGCCGGCGAGGGTGAGATCTACGTTTCGGTATTCATCTCTTCGTTCTGCACGCGAGTGTTCTTGATAGAATCGATAAATAGTTGTGTTTTAGCAATGCGGAATTGCTGTCTATTCAAGCTGTCTCAGCTCATTCCATTTGAGCATTGTTTGAAACGTATTTTTAGCGATTTCTAAGGGATAGAGTCCGAAAAAAATACAGCAGGAGAAGAGGAATCTTTGAGGTCCGCGGCTTCAACGCCGGCGTCTCGCTCCTGCATCTGGAGCGCATGAGGAAAGCGAATTGGACGGAGATGTGGACGAGGGAGGCGAAGGAGAGATTCGAGAAAGATGTGCACAAGGGGAATGATCAGGTTGAGAGGATTGGGACAACTAAATGCTCGACAAAAAAAATAAAAATAAATAAATACTCGTCCGAAAATTGGACTGAATTGGACTGATATAGCAAAAGAAATTGAATGATCAGGTTGATTTTGAAGTCAGATACGTTTCACTGATGGTTCATAGAAATGGGCTATGAGATTATAATAATTATGTTTGGACTTTTGTGTTAGAAGTAAAAAAAAGCAAGCTCAGACTTTTCTGGAGTAATCCTCTGACTCTCTCATTTCGCAATGCTCTCTCGTCGGTTAGAGAAGCGATCAATCAATCAATCAATCAATTTATCATATCAGGCAGTAGTTGCTCAGATGAGGATGGGGCGGAATTCTTCATTAGTTGCATTCCACCAGTTGTTGCCAATGGCTCGGGACAAGTCATCCCTCCAACGGGCCCTTGGTTTGCCGGGCAGACGATTCCTGTTGTATGGGGTCCAGACAGTAGTGGCGCGGCTCCATTGCTCC
>LS581161.1:519913-531772 GCA_900490775.1 Pristionchus maxplancki
TCTCACTTAGTTCGATTGTTAACATGTCATGCGATAAATATACTAATCTCTATCCATGGATGATACTATGGCTCAGCACATAAAGACTCGAGGAAAATAAGAACAAAGGGGAAGAGAAAATGCCTTCTCAAGAGTAATCCAACCCTTGTTCGATTGAGAGAAAATGCCTTCTCAAGAGTAATCCAACCCTTGTTCGATTTGGAGGTTCTACCGAGATGTGCTCTAGTATCATTCGTGGGAGAATTAGTTTCCATTGTTAAAGATTAACTGCAGAACGGCATCCGCTTGCTTGCTTACTTGTTATTGTGGTATGAGATGCACGCGCACACGCGCGACTAAAACCCAGGGGATTACGAGGGTGGTACGAGAGAGGAGAGACCCCCTCCCCGCGCACTCTAGTGGCGTTGTTTTGATGGTTTCAAGCCAGATATCCGCCAGATTTCCTGTCCATGCGCGCTGAAAAAAGCGAGACTCTAGTCGGGCCAAGTACGCCTCCAGGACTCCTCCTGTCACTCAAACGAAAGCCAGAAACTCCCGGAAAGGGGAGCAATCAGTCAGTCGTTCCCGCTGTGGGAGAACAGCGAACTGACGGAAAATAAATCCTCAGGAGAATGATCCGTCATAGATAAGACGTTTGGCGTCAAAGGGTAGGAGAACTACCGCCAGTTCGCAATCCCGAGGGCATGAACTTCTCAACCGGATTAGGCAGACAGCGAATCAGCGAATGTTTCGCTTGAGCCCGCCTCCTGGAATACGGCACTTCTTCTCAGTTCCGAGTTATGAGCCGGTCGACTGTTTCCTATTTTTCTCTTATTCTCTTGATTTCGTCCGCGTGTAGTAGGGCGAGTAGTAGGATTAGGGAAGAGGAAAAAGAGAGAGAGAGCAGAGAGCGTGAAACCAGTCAACAATACTAGGGGAACCCATGCACTCCGTTTTCGGGGTATTCCCTAGTCGATTCCCCTCTACTATTAAAGACTAAGCGCGCTTAGCACCAGCCCATCAGGTGAAAATCATCGTGTGTCTAAATAGTACGGTATTATTTATTTTCCTGATGAAACTCCTATTGCTGAGAAGCTGCATCCATCATACCGTGAAAATTCGATTGGCCAATCACATTGTGTTTCCCCCAGGGAAACCAGCATAGGACATCAGAGGTAGAGCAGGGATCGCTTGGTCCGGGTCGGACCAGGGCAATTATTTAGTTTGATGCAGCCAATTTACCACTGCCGCGTAATAAGTGTGGACGCATACCGAAAAACGCGCTAGATAGGTAAATTCTTCGGTCCGCCGCCTATGGAAAAGGGTTGTTTGGGGAGATAGTGAAGTTCCGCAAATCTGAACACTGCGGACCCCTGATTAACCCTATTCCTTCCATGGGTCGACAGTGAAGTGTGGATCTGGTAGGGAGAGTGCACCTGGAATAATTTTTGAAAACACACGATGTACATATGTTGACGTTGGCTCTCAAATAGGAATCACAAGTCGCGACGTTGTTCCGCTGAAGGAAAATTGTTCGCGAATCGCGCAAGACAGAGGAATTATCAGAGTCCCGTGCTCTCAACTTGGAAGTCGTCCGTCCGTCAGTCAGACAACAAGCAATCTCCTCGTTTCCCTTCACTTGCACCAGTCAGACAAATCTCTCACTTCTCCGTCGATCTCAGTCTCTCGATCTTGAGTGTTCGGAATCAGCCGGAAACGTCTGATTCCCGCAGTCGGAGGTAGGCCTGGCCAGGTAGAAGGTCATCGAGAGGTTGAAGGGAATATTGACAGGACTGAGCTGCGAAGGGAGAGTAGCCAGAAGCAACCTCGAGGGGTCATGAGTCAGCCAGAACAACCGCAGCAGCCGATTAAGGAGGAAGAGAGGTACTTGGGAGCGCAAAGCAGAGATAGGGCTTATGATTCCCTCTCCATGTGGCCACGCTTTCGATCGATCGGGGAAATGGAAGCCTTGGTCCAAGCAAACAAGGCAAGGGGAGAAAGACTGTCGCAGGGGAATGAGAGGTATAGCGTTGTGACAATGAGTAGGGGCCGAGACACTGAGGGGGGAGATAGTAACGGGAGAATAATCTCTGCAGAGGAGACGAGCCCATCGAGGAGGAACCGCAGCGAGACACCTCCTTCATACACGACAGTGTCCCTCCCCCTCTGCATCCCGTTGGGTCTGTGGATGACGAGGACCAGAGGAGACGATCTCTTCGGCAAATCGAGCGCCGATCTCCTAACCGGTCCGTCTCGCTGTCTCAGTTGGAACAGATCATTGGCCTGATTAGGGCATCAATAGGCTCCGCCCCGCTAAGAGTGTCAGAGGAAAGAGACCTTCAGGAGCTTGGCAGGGTAGGAGAGCGAGCTAGGACCATGGTGTTGGTACGGGAGTTTATCAAATGCAATGCTCCGGGAATCACGACTCTGCTCGCTTATTACGTCTCCAATGGAAGTTCCAGTCAAAGAGAGCGAGCTGAAGAGGTACTGGCTTCGGTTAAGGAGATCCCTTCTCTCGCATTAATGAAGTTGAATAGGCTACATGGGTCGTTAGTTGAGCGATTGTTCAATAACGGCTACCAGAGTGACAAACTCGAGACCTGGGCGGCCTGGCTGAAAAAGGCCGAGGATGTGGGGGTAAACGCCACCACGAACCAGGTTCTCGAATTTGCCGAGGCATCTAGGAATTTAGTGGGTCCCTCCTTACACGTCACGGTGCTCTATACCATTCTCTCGGCAAGGCGAGCTATGCCCTTAGACCCCAGCTTTCTCGCCAAACCGTACTCAGTAGTGATAGAGAACTTCGCTTCAGTAATTCGAAGTCATCTGGATCTCAGTGCAGAGACCAACATAGAGTCTAGACTGCACCAACGAGTGCCAGATATATACGGGGATTTGTCAATAATGAACTTGCTCTTTTCAATGATGAGGTCACACACTCTTGACGCGATGGGGCGGCGGGCACTAGAGCTCCCCTATAGTTATCTGGATATGGTGGGCGCCTACATAAAACCCAGTGACCTCCTCACATCCGACACAGGCCATGCATTCAACGTGTCGGTTGAATTTGTGCTCGATGGCCGACTGCACGCCGCAGTGGGTAGAATCGCAACCGAACTGCTAGGGTCTAGGTTTTATGTATGAGAAGCAGGCTGTTGTTGGAATAGCACTCGTCCATATCTATTGTTTTTGATGCGCCTACTGTTTTCTTCCTCGTGCCTAACTAACTATTTTGATTGTCGTTGTTGTGCTTGATCATTCGGTGCTTCTCTATTGCCCCTCTCCCTTGCTTCGTGCTAGGCGCCTTACTGATTTCATGCACGCTGTCATTTTTTGTACCGTTAATTTACTATTTACCCCTCTATTTAGTGATGATATTTTTAGTGTCCAGTTTATCTAGACAGCCTATTGTGCATCACTTCATCACTTATTGATTGCGCGCCTATTTTATTCACTTATTATTATTTGCCAATCACATAGTCATTACCTATTTCCATTGTTTACCCTATTTATTCTTTATTTGTGGAATCTGTATCAGTTTAATCTCCAATCTATCAATAAACAAGACATATCACGCGGTTTCGGTTATGTTTCACGCGAGTTCGAGTTTCGTGATCGAGGGTGAGGGAAGGGGGCAGACCGACGATGGTGAACGGAAAAATCCACACTACAGGTAATTGCACAGTAAATCGTTCACCATCGCTTCGCCTGTCCGAACCAGATCGACTAGATCATCGGAAAGTTCGACAGACGGCCGAAGTAGCCGAAGCAGCAGTGAATCATCTTCTTCCTCGAAGGAATCAGGGGCGAGTGATAGACGGTCAACTCCCGGCCCTCACCTAAGATCCCAAGCTCGGAGGGGAGAAAAACTCAGATTTTCCAAGGGGCTTTCCCCGTATAAACGACCGCGTAAACCAAAACCAACAGATATAATGGCGGATAACAAAGCTGTAGTCTCAGCGTTAGCAGACATAGGAAGTAAAGTAGTCGGTGCGACAATATCGGGTCTAATCTCTAATTTCCCAAATTACGATGGAGAAGGAGCCGAGACCATCGAGGAATATACTTCCAAACTCGGAGAAGTAGCCCTGGCATACGGGCTCGATGCTGCAGACTGCCAGCGCGTCTTGCCTATGAAATTGAAAGGGAGAGCGAAGAGAGCATACGAGGAGCTAAGTAACACGGAGAAATCGGATTGGGCCACTTTGCTAAGGAACCTGAAGGATAAAATAGACATGACTCTCAACAGACAGTTAGCACTCACGTCACTGAGTGACAAAATGAAAGAAGGAGAGAGAGTTAGTGATTTCGCGGAGAGAGTGAAAAAGCTTTCGAAAAGGCTTTACGGGGATATTGACAAAAGAGTGCGGCTAACGATCTGCAGAGACCTGTTTGTGAAGGGTTTGCACACCAATTTATGGGAGAAGGTAATCAGACAAAATCCGGAAACATTTGAGGAAGCTATTAGGCTAGCCGAGACAGAAGAAGGGATTGCAGCCCGCACAAAGGAACCCGTTTCTTCTCAACTGAATGCAATCTCTGCTAAGACAGACCAAATAGCAGAGGCCCTCAGTAACATGCAGATCAATAACGTGCAGCGGCCAGCCGGGGAACCAGAGCGGGGGAGAGATTTCGCGAGAGAGAGAGGCAGTTTTAGGGGAAATAGAGGGAATTTTCAGGGAGGAAGTTTCCGCGCGCCTTTCAGAGGGGGAAATCGCGCCCCTTTCCCCTCTCGCCGCCCAGGAACCTGGAATTGGCACAACCGAGGACAGCCTAGTAACTGGAATAGATACGGAAACAGTCCCCGCTTTGGGAACTATTCCGGAAACTATGGAAGCCCGGGCAGACAAAACTCGAATTTTGGAAGCCAGTGGGGGTTGAACTCCTATGGCCGAGGAAGGGGAGAGAGTAATCCCTCGAGACATGTGCGCTTCCAACCACAACACAGTAGACAGAATTCGATGGAAAGACAGAATTATGGGGATAGAAGAGGAAGTCAGACACCGGAAACGCGTCATGGTCTAAATTTCGTGGAACATTATCCAGCCAGCTCAACTGGGGGCCTGAATTTGATCAATACGATATATTTATGCACTATTTTGGCGTTATTTTGCATCCCAGGAATAACAGCGGCGAATTACAGCTTTTTGAATTGCGAAAACACTAAACCAGCAATGGTACTGGCGATTCCGCAAGAACATCAGTGCAGAAACATTCGGGATAATTATTCTTTTCAAACAAACGCTGATATTTTCGTGGAAGGGGAACAAAATGAAATCCCGGCATATAAATGTACTCTTTACATACAACAAGTGTGCACGCACGCGATATTGAAAATATTCAGGACACAGATAGAAATTAAAGCAGAAAATACCAAACCAGTTAGCCCGGAAGAATGTCGCTTGATTTCGACGAGCAAGAAATACGACGGGAAACTGCTGGTACAGAAGGAAGCAGGAAGGTGGGTCACAGAGAACGATACAATCCCGGAAATTCCATTCTTCACTGAAAATTGCAATACTAGAGAGGTGTTGGAACTGGAACGGGGCACCATAGGAAAGATAGCTGGGAAGAATTTCTTCACCTCATTCGGACCAGTCGAAAAGTGCGACAGAGAAAGAGGGATTTGCGAAGGGAATAATGGTACTATTGTTTATGACCCAGAAGACAAACCAATAGGGAGATGCCACTATCGAAATCTAGGGACGTATGAAATAGAGGTAGCGGAATCAGTGATTCTTCTCGAAGACGAGCAGGTCGCAATATTCCCTAAGTACGGAACGAAACCTGTACAGGACGACTGCTCGGATAGAAAAATGTTACAAATGGAGAGTGGCATTTTCATTCATTTCAATGAGTTTCCGGATACCGATAGTGTGAAAGAAATTACCAAAAGAAACAGAATGATGCGCAAGAAGAGAGCCATTCCACGAGAGCATTTGTTTTTCACGTACGACGATTCAATCAATTTGGCACAACAATTGAATTTATCAAAGGGGGATGACCCTTTTCTGAACACCAAAGTAGCCGACAAAATACGACAAGTGAATATTTCGTGGTACGACATTTATTGGCAGGTAATGAATTGCGAGGGAACAAAGATGGCTACAGCTGTGCTCAGAGCCATAAGAGTAGGAGAGATGAGAAGAAGATTGTCACAAGATGTAAATAAATTAGACGATGAGGAAGTTATTTTGATAGGGAAGCAGGAATTGAACAAAACAACAGCGAGTGCCCTAAAGAGAACCTTTATCACATTTACGACAGTTACGGGATTTAGAAAGGAAGCTTTGGGGTTTCGCTTGTTGGTAGAAGATGCGATCGAAGACCCCTCTCACGTATTTAACAAGGCAATGACCAAAGAGATAGGGGAATGTAGACAGATATCAGAGGTCGAAGGAAAGAAGAAAGAGGAGGAGAATCTAGGAGCGCTAGGGAGAGCCCTCATGAGCGTTGAAATGCAGGGCTGGGATAAGAGCAGATCGGAGGACGCGCCAATATTGGAAACAAATCCGGAAATACCCCTCCGTGCACGACAGAGGAAGGCAATTGAGTATGCGAGAATGAAGAAAGAGAGAGAGATAAATCAGCGCAAAATAGAGCAAAACGAACACGATGGTTACGGTAGATCAATAATGCCATCTACCACTACCACCGTGGTGCCGGTGACGAGTACAGATCGTCCGAAAACAACCACGCAGCCCACAACTAGGATAACTACAACTACTAGTACTACTACGACGACTAGGGCAGCCACGACGCAGACACCAACGACGCAGATACCAACCACCGAAAGGAGGCGAACGACAGGATGGTTGAACAGAGGTGAGCACACCACCACGCCTAGGGCAACAGTAGACCTGCGGTATCAAGGAGACGTACAGGAGTACTGGGAGAGAGAAAGAATAAGTAGGAGAAGAGAGACTTCGGAAATAGCACATAAATACTCAACTATTTGCGTCCAGAGGCAAGAGAGCCTACGAATGATTAGGGAAACTTTGCAACAAGATGCTACGGTGGCAATTAGATTACTACTGAATAGGAAGGATATTGTTGCATCGCAAATCACAAAAGAGACGGTAGCAATTTCGAAATGCGAAAAGGTGACACCAGAACGTGTCATTTGGGAAAAGCAAACAGATGGTAAATGCTACGCGAGTTTGCCAATTGTCGTAGAAGGGAAAGTAGCATTCGTAAAAATAGAAACAGGAGAGGTAATGAAAAACGACACTCCTATTGATTGTCACAAGGTGAATAGAGATGCTTTGCCAAGACCTTTTCGAGTAGTTCCGCTTGCTGAGGTGTTATACAATCAACTGAACAGCCCATACCTGGATAAGGTAGTTGTTAAAAGATCAATACTTCCTAACATGACGATACCTGACTCGTTTGTGGCAGTTTACAGCACAGCAAAGAAGGAATTTTCGAAACAGTACGATGTGGTAGAAGGGTATTTTCGAAAAGCGGAAGACAAAGTAAAGGAGAAATTTGAAAATATCAGTAACGCAACAACGAGGATCGCAGAGGAATTTCAAAATACAGTGAAAACCAAATTTAATGAGGTTAAAGGATCCATATTGCGGAAGGTGTACATAGTACTAGGAACGCTGCTAACTTTGATAGTCATGGTCCCAGTTCTTTATTTGGCATGCACTTGTTATTTTAGGAGAAAGACTATGTCCCTGATAGAAAAGAAAGCGCTGAAGGTAGCCATCGAGAAAACTAAGAAACTGGCAGGAATCAATGCAATCACAGAGGAAAGAGAAATGGAAGAGATCAATGCAACCGCACCAGAATTAGAAAGTGAAGGGGATCCGTATGATGATTACATTGCTGCGAAGACTAGAATCTATAATAGGCAAAGGGAGTTGCTGGTTGCATCGGTAGTGATTAATTATTGTCAAAACAAGTCAAAGCTACCATATATTGCGGTGAGATTACAGGGGGTGGATACGAAAGTTAACAAGGAGATTCCGACATTATTGGACTCCGGTGCTTCGATCTCGATAGTGAGAGTAAGCACTCTGAAAGCCTTAGAGATTCAAAATGTAGGGAATCCACCAGTATGGAATGCGCGTACGGCGAATGGAACAGCTATTCAGTTCATAGCGACTGTAAGACTAATCGTACACCTGGATAACAAACAGGTGGTACATCAGCTGTATGTAACCGAAGACCATATGGCGCCAGCGCCGTGTCTTCTAGGAGCGGATTTCATCTATAGGATGAACAAAGAGGGAATGGATGTAACCTTCAAAGATGGAAACGTCATCATTGGAGAAGAAAAACCAAGAACATTAGAAAACGTTTTTGCGCTAACAAAACCAATAGAGGTGAAGGTAGCAGAACATGAAGTGCTGGAACCCAGATCCGATAACGTGATCATGGGAAAGGCAGATATAGAATGGAAAGATGGAGCCGAAATTTTGGTGACACCAAGTCCGAATGGAAATAAAGTAGAAGGGATGTTCGTAGGCCGAACTGTAGGGACACCTAAGGAATCAGGAGGAATTTTTGTTAGAATCTGCAACATGTCATCAGCACCTATAAAACTGTGGGCGGGACAAAGAATAGCCATAGCGGAACTCATCCCACCACAGGCAACGGAGGTAGTCTACAACGTAGATAGGGAGTACGATTATTGTCCACCGGAGGCACAATTCGAGGACAAACTTCCTAGACTACCACTTCCAATAGAAGAAAGAAAATCGATCAGGGAAAAGGTAGACTTGTCCGACGCTAATTTATCACCGGAGGGAAAGGAGAAACTAAAAGAAATCATTGGTAGACATGAAGCAGCGTTTGTTGGAGACGACGGAAAAATAGGGTGCTACACAGGTGAGATAAGGCATAGGATTGACCTGGTAGAAAACGCCATCCCACCAGCGCATCGCCCGTTGCGCGTACCGTTAGAACAAAGAGAGATTATACGGAAACAAATAGCGCAAATGCTGGCCGATAACATAATCCGCCCATCAAACTCGATGTTTTCTGCACCGATCATACTGGTGCGGAAGGCGGACAAGAAGAGCTACCGTTTTGCGATCGATTATCGATCTTTGAACCGAGTGAGCTTAAAGGCTACATATATATTGCCTAACATAACTGAGATACTAGATCTCACGGGAGGTAAAAGCCTGTATACCGTTATGGACTTTCAGTCAGGTTTTTGGCAGCTAAAAATGGAGGAATCGCACATAGAGAGGACTGCATTCAGTTCGTGCGATGGTGCGTACGAGTTCTTGAGACTCCCGATGGGATTATCAGGGGCACCGGCCACATTTCAGCGAGTGATGAATGATTTAAGGCGACAATGCCAGGCTTGTCTGTTTATCTATATTGATGATGTTATTATTGCGTCTGATGATGAAAACCAGCATCTACAAGACATAGATGAAGTACTAGGGAAAATAGTAGAATTTGGACTTCGAGTTAGGTTAGACAAAACGAAATGGGCAGCGGCATCGGTGAAGTTTTTGGGGTTTATCGTGTCTAAGGAAGGATTACGAACGAATCCGGAAAAAGTGAGAAGCATCAAGGACTATCCACAGCCCACAACAGTGACGGCACTAAGAGGATTTCTAGGAGCATGTAGTTATTTCCGTAGATTCATTCACAACTTTGCCAGAATAGCTGCTCCCTTGCACGCCGCGACCACGCAGGAAAATCCGATAAAATGGTCACCGGAGATGATCTACTCCTTTGAGAAACTTAAGGAAAGTCTTATTACGGCTCCAGTGTTAGCAGCACCTAGATTAGGGCAGCCGTTCATTATTGAGACGGACGGCTCGGCCAGCGCGGTTGCCGGGATATTACTTCAAATGAATGAGAAGAATGAAATCCATCCTATCGGATATGAGAGCAGAACTTTGACCAAGACAGAATCACGATACGTAGCTTTGGAGTTAGAAGCATTGGCAATAACATTTTCAGTGAAAAAATTCCGTCCGTACATTACTGGAGCAAAAACTACGGTTATTACGGATCATGCACCCCTGACCGCTTTATTTAAACGAAAGGATTTAACGGGAATCTTAGCGAAGTACCAATGCAGCATCCAGGAGATGGATCTAGAAATTATTTACCGCCCGGGAAAACGAAACAAATTAGCAGATAGCCTTTCAAGATACCCACCGTTACCCCCGGTAGAGAGAGCGGTAGTGAATGCTATTTCGAGACCTGGGAAATCAAAAGAAATACCCTCTATAGAACAGATAAAGAAGGAACAGGTAAATTGCCCATGGATTAGAGACATCATTCATCATCTAACGACTGGAAGACCAGACGACAGCAGAACGAAGAAAAGAGCCGAGAAGTATGTGTTCAAGGAAGGTATTCTATACAGAACAAAGAAATACGATAACGATGTAATCGTCCTAGATGAGAAGGGTGAATTAAAGGAAGTAGTGATGAATTACTTTCATGCCGACATTTTGGCAGGAGCACACTTAGGGATAGAGAAAACATTTGAGAAAGTAGAAAAGAGATTTGTCTGGAACGAGATGAGAAAAGAGGTAAGCAAACATGTGAGAGCATGTGACGCTTGTCAGAGAAGGAAGTTCATTCCCATGGACATGGGAAAAGAAGAATTAGGAAAGTATCCGACACCGGATAGGCCGTGGCAAAGGTGCCACATTGATGTGATCGGACCACTACAACAAACATTAGATGGAAACAAATTCATTTTGGTGACAATTTGTAGTTTTTCGAAATACGCCATTACGGCAGCAATTCCCGATCAGAAAACGGAAACTGTAGCGAAGAGTTTCATTCAGGAAGTAGTGGCGAAACATGGGGTACCTGAGCAACTCGTGACCGATAGGGGAACTAACTTTATCAGCGCCATGTACGAAGCAATGTGCAAAATGCTAGGCACTATTCATGTTAGAACAACTGCAATGCATAAAACGGGGCAAGGACAAGTAGAGAGATTCAATGGCATATTGGAACAGTTGCTGCGGCAATATTGCTCAGAGAAATTAGATGATTGGGATCAACATTTGAGCATGGTAACGTTTGCATATAATTCAAGTAAACACGCAACAACAGAATTCAGTCCATTCTATTTAGTACACGGGAGAGAAGCCCAAACCCCGTTAGATATTGAGATGCCCAAGAAAACATACGCAGATGATATAACCTACGAACAGCGATTAAGAGAAGATTTAGCAAGGGCAAGAAAAATCGCGAAAGAGAATATCAAAGTAAGAACCGAGGAGAGAAAGAAGCGTTATGATTCAGAGAACAACACCACACAAAAGGAGATAGCTATAGGAGATCTAGTGTTAGTCAGAGACGAAGTCTCAGCGAAGTTAGACGTTCAATATAGAGGTCCTTTTGATGTAGTGATGGTGCAACGACCCAACATAGCGATCAGAACCCCGAAAGGCATTGACATAATCCATCTGGATCGTGTAAAGAAATACCGACTGCTAGAAGAGGAGGAAAAGGAGAACGAACAGGCAGAACCATCAGCAAATGGACCTGTGACTAGAGCTAGGAGTAGGAGTAAATAAAATTGTACAGATAATAGTAACTGAATTTCACCAACCGTTGTATTATTATGCATACACCGAATTGTGTTATTGCAAATAGATGGATAGTTAAATTGTTTGAGAAATTCTGTAGGTAACTCTTTCAATGTTAGCTTCCGAGGACGTAAGCTTTTTCGACGCGGGGGATGTCATGGGAAATACCAGTAGAGAGAAATTGGAGATCAAAGATCGGTCTCAGGAAGAATTTGGGAGACGTTGCGAAATAGTCTAAAGATACTTTAATCCCCTTGAGACGCTTAACGGGAAGCTTTCGCAACAAATGCGTGGGCGTTCGATGAGTCATCAGTGACTTTCATAATGGAGTGACGTTTCGGAGAGCAGTGGG
>LS581161.1:605307-618197 GCA_900490775.1 Pristionchus maxplancki
ATATCCCGGTAGAAATAACTTTTTTTTAAACATTGTTTACCCATGAATCTTTGTGACAGTTCATTAATCGAAACAGTAGGGCAAGCATATAAAATCTGTTCATAGATCGAATTTTTGAAATAATTGACAATACAAACAATTATAGGAAGTTATAATGATAATATTACACATATGGTTGCCTCTTAGAGGTAGAATGAGGTTAGTTTTTGAGGTGGGCAGTTATTGTAAGGCTATTCACAACAGATTCGAGAATGACTACGAATCGATAAAGCTACAGTAGCAATCTATGTACACAACTTCGAACAGAAAATATTCGAATTGACGATTTACGTCTAAACAAATAATTAAATTGCATAAAAATAAGCACCTGGATAGGGTAGACAATTAGATACAGGCATAGGAATCCTAACGAAATGAGGGTAATCAATCGTCCTCTTCTTCGTCTTCCCCTGCATCGACAACTGGCTGAGCATCTTCAAGGAATATTCCCACTGATGAGATCTTCGCTCGTTGATTCTCATCGATAATCGAGAGATTTGTAGTGAGAGGAATGAGAAGACGAACGAGAGGAAGGGAATAGGGAGGACCAATCACATCCAGAACCTGAGATGGGAGAGGGGTTTAGTCTTTTATCGAGCATCGACTGCGACCTATTTTCCACTACACATTTCAGATTACATATCTGAAACGAAAGTAAAGCATGAATTTGAAAGTGTTCGCACCTCCAAAACGAAATATCGAATGAGCGAGGCGTCTATGGATCCCTCCTCGAATTTACGAGTCATTTTCTGCAAGAGGGGTAATTGGTGTAAAAAGAGGTCTCGAGTCAAAAATGTAGGGTATATTTGTCACCTGCAGCACTCTGACAGCAGCCCCACAAGTGAAAAGATAGACGAGACGATCGATGACCACCTACAGTCAAACTGTTCTACTATCATGTATTTTTATAAACTGATACATGTAAACAATCTGCAGAAAAATCATACATTAAATTTGAATTGGCTCAAAAATAATGGTGGAACAAGCTGACCTTCTGTCTCGCCATTATCACTTCCGCTTGATCATCTTCATGGGCTACTTTATCGTAGATCTCATCCAGAATCTGGAATTAAAATATTGCTTATCACAACTTCGTCCACCCTCGATGTTGCATACACTCAAAGATTCTCTCCTAATGTGCTCTATAAAATCATGTCCCTTGGTATCTATGTACCAGATGGCTTTCAAAGCATTTTAAAAACAAGAACTGTCAATTTGCTTACGGCTCCCCCTGAATAATAATAACTGACATCGAGACAAGTGGAATGGAGATGTTTGTGTCTCGATCCACAATGGTCGAATAGGACGTGGACGAAGGACGGAATCTCTCCCAGTCGAGTTCCCTCGCATAGCAGAACTGAACGGTAGAACCTGGAAAGTTACAGTGCGGGGGTTATTAACGTTTGATATCATACACAGAATTACTACTACGGCGACTACAATATTAAATTCAATCAAATAGAATTCAATGAAGCGTACCAGAGACATCCGGCGGCGACGATGGGATGCTTCGTGAGATGGAGCAATTCAGGAATCTCACGATGCACCTGATAGAACCACTCCAGTTAGTCAGCAGAGGAAACGGATCAGTGTTACCTCCTCTAAAGTTCCCTCCAGGCAAGTGGCAGCTCTCTCCAAGGACGATCGGGCAGACTCCAGGGCGATATTACAGTGCTGCAATTGATTACGGTAATCTGTTGAACATCTCTCCTTCCGTATCCCAACTGGCTACCGTACTCTTACCATTTTCTTCCCATTCTTCATCTTCTCATACACAGTAGCCGCGTAAGCCATGAGGAAGACCGCTTGTTGTTTGAAGGAATCCGATTGCCTCTGCAGAAAATGAAGAGATTGTTTTTTTCAAAATT
This sequence comes from Pristionchus maxplancki, assembly GCA_900490775.1. Taxonomy (NCBI): domain Eukaryota; kingdom Metazoa; phylum Nematoda; class Chromadorea; order Rhabditida; family Neodiplogasteridae; genus Pristionchus; species Pristionchus maxplancki. Next base: position 607,215 of record LS581161.1, read on the forward strand.
ACGAGACAATCGAATTGGAGGAGACAGTGAGTACTTCGTCAATATTGTAGAGAACATTCAATATCCATTTAGATCTATTTTCACACGATTCATTCAAAAGAAACACTATTGTATTTCATAGCTCACTTGATCCTTGGCGAAAACGGAGTCCATCAGTAATCGCAGTAGTACTCTTTCTCTGATGAGAGCGACTGGAGGAGGACGAGGAAGGATGTATTGCTGAATGAGAAGACTATTCGATGAAATAATAACCGGGAGAACAAACTGCTCAGACGTACCTGATAGAGATTGGATAGATCTCCAGGAGTGATTCTTTTCTTGACGATCATCGTTAAAATCGACGATCGAACGTGAGCAGGAACCTCAACGTGAGCAGGAGATATCGAGCAAGGACTCAGTTTATTCTCAACCCTCTTCCTCATTTCTGCTCACTTCCGTATCAACAGCCATCTTCATGGCAGTTCTGAGTGTGACAGTCTCTTGTTCTCTCGCTCCTCCTCTCATGCACTCCCTCACTCCCTCCACGATCGACACTGCCACTGTGCACGCCTGATGTGAGATTCATTAGTACTTCTCTCATATTTTTTTGCATTCATTTATTCGCAGGGGTTTGCTATCACGCATCCGTCGTGTCGTATTTCGACCTTTTCAGCACCTATCGTCCTCCTATCCAATTCCTTCTCTCACCTTATCATCTGAATCCCTTCCAATCTTCTCGAGAATCGTCGTCGCATAGATGAACGACTGCTCGTTCTGCGTCATCATCGTCGACTGCAATGGGACGTCGCTTGACAAACGTCGCTTGATCTATCTGCACCAAGTACTACACCACCCCACTCACCAGACTGGCCATGGCCTCCTTGAACTCGTCTTCGGTCGCTTTCTCTCCTCGAATGAGCACTTCGAGTACTAATTCCAATTCGGAAGTGAGAACTCGAGAGAAGACATCGATCTGATGAGAGAAGAATGATTTGGTTTGCTAGAAAAATTAGAACAATTTCTAAGACTGAATCGGTTATTGTAATGATATGATTGAAACCCCAAACCTACGTGTTTCATTGGAACCCCAATCTGATTCTTCATGATCAGTATCAATAATCTCTAAAAACTCCATCCCCCCTCCCCACCTGTTGTGTCGCTGTATTCTTCCCTCCAATCTCATGGGCGTGGCCTGCATCAGCGATCATCTTCATTGCAAAAGCGAGGAAGAGAGAAGAAGGAGCTCGTTCCACCAACTCGTAGATCACCTTTCGCCATCGACTGAAACGAAGATACATGTTGAAGTTATGGACGAAATTAGGATGATGCCCAACACTTTCAAGATACTTTCTGTGCATCTGAAATCTAAACACTCTGCTGCAATTTCAGTAATGCTAAATGACTGACTGATGTTGTATGAATCCCTTTAGCCAATCGGCACTCGTTGGATCTTCCTGGAAGAGAACATCCGCCTTCTCTGCAATGTCGGGAAATCACAATGACCTGATCACTCCCCCTACAGTTATAGCTTATCCTTGTCTCGTTTCCCCACTCCCAGATATTTCCAGTTGATCTGCTACTCGAATTCCCCTTTCCCGTTTCTGCCAACCCCTCCCTCCTCACCAGCATCGAAGTGTCTGAGTATCTGTGCCTGCACACTACTCTCGAGACACTCGACTGCCTCTTCCTTCTCACCGAGATCACGCAGCCAATTCGTCAGTGTGTTGCAGATCTGAGAAATGGAGAACTCATACACCACCACAGTATTGTTTTAGGAAACCTCGCTCCCCGAATACACGTTCCTCATCACTAACCTGCGCCTTTCCACAGTATCCTTGAGCGAGTGCCTCGATGACATCTACCGTATCCCCTCCTGCCTCCAGATACTCTTCGAGAGCCGAGAGAACGCCCGGATCGAGGATGAAATCCTCGCCTGATTCAAATCAATTGAAAATTGGATCTGACTACCGTACTTCTTCAATCATCGATCTAACTCACCGCGCATCCGTGGCAGCATCGCCATCTCGGCTACCGTACTCTCCTCTGCTACCGTATTCCCGTCGTCTAAGAATTCGATTTATCTCCCTTCAATTAATTCTCTTCTATGTCCAGATATGCTGTGCGGACATGAACCATTTGTACTGAATGATCTCATTTTTTTCAATATTGCAATTCTTCTTTATTGCTACAACATTCGTCATACAATGTAAATACATGAGAAATTCAGAATTCAGAACACAATATGTAAATGAAAAAAGAAACCACATCAAAACATTCAGTACAGTACCCTTATTATAATTATCGATTGATTCTTTCCAATCGAGATCATTTTTAGACGAATAATAGGTGCATTTCAAAAAATAGGCGCATTTCCTAGGCCACAAAAACAAAAATATCAATAATGTGGGTACACTTGAGGAGTGAGGAAGTGGGTGTAAAAGGGTACGACATTAACTCTACAGTACTCCTTAGAGCGCGCCGGGTTTCCTTCCAGGCCACGCTTCTTTCACGTATTTCTTCTTCTTCGATAGACCGCTCTCCTCTTCTCTGCAAAGAAAATACCGTAAATTACAGTATCTTGTTCTATGAGTATCATTGTGTATTCTACCGTATTCCTCAACTACCGTACCTATGAGCAACATGGGAAATGGCAGACGATGAGAATGCTTCTTTCTCGTACAAATCGAGATCGGGCGCAGCGTTGAGCGACTTCCCTGCAATTTTTTAGAATAGCAAAAATCGCTCGATCAATGTTTCATAATTTCTTGATATTTGGAAACAATCGATATGGATGCATTGTCGCTTCGTAGTGTAAATTCACAATATCCTCTAAATACTCCTCTTTCCTTACCTCCTAGTGAACTGGCCATCGCGTCGAGTGGCATCAAGTTCCTTTCTGCTCGAATGAGTTTCCTCGCGCGAGGAGCCTGTAAGAAATCAGTTTCACACTCACAATGATGATCGGGTTATTAAATTAGTTCTTCACCGTTGAATATCAGTATCTCTTCACATATCATTATATTTTTTTAAAAAAACCCCGTACGTCCTGTCCCATCGCAGCTCTCTTCGCGGGATTCGTTGAGATGACTGCAGTCGTCACGAGATTACGGAAGCGACCGATCGAAGGATCGACGTCCTCTGCAATGATTGAAGAATATTATTAGAAAAGAATTATCATGATCTTGAACGTTGTACTTATTTTCTCGAAAACTCTAGTATTCTCCAGTTTAAAAAATGATATTTTTTCGCAATTCTTTCGAAAGTTGTTTCAAATGTATCACTATTTACAGTATTCAAACCCATTGCTCACCAGGATTGATGACATCTTCCTCCTCGACGAAGACGACATTAGGTCGTGGTCTCTTCTTCCTTCTCGCTTCTTCCACTGAGATCGGCAATTGAGGAATACGACGATTCATCGCCGTGTTGTATTCTGTCAGACTCTGAAAATAATTTTATCTCTAGTTACCCAGCCACCAAATGGATGACTTTAAATGACTTGCTAGGTTCATGTTTCATATGCGAAACATCACATTTTGATTTCGATCATATATCTAATGCGTGTTCAACTAGTTCTTTCAATCACAATCACCGTACCTCCAATTGTTGATCCACTGGCAGTTTCTTCTCTTCTTCCTCTTCGTCTTCCCTTCCCACGATATCAGACTTGTCTCTGATCACATAACGACGAGTCGAGGCTCCCAGATGGAATTGAGTTCCCACCTGTAAAGAGAGGAGAGAGGAGATCATAGCGACCCTCCCTCATCGCTCACCTCAACGAAGACGACAGTAAGTGGTTGAATCTTCGTGTTTCCCACGAATGTTCCGTGACTGCTCCCGAGATCGACCAGGGCGAATCTGAGTTCCAGTGGGTAAGTGAGGCAGATCGGAATTATAAATTCATTAACAATTGGCTGCTTCTACTGAGAAAAAAATTATCAGGCTAAATAAACTGGGACTCCTTTGATATTTACCTCTTGAGTGCTCCATGGTACATGAGAAGGGCGTGGACTCGGGAACAACTCGCGTGCTCCACTCCAATGTCCACCATCTACAATGAGGGGTTAGTGGGGATTGAATGATAATTCAAACAAACCTTAGGGTTCCTGCCCATGTAGTACGCGGCCTTGTCGTCGATCATCACTTTCTACAAAACACCATTAAGTATACTCATTCACTTTATTCATCGTTTTATTCCAATGACTTTTTACAATTCTTATTTTAGCACTGTCAAATCTTGAAATAAGACCACTGATTTTGACTCAACAGAATTGGATGAGGACCATCCCCTCACCTGCAGTAGTAGATCATTCTTGGTAACATCGAGATGGGCTCCATCGGGTGCTCTCGCTGCCCATCCTGGCACGGGGAACTTCGCCTTCTCTGCAGCTCCCGTGTCGTCCATCGCTGAGATGAGGAGGAAAGGTCAGGGTAACGTTGAGAAATCAGACATGTGGAAGCGAAGTTAACATTTTCTTCGATAGATCATAAAAAATGTTCATGTCTTCAACATGAGATGTCCTAATATAAAAAGTAGACGGTTCAATGCAGATATTCTCGACCGACATAGACGGCTTCTCCATTAAATTCTATCCATATTCAATGAACTCTTCATTCACAACTCTCGGGACAAAAATCAACTGAAATCAACGGAGAAACAACTTGTGAAACGTATGAACTAGAACAAGAAAACAAACAAACAATCGATTGATAACGACCCATTTCTACCGTACGCTCGAAACAATAAACAACGAGTGAGTACGGTAGTCTTCGTTGCGAGAGAGAGATCACTTCTTGCCTACACTGCTACGCTTCTTATCCTTTTTCTTTTTGGCGGATTTCGGCTCTTCGACTGGCTGAAATTGGATCATGAATATCGTATTGAACTACTCTTTTCCCCATCTTCCTTGCTCACCTTATTCACTACCTCATCTTCATCTACTTCCATCTTCTCATCCTCTTTCTCCTTCTCCTCTACTTCATTCTCAGTCGCCTTCTCATCCTCAATCTAATCGATAGCAACAATATGAGCAGTAATTTCACTTCTTCCTCTCACCTTCTCCTTTCTTGCTTCCACCTCTTCTTTCGCTTTCTTCTCACTCATCGACAATGGAATCACACTGAATACTGGCTCGCCGAATAGCTCATCCAGATCTGAAAATCACAGTTCCTCAATCCTTCTAAACATAAAAGTATCGCACTACATTTGATTGACCCTTTATGAATTCTATAATATATCAGCCAATGAACTTCTTGTTTCAACACAATTATCGCAAAAGAATAAATCGTTCCGTTTATTTTGGTTCCGCTCTGTCGAATGTTCTCGTTGATTACGAGGTCTCAGAGTCTAGTTTATGTGCTCAATCGGTACCTATGACCTTTAATATAATGCATGGAGAAGAACGGCATTTTAGAAATAATTGATAATCAAATAGAAAATAAAATGTTCCGTAATGTGCGCTAAACACCGTACTGACTTTGCTGAGCATTCGAAACGCACGATACTTAAAGTTGACAGAACCGATCAGCTACACTATTCTCGATTCCAGTAAAAATTACTCGTCTCTCCTCACCAGTTTCATTCTCCTCTCCCATCTTCATAGGCGTCGTCAGCATTTCCAATGCACCGATCGTCTGGGCCAATTCTTTCTGAAAAGAGAGAGATCAAACTAAAGTATGCCCAGAACATGAAGAATTCAAACTACAAAGATCAAAGATCAAACCTGTACGGACAATTCCCTCGCGATGGCTTCTTTCAGTCGGACAAGGGAGGACGAGAGGGCGGGCACTGGTGACTCCATGCACACTTCTGCAAGGAATGAGAGATATTCAAATACGGATTGAGGTTTCACTATCTTCCTTTCAATCACTCACCGAATAGACTCTCGGCCACTGCACTCAACGTGTCGAAGTAGTGGAACTTGAAGAGATTTCGAGCGACGAACCTACAAAACCGATTCTTGTAGAAACTCAGTCCTCGATAACATTGAGTAGTGCATCCCACCGTACCTCGTTACATTGATGAGGATAGTCGGTTGCTGGCCCGCGAGTGCCCTTCCCATGGCCTTTCGACCGACAATCACAGACAACCAACCAACGACCACATCCGGCATTGAATCTGCCTTAGCTCCCTGAATCAAGATCCATGCATCATAGCAACTTCATATCTCCATTATTTTAAATTGAGATCACAGATCACTGCATCAGGGCTGGGAACAGAAATAAACAGAAAAAAATGTCAGAGAATCAGTATTTTAAAAATTTTCATACATTGAACTTCTGACTTTTATAGCTCAAAAATGCGAAAAACCATCACTTTTTACTGTGTAAAATTTTAAGGGACTACTGAATACCTCTCCTATTTGTGAAAAAAATCTCCCGACCGATTAATTTCTGTTTATGAAAACAGAAAATCGAATGGTACTGCTTTGAGAGCGTGTTCTCAGCCCTGCACAGCATCACAAAAAAACTATGAAACGAACCTTATTAGTGAATATTCTAGTGACGAGTGTCGCGTGTCGGTATCGTTTGAGTAGAGTGTCCTCGTGAGACAACTTGAATTCACTTGCCACTCAAATCAAAGGATTATAGTGGAATACTTTTGTATGTCTATTGAAACCCCAATCCTGCCCTTCTCTACCTTTGACGATTGGTTCGATCTCCTTCAATTCCTGCTCTCCTCTCTTCTCCACGTGGGCTGCTCGCAATTGACCTGCAATTCTCTGTTCAGTAAGGACAAATCAGGATCAATTCGTTGAAGCAAGATTCTGAAATCCAAACGATATCACTCTCAACTCACCCTGGGATGCGTAAGTCTTCCTAGGAGCAGCGACTCCGGCGGCGCCAACGATGGAGGAGACGGCATCCTTCGGTGCCTCTTCTCTGCAAACCAATTTCATCGTATTCGAGATACTCGTTGTAGCAAGAATTTCGCGCGTAACAACTATTACCACAGTAGAAATAGTACCGTAAATGTTTTTAGCCTTCAAAAGTTGTCTACCATGTGACTTTCGATAAAAAAATGACAAAATTCTCCCAACATGTGGTTTTTGAGGTATTTCCACTGTGTCTCCCACCCTATCCTCTTCCCCCTCTCACCTCCTGAGCAGTGCCATCAGATTGCCCATTCCCACGGCGACCTTCCCATCATCGGGAGAAGCAGCGATGCCTATGATGGGAGAGGCGAGACCAGTAGAGTGCACCTGACATCAGAGAACGACCACCATAATGGATATCAAGGTAAAGCGAATATGAGTTGCAACTGACGAGACTGAGATCGGCCGTCCTGACTACATTCATTCTCTTGTCGATCGATGCAGTCAGCATCTGCTCCCCTCCTCGAACCAGAACCATCGACGTTATCGCCTCATTTTGATTGAATTATGTTTGAAACGAGAGCCATCCTTGTGAAGCAGAACTACTGCTTCACTCTGATTCCTAGTCCTTTAACATCATCCACATCTCCTCACCTTGTGATGGGCAGTGAGTGACTGCAGACAGCGACCGCCCGTCGTGATGTCGTACAGACGGACTGTCGGACCTGCAAGTGATACCATCACCTAGCTACCGTAATCGATAGTTCCTCCGGTAGTTCCCTTGGTCAGATCTCTGACTCACCAGCGGCGACAGCGACGAGTTGTTCTCTGGGAAGGAAGAGAGCTGCTTCGACGGGACCAGATGCATCGAAGGAGAGGGAGGGACCATCCTCAGAGGGAGTTCGCACGTCCCACACTTTCACCTACAATTGAGGTCAGAGGTCGAAAACCCATGTCATTAAAGTATTGAAAAGTGGTCTGCTTTTCAAATCTGTAAGTCACCAGCGTGTAAAAGCGGTGTGCTTTTCGAAAAAAAAATCACTCTTCTCCGTTCAAAAGGGGTCTGCATTATGAAAGTTTCTCAACTCATTCTTCAAAAAGTGGTATGCCTGTGTCATTTTTGACAAATCATTCGAACTCTGATTGAGGTATGAGATATCTTCACTGCTCCTTCGCCCATTCAATCGATACCTACTCCCCCACCTACCGTATGATCGTATCCTCCCGTCAGGACCATGTGCTCATTCGTCGCTGAGGGAACCAGCACTCGTGCAGCGTCCGTGTGCGCCTGAAGAGAAGATCATCGATATCTTCTATTTACCGTAATCCTCTCCAACAGTGCTCCTACAGTACCTTGATGGTAGAGACAGGAGTGGCGACAGTAGTGGAGAAGTCCCACTGTTTGAGTAGACCATCGTCTGCGAGTGAGTACACACTTCGTCCTCCGATGGCCCCGAATCGAACGGCGTGCACTGAGCAACCAGCGACTCGCCATGATCTGCAGGGAGGGAGACGTGCTTCAGGGACAGGCATCAACAGTTAACGTAACCAGTATATAGAGAGTGATAGCAAACAAAGATAACATTAAATTTGTCAACAAGAAGAAACATAGATACTGCAAAAACGATACCAGGATTCCTCGCGAGCACCTATTCTCGATCAAATGCCTAAGATATATGAATTCTCTCCAAACCAGGAACTCACCTGAGGGGTGCTCGAGGAGTGTTGCCAGTGAACTGGTCGAAGATCCGCAGTTTACCCTCGTCTCCACCAATCGCTAAAAGATAACGTTATCTCATTGTTTAATTGTTGTAGCGTCAAGTATCGCGTTACACAGAAAAAAGGTAATCCCTACCGATGAGTGTTCCATCTCCTCTGAATGTCACTCCGAAGACGGCCTTCTTGAACCTCGTCATGTACGCTGTCTGCTCGCACAGTACACTGTTGAAGATCGAGAGGCGAACTCCTGCAATCAATAACTTCGAAGCACGAAAGAGTATGGTATCTAATCGATAGTAGATCTTCGTACTTCTACCGTACCTGCAGTAGTGGCAATGGTGTGAGGATTCTTGCATGACATGGCCACTGAAGTCACCGGCGACGGCTCAGAGAACACCGCCACTTGCTGCAAATTATCCATGAGTTGCAGTAATCGATCAGCTGTCTGACCCTTGGAAGTAATGGACAATGGTTACCTTTAACCTCGTCCAGTACAGTACTTCCTCGCTCCTTCGCACCTCACTCTCCTCCGAGGTGGCTTTGAGCGCCGGCTGATATGGCGCCGCCATACTGTAGACAGAAGGGGTTATTGATTATCGATGGCATTCCTCTCTAATCCAGATAGCAAACCGAATCATACGGCACTCATTTCACATTCACAATCTTTAAAAAATTTCAAATATTTTTATCAGGTCCAATTTTCATAACAAAGTTCAACAACGACAAACACAACGAACTTCTCTCGGGATGGATGGGGAGGGGGCATAACAATAAAGCGATAACAACAACTCTCTCTCTCTCTCTCTCTCTACTTAAACTTGGCTCCCAATAGCGCGAGGGCGGCACTTTCTGCATCTTCTCGTGCCTTTTTATTCTTCGCTCGTTTCTTGGCAGGGGGAGGAGCTAGTTCGTCGTCTTCAGAGGAGCTACAAGAGAAGAATCGATTAGAGGGGGATTCCCGATACGATAAGTACTACTTTCATTTTAGTTTCAATATTCTCGCCACACCCCTACTCCAATGATCACTCACCTTCCGACCACTCCTCCTCTTCCTCCGAATTCCCTCTCCATGGCCTCTTCATCTCCACTACTCTCTCCATCCATCTCCCCTCCTTCCCTTCCCTCCTCTTCTCCATCACTACTCTCTTCCCTCTTCTTATCAGGATCGGGAAGCCACGAGAGATCAACACTGCTATCCTGAAATATTGTGAATAGATAGAGATCAAAGACCAGACTAGACTGATAAGTGTAGATGGACTCACATCATCGCTATCTCCTCCAATCCTCACATCCATTTCATCATCATCTCCCATTTTCTGTTTCCTCTTTCTCTCTTCTTTCTCCTTCTCCTTCTTCTTCTTCTCTTTCCTCGCTGCTTTCTGTCGTTCTCGCATCTCCTTCTTATCGATCTGCACAATCAATAAATATGAATACCCATTTATTTCCTCGTTGATTAATGATTTAGTATCAAATTAAACCAGCCAACTTTTAAAAAAGTGCGTACCTTATCCTGTTCCGCCTGTTTCTCGATAGCCTTCTCTAGATCGAGTCCCTTCGCTCTTCCCTCTCCTCCTCCTTCCTCTTCCTTCGTCGCTCCTTCCTCATCGAAACGAATCTTGTGATTGAGAGGAATGCCCTGATAATTGCTGCTTTATTATTTTTCTTCAATTGTGGTTATGCATACATTTTTTTCTCTCTATCGTGCGTTTCGTATGCTCAGCAAAGTTACTACGTTGTATAGCACAAATTATTTTATTTTCTATTTGATTATTGATTATTTCTAAAATTCCGTGATTAAGCACATAAACTACTAGAGTCTGAGACCCCGCAATCAACTATTACATTCCCCAGGGAGAAACTAAAATAAACGGAACGGCTATTCTTTTGCGATAACTATGTAAACCCAAAAACGAAACCGCCTGGCATCCATCTTTAGTTCGTACCTTCTTCAATTGGGTTTTCGCTTCCTTAATCTTCGTAATCACTCGCGAGTTCTTCGCCTTCTCTTCTGCCGCAACACGAGTCGCTTGCTAAGATGGAGCACCGATTAGGCATGTTACAGATAGACTGACATGAACGAATCATTTTGCAGGAAACTACCGGATCATCAACATCCGAATTTCAGAAACTAAACTAACCTCCTTCTTGATCTCTTCCTCAACGTTGAAAACGTCCTTCTTCTTGACTGTGAACAGACCCGCGTCCTGAGAAGTATTTGTTCGTTTATATCTTCTATACAATTGATATACATATAATATAACTTAACTCTTTGAATGAAGACATACCTCATCATCCTTCTCATCTCCACTTTCTGCTGATCCATTATCAGATTCATCTCCAAATTCGTGTCCCTCGTACACCTACAATCGATTTATTCCAATCATTCTAATCATCTGCTAAGACGGCGCTGCCCATTTACTCAACATCCGTATAAGATTCAGGAATAAAATCTAGAATGAGCTCACCTTTT
>LS581161.1:620423-644986 GCA_900490775.1 Pristionchus maxplancki
GAATGAAGACATACCTCATCATCCTTCTCATCTCCACTTTCTGCTGATCCATTATCAGATTCATCTCCAAATTCGTGTCCCTCGTACACCTACAATCGATTTATTCCAATCATTCTAATCATCTGCTAAGACGGCGCTGCCCATTTACTCAACATCCGTATAAGATTCAGGAATAAAATCTAGAATGAGCTCACCTTTTTCTCCGATAAAATCAGTTTCTTTCCCTCTTTTCTCTTCTGCAGGAATCGAATTCGTTTGATGGCAGAGAGTCCCAGTGATTCGGCAAGAGCCTGTGATAAAAGGGTCCACGAAAGACAGCAGAAGCCACTGGGATGAACCCGCTCCAATCTCTCTCACCTTCGCATCGATTGAATCAACATCGAAGATATTCTTGTTGCTCATGAGATACACAGAACGGAGATACGATACCACGAACTGTAATAAATTAATTATATTTGCATTACAGTATTGGACCTCGAAGCTACCGTACCCTTACCTTCTGGGCGAATTGATTGAGTTCAGGGAAGGCTGCCAGCACTCCCTGCATCTTCAGTTTGATGTCAGTGATGCGAGTGGGATCGTGTCTGCAAGGTACTGTAGATAGAATGTCCATTCAGTATAGTCCTCCCTACAGTACTCCTTCCCCCCCCCCCCTCAACCGTACTTCGTCTCTTGGATGGGAATCTTCCTCTCGGCCAGCATCTTCTTCATAGTGGGAACTTGTCTCTCGGAGAGGAAGAGAAGGGCTGAGCCAGTCTTGTTCATTCGAGCAGTACGACCCACTCTGCAAACGATCACAGTCCCTTCGATCCCATTCATGAAGAAGAAGAAGAATGAGCCCTCCTTCTCTCTTCCTCACCTATGGATGTAATCATCGATGGTAGCAGGCGCATCCATTTGTACGACCCAATCGACGCCCGAGAAGTCGAGACCTCGAGAGGCGACGTCAGTCGCGATCAGACACGCTTTCTGAGGAGAAGAGGCTCAATTGACCAGACAAACCCATGTTTCAAGCTTCCCATAAAATGAAGCTCGAGGAAAATTGATACTGCGCAAGCTATTGAGAACTGCCGTACCTGCCTCCTTTCGAATACATCACACACTTCAATCCTCTTATTCTGCTTCATAGTTCCCCACAATCCCATGAGAGAAGTGCCCGGGCGGAGATGGCAGAACGCCTCTGTTAGGAATCGAGCCTGCAAATAGATATTGACAACGAGAACTCCCGTTTCAGCATCTACATATTATAAACCAATGAAATGGAGATATGATTAAATGTACACCAGCGAACATAATAATAGTTAAACTTGTTTGTGGGATCCTGAGAAGCAGTGAGACTCACCTGTCCACAAGAAGACACGAAAACGAGCGTCTTCTTGTGTTTGTGATGCTGGATGAACGACCAGAGAAGATTCACCTCAAAGTGAACTATTCCATTGAATACACGACTCAAAACACTAGTGAATCCAACTACATTCCCCTCCACATAACTCCTGCATCGTACCTTCTCCTCCTCTTTGCACACAAGATAGCACTGTTTCAGTTCCTCGGGAGTCGCGTGTGCAGACTTCTCGTGCACTGACACCATCACCGGGTCCTCAACAACTATTGCTATCAATATCAATTTCCATGCTTCGAATTGGGGAACAATGAAATAAAAATAAATTGTAAATGGAAAATACCTTAGTGCACACTCTTGCCAACTGTTTCACATTGTTCGTTTGAGTGGCAGAAAAGAGAAGAGTTTGTCGCTCACGGGGAAGACTCTCCACAATTGCATTGATCTGTCAATGAATTTCATTGAAATAATTTGAGTTAAGAAATGGACGTTCGACAAACTGATTGCAACATACACATATCTATCACAAAGGGAAAAGTCTCCCCAATGTATTAGAAACAGTCTCTTCAATATGAAATCATCGATACCTGCTTGGAGAATCCCATATCGAGGATTCGATCTGCCTCGTCCATTACTAGCATCTGCATGTTATCGCACTGAAAAGCAATTGATAATTGAACGATTGATCAACTTGAATTCATACAATCACCAGCTAAATATACGAAACAAGAAATCTTGCCAAATATACATATTTTAAAAGTGAACCTGGAACATTTCGTTCTCATCAAGATGCTGCAGCAGTCTTCCCGGAGTGCACACGATTATATTCATGACGTGTAGACGACGTTTCTCGTAGTTGACGTCAGTTCCTGTGAATGAGATGGACAAAGGTTAGATAGCACGTGATAGTGGAAGGGGAAGTCTTACCTTGCCCGATGAGCAGACAACAGGAGAATCCGTGATGCTTTCCCACTGAACTGATGATGTCGAATGTCTGACGGGCGAGTTCTCTCGTGGGAGAGATCACCAATGCACCCAATCCGTCTCCCTTCGACCACTTTTGTCGCCATAAGCACTCCAGAAGCTGGAAAAAGGAGAGTTCGATAACGTGAGAGATGTGAAATATGGCCAAACATTTATATTTTACGGTCCAAAATACGCCATGTTCAATGTTTAAAAAAATGAATGATACCGGAACGACTAGCGCGAGTGTTTTCCCACTGCCAGTCTTGGCTGCAGCTACCAGATCCACTCCAGTTAGTGAAAAGGGAAGAGAGTCTCGTTGGATCTCAGTCGGACAAGTGAACTTGGCTTCTTCCAGACCCTTTATCGTCTGATCAGACAGAGGAAAGTCGCGGAATGACTCACACGTCTTGAAGTCAGTCTGGAAATGAAACATGAATTAGAAAAACCAAAGATCTGATTAAGTGAAACGCGAGGAACCTTTGTAATGCTGAATGACTCGTTTTCATTTCTCTCTAGAAAGCACTCACTCCGGACAGGTCCTTGTACTTGGCGACGACTTGCTCGACGGTTGCGGTAGCTACCTTCGACTTGAGATGAGCGGCCTTCTTGCTGGCTCGGCCTTGCAGCAGTGCGCGATTGCGCTTCTCGCCCTCGTCCTGTGGCCGTCGAGGACCCTTCGGCCTCTTCGGTCCAGGCATGATCTGAAAGAGAAAAGAGTGGCCTTTGCATTGATAACAAAAGAGGAATGATATATAATAATAAAAAGTTGTAATTTACCGATTAACAAAAATAATTTACAAAATTAAAACTATTGCAGAAGCACCGCAGAAAGCTTAAGTACCGTACTTTTCATATTTTCGTGATTTTTTCGATCGTGAACTAACTGTTTTAGATAGTGATCTTTGAACTTAAAAATTGTATACACCTGGTTTTTTTTAAATATGAAAAATAGGAAGAGGGACTAAATGTATAACGTTTTCATTAAGTATTGTGCTCTGCATTACGTTGAAGCAGGGTAGTTGCTATCTTACTTTTATTGCATTCTAGTCTCCCTAGTAACCCTAGTCTCAGATTTTGTCCATATCTTGAACAATGTTCAAATCTGTCCTCAATTGTATGAAAATGTGTCGACATTCCCTTCTCCACCTATTCTTCTTCTGATTTCTTCCCTCCCTCCCTTTAACTCCGCCCCCTCTTCTTCTATCCGTTTTCTCTGTCTATGCTCATCGCTTCTTCACATCTTCATCGTCCAATCCCTCCTCCCCTTCCAATCCATCCTCGTCTATGTCTTCATATCCATCTCGACCCAAACCGATGCCGGTTCATCGATCAGCTTCCCATACTCCTTCAATGATGGTCAACGCCAAGAAGTATCTCTCTGATCATCCGCAACTGCTCGATTGCCCGCGGTGTAGGGTGAGACGACGATTACTATTACTCGTATCCTAATCAACAATTGCGCATGGTTCTGTCTTTTATCACTCAAATGCTTTTGTCGTGCAACACACACTCATCTGCTGGGTAGTATCGTGTTTCATCGCCAGAGGAGATGTGTCTACTCTTTCCTTCCTCCTTGGCTCTTTTCCGACGAGTTCCGACGAGTTTTCTGACCTCTCCAGTTTCAAGATTCTTTGCAGCGTCGTACTCCGAAAAGAACAGTTCATTCCTCTATCAGTACCTTATCTGTTTGTCTTCCAGATTAATATGAGTATCTATCTCAATACGCCACTGTTTGACTCATCTCGCACCGAAATTGATCGCAAACTGATCCACCGTACTTCTTTGTTACCATAACGTTATCATGCTCATGCTCATGGATCGATAATGCTCGCTCTCGCTCGACAATTGACGCAGGCTCGAGTTGGGGGGAAATCCGCAAATAGAACAAGACATACAGATACAACGCGCGAGATATAGGGGATGTCACTTCAGACGGAGGGATAGAGGAATGAGTAGAACAGGAGTGGATAGGTGAGAGCAGAGACAATAGAGATAGATGCACTACAATTACTATTCACCCTACCACTTGAGAAATCGTTCCGACACCGCATTTCATAGGGATGATGGAATACATCAATCGTGCCTATTGAACCATACCGAGAATCTCTTTCAAAAGCGTCAATGGCGCCAAATCTGACGGATTATCCTTTGAAAACGCGTTGAATTCCCTTTGGTGGACCAGGTGGATTGACCACACTTTTTGATCCATTGTACTAGAGTGAAGTATACCCAAAAAGTTTTCTTGGTGAAAAGACAAGGATGAGAAAGAATGTATAATAAAAAAATTTCAAAGAGTTCTCCAAATCGTTTATAAATGTTTATTGTTGAGGCTCACGGCGAGACGGAGGTTCGATTCCGAGTTGGACTAGCTTCATGGTTGGCATTCGTCGTGCTTCTCTGCTTGGGCATCTTCATCTTCCCTCTATTCTTCGTTTGGTCAGTATTCTTCTCGTCCTTCGCTCATTCACTGTAGTCTCTCACTTCAAAAATCATTTCATATTTCTATCACTGCATGTTTTCTATTAGAAATGCAAGGTGTAGATAAGTGCTACTATGTCTTAAAAGATAGTGACTGACGTCAAAAGAAAGAGCTTAGCGGCTTAGACTCAAGGTGGGCGTCACTACTGTCAAACAGCGAGCTTCAAAGAAATTGCGTATTGCTAATTTTCGGTTTCAAGCTTAGATACAATGGAGAAAATGAAAAAGATAAGCTGGGATGGGGACGCAGTGTGAGGAATGACATCCCCATGGGGATATGTCATGAATGGATGTACGATTGGATTCAATCCCCTTCTTCATTCCATCATCTCCTTTCCATCTCAGGGTTCCTTTCGTCGTTGACACATTCAAAGATGCGGAACACAGATGCGCCTCTTGCAAGGGATGGATCGGCACTTATCGAAGAATTGGGAAGAGCACCTAATCTACCCCTTGATATCCCTCGATCGATAGACCCTTCGTTCAGTTCCCTCTCCCACTCTTTCCAGGGCATTATCTTCATCTTCTCTTCTTCATTTTACCTTTTCACATGTTTCTACCTCCTCGGATTCCCATCGCTAATGCATCTTGAGGTCGCCAGTTGCATATCATCGTGTGAGTGTCCTTCTTCGGGTGCACGCTGTGGTGCACTCGGAGTGCGACGTTTCACAAACCACACATCGTTCTCACCACACCACACAGACCACCAGCCATCTTGTTCCCTCCTTTATCTACTTTACACATAGGCGAAATTTACAAGTGTCTCATGCGAAATATATATTATGCGAGTAATAAATGAATTATGCTAATATAGAGCATTATGAACATGTGAATTTCGACAGAAACAATTATCTCAGAGAATCAAGGACATTCCTTAATCGAGTTATTATGCTGAGAAATGGCTTTGAAAAAAAGTTTCAAACTCGAATGAGGATGTATAAATAAGTGTGATTTACACCAGCAAGAAAGATAAGTAAGGCAATACTTGACAAAGTACCAACAATGGAAAAGGGAGTGTTCAACCGGTAACCAAGAGGACTGATGTACAAAAAGTCCAAGTCGTGGGGAGACAGACTTGGCGGGAGAGGTCTTTGGGTTACTGTATCACAGAACTAGTGGTTTGTGAGTGAGTATGCAAGGTGCCTAGAGGGAAGAAAGAGGATGGACTCCCATGACATTTCCCTGTTCTGTGTCCAGTTGAGCACGGGAGTTTCTCGATCAATCACGGGAAGGGAGGAGGGGGAGTAGAAAGGGGAAGGAAGCGAAACTTACGAATGGAATCGTGTCCATGTCCGAAGATCGATGGAAGATCACATTCGCTTGTATCTGAAAAAATATGATAATTACACATATTTTTTCGGAAAAGTTAGGAAAATAAGTATGCCAATCATTGGCAATAATCGTCTAATTAAACACCGCATTATAGCCGCTCCAACAATATTAATTTTACTATTTATTTATTAGCAAAATAGAAAAAATAGATAAGGTGTACCTTCCGAGTGCTCGTCTACATGAAGGACAGAAGTGGAGGACATCGAGACAAGAATCAGCACAGAAGGGAATGCAGCAGAGACACCAGGGGATGAAAGCAAGGAAGAACCCGAGGAAGAAACAACTTAAAGGACATTATTATTGATTAGAATAACATTGTGACGAGTAGTAACCAAGAGAAGCCAACCCCGTGAAAAATTAATTCGCTAGTTCCCAATGGAACTGGTTCCAGAGTAGTACAATTAAAGTTACCCAACCAGGACGAAAAAACATTTAAAATGGCGCGCTTTTGTCGGACCGACCAAACACGAACGGTGATTAGTCCAAAATGAAAGAGGGCGGAGTCAGCCAGTGAAAACGCACTGTTGCCTGCGGTTCAGGCCCGAACCAGACCTGTGTTGCCAGGCCGTTTCTACGCTGATTATTGATTTTCGACTTTTTTTAATACGCAAGCATTACTAATTCTAACACTCCCTACTCAAAAATGGAATAAAAATAATAGGTCAATTTCGTGCTGGTTGGGTAACTTTAAGTTGCACATTTTTCAAGATCGACAACATGATTATGCCATTTCCACAGAATCCCGTCCGTAATCGCCTATGATTCATCATCGTGTGTGAAAAGAGCAAGTGACTATATGTGAGGGAACAAATCTTATTTTAAAATGAAGATCCCTATCTTTTCAAACAAAAAAACTACTCAGTTTCTCAGATGGACTGAGCTAGATAGAGACTTCGATTCATAACAAGAGGTAAAAGGAAGTAATAACATACATTCCGACGATGAGCCATGTGAGTGCACCCGCCGTTCGTTCGATGTGCGTTACCACGTGTGCCTAGAATTTAATCAATCGATAATTACACTTCAAAGACCTGCTAAATTTGGTCTCGACTTAGTGGGGAGATAATTGCCCATTCTTGCGTGAACAAACTGCTATTCTTGAACAACTCTTTTATTGAAGCAAAACAAGTAATATTTGTGAGTATCGTATGAACCAAATAATGAGGAAGCTCACGTTGCAGTGGGGACAGTCCATCTCGACGGGATTCACTCCATACACATTCGTGCGTGCCGTGATGAACACTGGGATGGCCGTGTGTCTCTGTTCGATTGTAGGTGCAGCCATCGAAACGGCTGCGACCGGTGCAGCCACAGGAATGGTCGGCGGTGGCGAGTAGGCCGGGGGAGAATCGTACGCCGGTGGCGGGCCGCTCTTCTCCGGCTCGGTCATTACTGACCTAGCAACAATAAGGTTTCAACAGGCATAAGCACGCTAAAAGCAGTAATAGCAGAGAAAACAGTCTAAAAGTATAGTCGGAGTAAAATGAGCGAAGAACCAACTAAAATAGGCAGAGAAGTGAGCAGGAAAAACAGAGGAGCAATGACACATTACAAAAACAGGCAACACTAACATTTACAGTTGAGTCGCAGCAACTAAAATATAATGTCGGAATACTGTGGTTTATCAAAAACTGATTTTTCAAAAGAATTTTCAAAAAAATATGCCATTATTAGTGAAAATGAGATACAGTAAATTCCCGTAATATCTTCAAAAATTTCAATCTGAAATAAATAAGTTATCTAAAATCCAGCTCGGAAAGATCTTCAGGCTAAAGCTGTCCGAACTAGATAACATTGCGCTATCGTGCCTGATATCTCACGCTTTCACAATCAAATAGCTTTAGATATTCTAATTCATGTTCTTTTCTCCGTTCCTCCTTCAATCAACCGGTCATAATCAAGAGGGGTGCTAAATGCGAGTGTTTCCGTGTGAGAAACGGGTCAATGAGACACATCTTGAAAGTCTTGAGAGACCAGCTCATTTTCCACGCCCGCTCATTCATTCCCCCCCCCCCCCTCTTCCATCACTCCTTCCCCTCCTGTGTCTATCGTAGTTTACTTCCTATCGTATTCTACCGTAGTCCAGATGAAAGTGTCCTTCGTCTCATCGTCAGTCAAGTTCTGTATTATCTCTGGAACCTTTTCCCTCTCTGTCCTTCTCCTCCTTCCACTCTACTTTTCCTATTCATATCGACTACAAGAGTCTTTCAATGTCGAAGCTCAAGCAGTTAGAGTAAGTGAATAGTTTGTAAATCCCCGTATTGAAATATGCACAGAGTCTTCTCGAATTGGATGAATTCATCTACAGAGAGAAGAGAGAAACGGAGAAGGAATCGCACATTGAAAGTAAGCAATCATCCCTATTCGCAAATTCCTTTTATTCTTTTCAGAAATAAATCTCGCTGGATTTCCTCCTGGCTTCATTCCCTTCCCTTTCCAGAAGTATCGTCTTGTCAACAAAGTAAAATAGTTAAATTCAACAATAATTATGAGGAAACTCGGTGTGAAAAAAAATGCCACGAGCCGGGATCGAACCGGCGACCTTTCGATCTTCAGTCGAGCGCTCTCCCAACTGAGCTATCATGGCTATGAGATTGCTTTTCCAATGGCGACATTTAACTGCAGATTCACGGTCGTCGCAATTTCATCAGCCGTAAAATTCCCATCGAAGAGATCAATAAGCGAATCAATGGTAGAGGAATTAAGGGTGTGTTAATGATCAAAGATCAGGCATATGTAATATATCTACTCTTCAGAATTCGGACCTCAATCAAGAAGTTCCTACTTCAGAAAGAATTCTGGCTATTCCAGCGAATCATACAGGTAGTTACCATACCTCAACGTTTATCAACCTATCGTACTCTCAGCCTCTCCTCTCCTCTCGATGCATATCCTACAGTACCACCAGCCTTCGTGATCTCCAATAGCAAGTCGTCGCTTCTCCAATGCCCTCCCGGACCTCCCGGTCCTCCAGGTATACGGTATCTCTGTGG
Organism: Pristionchus maxplancki; assembly: GCA_900490775.1. Taxonomy (NCBI): domain Eukaryota; kingdom Metazoa; phylum Nematoda; class Chromadorea; order Rhabditida; family Neodiplogasteridae; genus Pristionchus; species Pristionchus maxplancki. The sequence continues at coordinate 629,532 of LS581161.1, forward strand.
TAGGTCAAGTAATGATTCGATCACTTAGGTCTTCCTGGATGGGATGGTGAGGAAGGACCAACGGGCGAGGATGGTCTTCCTGGTATCTCCCTTCGTCCCTCCGAACCCGATGGAAATGGATACGATCTTCCTGATGACTGTATCGTTTGTCCCGCTGGTCCCCCTGGTCCAAGTGGTGACATTGGTGCAGTTGGAGTCGATGGACTACCAGGAATGCCTGGCCCACCCGGGACACCGGGCCGTAACGGAGCCAATGGGGCACCAGGATACGAACCCGGTTGGGCTGGTCTGCCTGGTCAGAGGGGATTACCTGGTGCTCCTGGAGAGGAGGGCGACGATGTTCTCTCTGGTACCGGTCTGCCTGGTCCAGCCGGTCCCGATGGATTACCCGGTCGACCTGGAGAACAAGGAAGACCCGGAATGGTACTGTATGTCGATGCACCGACGGGACCACCGGGACCACAGGGGGAACCGGGCAATCCCGGTACCAAAGGCGCCCCAGGAACCCGAGGAGATACTGGTGAACCAGGGTTGGATATGGAGTGAGTACCTTCCCATTCGCACATTTTATATAACGGATAATAGTTTTTCTCGAATTACACTCGGCGAGCTTTCTCCACTCGTCAATTTCATTTTCGACCGATTCGGCCTGTCACTTGCGAATGAAATGAGCAAAATCCACTTGCGAGTGAATGAACTTTGTGTTGCCTCTCTTATTTCTCTCACTCTCCCCCCCCCCCCTTTACCAGTCACTCGGCGAGTGGATCTGTCATTCTCACTCACGAGTGACTCGTTTTAACACTTCAAATGTACAATTCAGTTATTGCCCATGTCCCCATCGAGATGGTCGGTACAAAGTGCATGGCACGACTACGGTAAGGAGGATATGGTCGACGATGGATCGATGGATACTGTAACAGGATCTGCTATTCGACGGATGGAGAAGACCAAGTGGATGGATCATCAAGAAGTCTTGAGTCATCATTATCAACATTTCGTATCTTATGTAATTGGATTGTCAATAAAAGATCAAAGATCAGCATCGATTTCATTTATTACTATCGATGGAGACTACGAGATGTCAATTCTCAGTTGAGATCTTCGGCTCGTCCACATAGTTTCTCGAATTGATCCTTGTATTTTTCTTGATTTGTTCTCTGTAATCAATAAGATAATCTTCACTCCTCCATGGTCACTCACGTGTAAGTATTCGAAGATGGTCTTGATCACAGACACATAATCATCCTCCGTCTTGATTGCTCCATTTCTGCATCTTCGAGCCCATTTCACGAGATCCGGCAACTACAATGATATTGGATGTCTCCCCTCCCTTTGCTCCTCTCACCGTTGTGTTCTTCTCTCCTTTGTAGAGGAGGGCCGACATGACATCGACGACAGCGAGAATCGAGGCACGAGAGATGCCCGAATACTCGTCCATCATTGCCACTGGACCCGCCGCTGACGACGTTGACTCTACCTCAACAAGAGTACGGTACCATCCACTACTACGGTAGGATACTGTACCCGAGAGATGACGCGAATGATCTTGAGGAGATTGCGACCCGTCGATTGGGTGAATGTCCCATCCCACGTCTTGAGTTGGACGATGCAAGTGAGCTGAGATTACGGTACATTACTGTAATCAAGAGTACGGTAGTCAGGATCGATTACATGAGAATTGGAGCAGCCTTCGGGTAGAACCTCCAGTATCGTCACTTGCTCCTTCTGGATTGTCTCCGACTACAAAGATCAAAGATCACACTACAGTAATCTCTCTCGTTACCGTACCTTCTTATTACTGATAGCCATTCCACCGTAATCCTTGAAGTCGCCATTGTTCGTCGGCCAGAATTCAGTCATTACTTCCTGGAGTACGGTATCATTCGAATACGGTAGGTCATGGGGTACTGTACCTGTTCATTCTCAGTCTTATCACAGAGGATAACAATGCATATGACCTTATGCTCGAATATCATCCTCCAGAAGTCCTCGATCGTCGATTCCAATGGTGTCTAAGAGAAGAAGGATACTGTAGGGGGAGGGGTACTGTATACCTGTGTCAGAATATATTGTCGGGCGATTCTCGTCTGGTCATACATCCAGGAAGCATTGATGTACTTCTTCTCCGGAGGTATGGACACTCGAGTATCGTCGATGCAAGTGGGAGGGTCCTGAGTGGATTACAGTATGAACATTCTATCGATCCAGAGATACCGAATGTCGATTCTTGGCCGTATTGGCTCGGAAGGCCTTGTCTCCGTAACTTGGGCTTTTGTACTGCTCGATCTCTCTTCTATATTCGGCCTTGATCCCATCAATTCCTGAGCAAGAATACAGTATGCAGTAGAGGATACGGTATCTCACCCATATCCGAGTACCGCTTCATGAATTCCTCAGCATTCTTCTTCCCATCAGCTGTCCAATTCGCATCTTTCTTCTTCTCGTCCTCCTTCAATCGATTCCTCTCCTCTACAGTATCCCTCTCCTACCGTACCTTCTCCTCTACAGTATCCCTCTCCTACCGTACCTCAACCGTCGCTCGCTTCGTCTTCTTCTTAGATCCAACTGCTTTCGCTGCTGTCGCAGTCTTCGTTTTGGCTCCATCTCCTTCGAGGGTCGCCCTCTTTCGAATCTCAACGAGAGGACGGTAAGGAGGGTATGGGGAGAAGGATCGCTTACTCTGGCAACCATATCGACCTTCTTTAGTTCTCGATAAAGGAAAGAATGAAAAGAGAATCATCGATAGGCTGATTGATGGGATGGAGTTGATATGGAAATGATAGGATTAGATGAGAGAGATAATTGAGAGAAGGAGATTACATTTTGACTAATCCAAACTTCTTGCATTCTCGAAGATTAGTTCTAAGCCATTGGTTCGCACTTGTTTGGTCTACATTCAATAGTCCAATTAACTACTGCAGTTGCCCCACTCCATTTTACGATTTTTTTATTATCTACGGTAACCTGGAGCCGGATGCAGTAAAAAAACGAGCCAAGATTTCTGCTTATTATTTATTCATTTTACTTAGAGTAATTACATATAATTGTATAAATTAGGCGAGAAACAACAAAAAGGTGAGATAAAGATGTGAATGGGGGTATGATATCGAGTCTGTCTGATCTAATAATGGAGTAGACCGGGTCTCAGAGACTGGCATCGATATCTTCCGTAGACTAAGACACCACCACAGGGAGAATTGCAACAGAAATGGAGGAAAGGAGGGTAAGCTCGCACAGCGATAGGAGTAGAGATAAAATCTGTAGGGAGAAGTATGAGAAAATGGGAGAAAGCCAAGTATTTCTACGATGGGAAAAGAGATCGGATGATTGTTGATGAAAACTACATGCGATTTGATTGGATAGGTAATTAAAGTGAGTGGATGGGAGTGTTATCGGAATAGGCTTCTTAAATTGAGTGAAATTGGGGAGCGAGGACGAATGAATAGTACAGAGCTAATTACGATTAATGATCCAACTTTCACAGTCATCTCTTTGGTTCACAGCCTATGACGTCACCCTTCAACGATCAATTAACCAATAAATCCAAGAAATTAAATGCAGTATGGAATAACATATAGATAGAAGAACAAAACCGGCACACGAATCAGACAATTGACGACTTTGAACAATGGTTATTCGATACCGTAATCCCGTGGTTTACTCCCATGATCACAAGTAATATGGTGCTAAAAAAAAAAGAAAAACGAGGACGTACACATTTTTTTAAATCGAAAAATTTAAGTCGAATTTGGACTTATTCTCCATATAAAATGAAAATAAAATAAATGCCGTCCGTCTATTTTTAAAATTTTTTAACACCATATGTAAGTCCTTATTGTTAGGGAATAGCGGTGGGATCAAAAAATTGAGGGGTGTTCTGATGTATTCTCTTTAGAGTTGGTCGAAGAGAGGGTACATTGTCAAGACACAGCTTGACTACCGTACGGAAGATGGAAGTTGTACGATTGAGAAGCCAAATGGGAGAGTGCTGGCCACCCTGACCATGTTGACCATTCACTCCCTCCTGCAAAGGATAATATATTCATAGAGATTACGATGAGATTATCAAGTATTCATCAGGAATCTAGCCTACATTCAATTACACTTCTTCATTTTTCAGTGCATCAAATTGACTATATCTTGAAAACGTTGTTTATCCTAGTCATTCAGAATGACCCAGCCACGCCTTCCCTCTGCTTACCTGGATGAGAGTGTTAAAGTAAGGGGCGAAGTCATGGATTCCTCCTCTCAAATGAATAGGAATACTTGGCATGAGTTCATCGAGACATCGCTTGAGATAAACCACCTCAAAGAGTTACACTTTATTATATACTTTATTATTCCAACTAAAAAAAACTGGAGCAAGCAATCAAAAAGCAGCATTAACTAAACTTGTACTAACTTCATGATATAATAGTTTTAAAAAACTGGAGTGTTGTTGCAGTAGATTTTTTTATTCTTTACATTAGATATTTCATAATGTTGTAAAATAAGGATTTACAATTCCAGTCAAATAATAATTTTAAACAGCGACTCACCTTGAGTGCATTCTCGTGGTTCATTCCTCGAATTCCGAAACAACCAACGTAAATGGGATCTCCTCGGAGGTTGTTCGACTGCTGAAACGCATTCGATTGACACGATAGATATTTCGGTCTCCGATCCCCCCCCCCCACTCTTGGTTATCACCCTGATCTCTCCCCCCACTCTTGGTTATCACCCTGATCTCTCCCCCCCCCCCTCACCTGAATCTGTTGTGCTCGTACCAGATCCATCTGACTCATCATTCCAGGCATTGGCAATCCCCCTCTGGCTCCTCCATATGCAGATGCCATCACTGGAGCAGTCTTCTCCTTCTCATAATCGTCCCATGCTTCCGCGCATTCCTCAACACGAATGGTATTGACCGAGTTGATTAAGTGTATACCACAAAGGTAGCCGATCTCCACAGACCGAACACAAAGCATGTAGCAGCCTCCCCCCTCCCTCACTCACCGCTTCAGTCAACTTCTCATCATCCATATTCTGGAATAGAGTATCGTGTTGGAGATATGAGACGACGGCTTCCTTCCGACCATGGAGAACATCCGCGAGGAGACGATCCTGAAGAGGGAAGAGTATTAGTGTAAGTAAGAGAAGTAATCCACGAATAGTGGGAAGCTGAGATGGCCGATCATTTGACGTACGCACCTTCTCACTATCAAACTCATTCTCATTTGTTTGCTATTGTTAAAAAATCACCTCCCCTACTTCCCCTACCGTACCTTTGGTGGGGCGAATACGGGCACGACATCATCGTCATCTTCTTCCACTGGGTCGAACTGATACAGCTCGTCCAAATCGTGACCTGCACATGATAAATGAGAATATGGGTTTTTTTAAAAAATACATTACTAATCTGCCTATTCTCTCCATGTAGCGCGAATAAGCAAAACCAAGAAAAAAAAGAAATGAACAAACCGGCAAAATGTCTCTGAATCTGCGCCTCGTCAACGACTCGCATCGACGTCGATTCCTGAACGGAATTACATAGTTACTGTAGAACATAATCAATTTCACGTTTATTCTCAAAAAAGTACTATAACTCAATACTCAATGACTACCGTACCTTTGTGACCTGTCGCTTGTAGATGCGCTCTTCCATCGTTCCCTGTAATTGATATTTGTCACCATGAAAATATTGGTGAGTGAATCGCAAACTGATCGCATCATTTTCCTCATAATCATTCTTTGTACTCGCTAATTATATTATTCATATTCTCATTTTGTTTTTCTCTCATTCAAATCATCCTTCCCCCTCTCCATTCTTTCTCTTTTCCATCGTAGCGTCCGGTTGCCTGTCTGCCTTTTCTCATCACTCGCTTTACTCGTCTATCGTAAACCACACCAAGCACATCACACATCATGTTCCGTCGTATGAAGCAGAATCTCGCCGAGAAGGTACCGTAATCATACAGTACCGCCCCTCTACCGTACTCGACAGGTTGGTCGTGCTACCGTAACGACGAGTCTTCCCGCAGAAGTGGACAAGGGAATCAAGCAAGTGGAAGTATGGAAGAAGCGACATGCAGAGATGGTGAGCAGACCCCTTCCCTTCCCTCCATCTCTCTCTCCCTTCACTTCAGCTTAAAGACTATGAGGCCGTTCGTCGTATCTCCAATCCCTCTAAACACGATGACGTCGCCAACCTTCTCGCTAAATTGGGAACCAATCTGGCCGGTTCCGAGACTGCCGCTGGCAAGGTATGGTACCACTCCCCCCTCTGCAAGGCGAATTCAGTCTGGTTCCATGATCACTTGGTTCCAGGCTGGATCCGATGCCTCGAGCGGCACCTGGGCTGGAATAGTTTCCGGAAATATGCAGAGGGTGGGTATTTGATGCTAGACGGGTAACACTTCGATTCTACCGTAAGACTCACCTAGGGTAATCATTATATAAAACGTATTTGCAATGCTCAATTGATGTCTCAATTGATTCCCGACAATACTCTTTCCTGTTAGCCCATCCACAGTATCCCCACCCCTTCTCCTTGCTCTCCTCTTCATCTTCTATTTCCAGGCGACGGATCTCGAACGCGCCTGCACCAAGATTGAGCAGCGGGTACGCAACCCCATTATCGCTTTTCTCTCAACTCAACAAATAGAGCCCTCTGGAGAAGGAGAATTGATACTTCTTCGGATCGTACGAAAACGACTAATAACTCTCCTTCCGCAGGTGGCCGAACTCGTTCAGAAGGAATGGGGATTGACGATGCGCGATTTCGAGAAGAAGAATCTCAAGGAAATGCAGGTCTCATTCCTCCCTCTTCCCTCAATCAATGCATCTCTCTCTACAGGACTGCATCACTACGGTGAATCGCACTCGTCTGGACAAGGATGGCACTGCCAGTGCTCTGCAGGTACTGTAGCTCCCTCGATGAGACCGTACCCCTCCTACAGTAACCCCTGTCCCTTCAGTCGAAAGACACGGCCTCTCGTCGCGAACGATCGACCACTGCAGAGGCAGCGTACAATGCTCAGGTATCGAGGAAGGAGTCTCCTTCCCCAACGACTTTCCTTCTCTGCAGATCGAGGTTGCTCGTGCTCTCTTCGCGACGATCCCCACTCTGGAGGCAGAACAGGCTGCCAATCTACTCGCCACTGTCAACAAACACGGAGGACTCTATGCAGAGACTGCCCCTGCTTCCAAGTAGAAGGAAGAAGGAAGGAGGAAGGAGAGACGAGTCTACTCTACCCCATCCACATGCGAGAACCCCCAAGGATAAAGATGACGGGTCGGTACTACTTGTTGATGACACGATGCCATGTCTCCCTCCAACAATGCCACTTCTCTCCCGTGTTTGTATCGTACCTGGGCGATGAATCTGTAGATGTAGACTGGTTTGGTCTGGCCGAATCGATAGACTCGGAAGAGTGATTGAGTATCGTGGGAAGGATTCCAGCAGGCATCGAAGATGATGACTCGATTGGCGGCCACCATATTGGTACCGAGGGAACCGGCTCGCGTCGAGATGAGCATGAGTCTGCAATGGAGGAAGGGATTCAGCAATACTCGTTCAAGGATTATCTCCCCGATAAGAACCATAACAAATACATGGAATAGTAAACAGAACGGACCTCGCTCTAAGATTGGCTCTGTTGTTGAATGCAGTCTGGACGGCATCTCTCTTTCCCGATTGGACACTTCCATCGATGGAGAGATAATCCAATCCATCCACCCATCCCCATTCCTCGTCTGAATACAACACATCTAAGTCTCTCTCAACTATTCATCCTTCATCACCATGCCCCTTATCCCTCTCACCATCAGCATTCATAGCCTGGTGTCCATCTGTGAACCATTGTTCATTCATATGCAAATATTCGAGCATTCGTTTGATGAGAGACAACGATTCGAGAGATTGAGAGAACACCAATCTGTAATTGCACATTTCGTTTACAACGTCTGTCTCATTCCACTAATTTCATCTCAATTCAGTAGGATAATAACTGACAGCTTATCTCCGATCTCCTCGCACTTCTTGATTATATCCATGAGTAGCATCAATTTGTACGAGAGGGAATAATCAGTGGCATCCTCCTCAGAGACCAGACCTTGCTTCGAGAACCATCCTATGTATTCGGGAGGAGTCTGTAAGGAGAGAGGTTAGGCAAGCACATACTGCAAGAAAGGCGAGAGAAATCAAGGATAACAAGAACGTGAGACAGCAAGATCGCCATAGACATTCGTTTAAATTTTAAAATCCCTTTTCTCAATGCTCTTATCCGGTTTCATTCATTACATTCATGCACTTTTCGTGGGTTGGGGTCCACAGAAATGGTTCCCGTCCCCGTTCGAGCGAATACAGCATAACATTTGGGGGGGGGGAAGTCGCTGATCACTGCTCCTCCCCCTCTCTCCCCGCCCTCTCCTCACCACGGGTCTATCGGGAGCGGCCTCTCCAGCCAATCTCTTGCTCTTCCTCTCTGCAGCAGTAGTACGACGAGAATCCGGTCTGCAAGTACCAATTCATCAAATCATACTGCCCATCCCCGTATTAATGAATATCGCAAACTACTTTTAATATAGAATTTTTTGAAGAGAGAGAAAAGATGATCTAGTAGATGCCTTGATATAAGAATAACTGACATCTGTGTCAATTCCTCATCTTCATCTTCACTGTCACTTCCTCCTCCTCTTCCTCTTCTCTTCTTCTCATTCCCTCTTCTTCCTCTCGTTTCTCTATCACTCTCTTCACTCTCACTTCCACTCTCAGTCATATCATCTTCATCATCGATGAAGTCTTCGTCTTCCTCTGCCTCGTCCGCCATCATTCGCTCAACATCATTTATTTCACAAAAGTCTCGCGTAGTATCATTTATTGGATATGCAACCTTTTTTATGTAATGCCCAAACTCACAGAACATGTTGATTATATTTCAGCAGGTGACGAAGCGCAATTTAATAAATCTCGATTTTTCCAGTATGCTATTGAAACCTGAATCGTACCTTCCTCTCAGCTTCTCTCTCGTGGGTGACCAATTGATAGGGATGAGTCCACACTCTCGAGAGGACGTGGTAGTCCGGAAGGAGACGTTTAGAGAGAGTTTGACCCTGCACATAAGACATATTACACGGGAATTGTAGAGGGAGAAAAGGCGAAGAGAGAAGGAAGGTACTTCGACACTATCGAGGAATGCCCTGTACAATTGGATCTGTCTCTTCGTCAATCTCACGTAGATCACGTATTCCTGTTTGGGAGGAATGGCCTCAGTCAGCACTCGATAGTCCTTGCGCTGCAAATTATCAATTATCACCCATTTCTCATAAACAATACTCTTCCTCTAGAAACGGGCTACATTTTGAAACAATTAGAAAGTTAATTCAGCGGAGAATAGCTCGAATAATGATAAAGTGCATCTTAGCCGCTGTATCGCCGTTTCAATCTTTTAGAAAACCTTGAGGAAAACCGAAAGCAGAATCCCAGCAGTTGCCTGTTAAATAAATGTTAAAAAAAGCTCCTTACATCGACACACTTCTTGAGATGCTCGAATAGGACGTGACATCTCCTCTTCATGAATCGAACCTCCGTCGGAGTAGCGTCCTTCGTTCGACCCTGCCATTTATTATTTGTTTCACAGAGGTTCAAAACATTATAAAATAATAGTGTTTTAATGAGAACCTTCCTATAATATATGAAACCATATGAAACATATGAAACCGCAAAATCGTTCTCAAAGACGCCAACTTCCGATATTTCTGATTTAAATTTACTCTGTTGATGATATTGGCGAATCGATTGGAGAACTCAGTCTTCGTTCCCAGCAGTCCTGGTTTGACGAAGTTCACCATGCAATGGTCTGAAATGACTAATTATTATATTGATCAACCTATCGCACTGGCGTTAAAATGTATACACAAATCACGTAGAACCCTTCACTGATAATCATATAAGTGAGGCTTTCTACAAAGCCAACTTCATCTGTCAACAACTGCTTTGTGTTCCCAACTGACACTCGAGAAGGTTATTCTGGAGGGGAGTTCCAGTGAGACAGATCCTTCTCTTCGTCCTTATCTTCACCATCGTCTTCGAAAGGGCAGACTCGTCGTTCTTCAGTTTGTGAGCCTCGTCGCACACGATGAGATCAGGACCTAACAAGGAAGAGAAGTGAGGAAGAGAAGCGACCACTCAATCCCCTCTTAGAATTCCCTCTCTCACCAGGATCCTGGAGATACTTCCTGAAGTCTTCCTGCAGTTTGGCAAACTTCTTGTTCTTCTTAGGAGCCACACGACCCTTCGGCACTGAATTGATATCACATTACTATTTCCAATCTAATTGTTCAGGGGAATTTTCAGGGGATTGACCACTGTAATTCGAGGACTTCAATCGTCCCCCATCCACTCAGCAATCACTCACACTTTCTGTCTCCCTCGTCGAAGGTGAGAATACGGAACATATCGTAGCCGATGATCATGATGGCAGGCTTCTCCGAATTGTGCCTAGAGATCAAAGATCAATCGACAATTAGAGGAATCAAGAATATCGATAAGGAGAAAAGATAAACTTCTTGAAATTGAAACTACAATTCACCAGTGTTTGAGTGCGTAACAACGGTCGACGTTATTCTTGAACGAATCCAGCTCGGAAACCTATAACACAAAATAAGATGATTAAACACGTTTGATAATGCCCTGATGCAAATTTTGGCACCACACCGATATTACATCATTCATAAATTTCTGTAAAATTGATTCTCGGATGTGTATCATGTTAGAAATTCTCGGATGTGTATCATGATAGAACTCACGTTTTTGAACTAGCCATTTTACAACTCAAACCTAGTCTATGATCAAGTTCTAAAATGATACACTCCCATGATTCTCATGAACCATAGATTTCACCTCAAATATGGCCAGATCCTCATCATTGTCATCGATCCACTTGGCGAATTCCTTGTACCTGAAGAAGAAACTTTCGTTTATGTATTACATATTTAATATTGCAAGAATAATATATCAAAATGGAACCAATTGATGACGACGTTCTTCGGAACGACGATTAGAACCCGTCTGCACGTCTGAAGAAAACAATTGAATTTGTCATACAATGTGATTTTATTTATAGGAAGAAAAATACGCTACTGTCAACTTGCTTGTGAACTGCAAATTTCAGTGATTTTCAGAGACTTCTTCAATCATAGTTTGGGTACTTTTTCTTTAAAAAAAATCCTAGATGTATTCATGTTTTAGAGAGATCGCAACCATCTCTTCATTGAAATAAAATAAAGATACCTCTTCAATCTTGGGATGCGACATGACGGTGTGTAGGAAGGAGATAACCTGTTAGTATTACTATTATTATTGAAAGACCAATTATAGCTATAGTTGTAGAATAATAATAGAATATTAGATACCTGAAGTGTCTTTCCCAATCCCATACAATGAGCGAGGATTCCTCCTCCTCCCGATTCCTTCACTCTATCGACACTTTCGAAGGCTGAATCGTACATGAACTGGATTCCATGTGCCTGATGGGGCTTCAGGATTCGCACCTGAGAGAACCACAGAATTAGACTAATTCTTATTATAGAATTGTGAAAACCCGACCATACAAATTCAGTGTATAAAACACGATAACAATAAAATAACTGACGAGAGAGGGATGGACATTCACTGGCTCGGGCGGGTCCGAATTCTTGTCGGGATCGACACACACTGCCTTCAGACGAACACTCGTCTGCAATAACACATTCTTATTTCACACATCCAATTCTTCCACTACAAACTTATCACCAACAAACATACGTCGAAAAACTAAGTCGGAGTTTTTTTTGAAAATTTGCCTTACAAGGGAACCGCAAAAGGTGGCCCTCTTCCCGAGACAATCCATTATCACCAGGTGAAAGGGACCCCATAGGGAAGTCCAAAACCGCTTTGCACTGATTGGATATAGGTTTCCTAAGAACCGAAAAATGATTTTAAAAATTCGCCTGTTTTGTGTGTGAAAATCGAAATCGCCTCGCGTAGGGTAGTGTTAGAGAAAGAGACACGGGCAAACATGCCTCCGTTGGCGCATCCGGTAGAGCGCTGGCATTGCATTTTGCAGGTTGTTGGTTCGAATCCTTTTACGGGAGGACTCTTTTGCCATATTTTTCAAGCACTTCCTGTTGTTTACTGTGCTTGGAATCTTCTTATTTCGACTGGTTAATAAGAGTGGAAATAGTGTAGTGAAATTTTTAAATGATGCGGTTGAAGATATTTTATACTACCGGAACCTGAGGAAATAATTAAAATCAGAAGATTCCAAGCACAGTAAACAACAGGAAGTGCTTGAAAAATATGGCAAAAGAGACTTCCCGTAAAAGGATTCGAACCAACAACCTGCAAAATGCAAGGCTAGCGCTCTACCGGCTGCGCCAACGGAGGCATGTTTGCCAGTGTCTCGTTCTCTAGCACTACCCTGCGCGAGGCGATTTCGATTTTCACACACAAAACAGGCGAATTTTCAAAATCATTTTTCGGTTCTTAGGAAACCTATATCCAATCCGTTCAAAGCGGTTTTGCACTTCCCTAAGGGGTCCCTTTCACCTGGTGATAATGGATTGTCTCGGGAAGAGGGCCCCCTTTTGCGGTTCCCTTGTTAACTTTATTTTTGAGAAAAATCTGAAGGTCTCTAGAAATTTTGACTCGACTCAGAGCCCTCTATCCAAAAATGTATCGTGAGAATATAATCAGTTCCGGTAGTGCCGAATTCGGTTCCAGTCGTTCGAAAACGAAAGGGGGCGGAGCAAGCACACGCGTTGCGTTTTCGGGCTCCGCCCACTTTCGTTTTGCTGAGTTTTTGGCTTATTTTTTGAATTTATTTTTGTCTAACAACACAAAAACAAAGCCGTAATCGCGCAAGCAATCGATAAAACAAATCGCGAAAACGTGCTAGCAAAACAGAGATTAAAGCGTTCCGGGGCGCCCAGATAGGAAGGTGGGCGGAGTCTGCCGCTAGACACAGAACTTTTGCTAAACACCGTAGTGACTTTGCTGAGCATTCGAAACGCACGATACTGCATTTTATCCTGAATCGAATACCAGCGAAAATAAATCTGCCCGACACTTACAAAGCAAAAAATTGAATTTTTTTTACTGTTTTTGAGGATTTTGGTACCTTAGATTTGAGAAAAATTTGCCGGTCGTCTAGTTTCAATATGCCAGACAGCTAAGTCGGATCCGACTAGCTTTTCGACCTATGCCAACAACGTAAAAATTCTAATAATTGAGGAAGCACTGAATGGAGCAATCTCTCTCAACCGTACCTGTGTTCCCGTTAGTGCAGATGCGAGATCTGGTCCCTCCGCCAATTGGATTCCATTGAACTCTTTCTGCTTCTGTTCCAGTCGCTTCCGACGTTCCTACAGAGATCAAAGATTACTCGCTGCTCTCAATTTCGATTCGTCATACCCTCTCAGCTTTCTCAGCATCGATAGTCTCTTGTGCCAGATCATCCTTCCCCAATAATCCCTTCTTTTTCTTCTTCTTCTCTGGACTTTTCTTCTTCTTCTCATCGTCACTCTTGCTTCCTCGCTCCCCTTCCTCTTCCGAACCAGAGATCTCCAATAATACGAGTTATTCGAAAAATCGTATACTTATATTCTATATAACTCGTATACCCTTCGCAAAAAAAGGATCTTGCATTTCGGATGTGATTTTTATTCCCCCAATGTGTACGATAATTTTTATTTAAATTTTTAATGATAATTGAATATCCCCAACCACCAATATGACGTAACCATTCCCCAATTCCCTTTTTCTCCCCCTCACTTGTGCCTTTCTTCTCTTTGCCTGTTCCTTCCTCTTTCTTCTGCTCTTCTCATCATCATCACTTCCCTCTTCATCACTATCAATCGTCCTGAACAAAGGAACAATTCATCTCATATCATAGGCAACGACAATCCAATCGATCGAATTTTTCTAGAATAATGTAATCTCAATAGACCGTACGCTCTCTTTCTCTTGGCCTTATCCTTCTTCTCTTTCTTCCCTTCATTGCTCTCCTCTGAATCGACCACTCTCGCTCCTCGAATTCCACGTCGAGCCGAACGCTATAATGTACAATTTCTTTATGTTCAGATATAAAGTCAGTCTCACAAACAATAATCGCAATCATCAAACTCTAATAGTGGTAAATATATCTCACAATAAGTTCATCATCGCTCTCTTTATGTGGATCTTCTTCTTCCTCCTCCTCATCATCATCATTGGCTATTTCCTCATCACTGCTACAAATATATATTAGATTACGGTAACTAAGAACTAATTAATTCCTCACTATTCGTCTTTGTATTCCTTCTCCTCCTTTGCTTTCCTACTGCTTCTCTTACTCGTCTTTGGCATATCCTCTTCATCACTATCCTGTAATAACATCATTCTAATTGTAGTACTGATGTCAAAATTTCTGTTTCTAGATATCCCAAGCACCGGACAGAGGGGGGGGGGGGGTTAAAAATTTGATTATTAACGTCAAACATACGAGCATAATGATATCATTGTCTTTCTTCTTTCCACTTCCTCCATTCTTACTGGAAGATCCATTCTTCGCCGCCCGTGAACGGGAAGTCTGAAGTGAGAGGTACAATGGTCTATTCAGTTTAGTTGTTGTCCTAACTTAGTCACAGTCAATTATGAACTCATAAGAAATTACTGAATCGCCTGATTGGTTCGGAAACGTCTAGATAGCTGAAAATTCCAGAAAAAAATGTAAATGAAATAGGAAAAAAGATATTCACATACTACTATATAAAATCTAACCCTCTTCGGAAGTACTTCCTCCTCCTCCCCTTCTTCTCTTTCTTCTTCTTCCTCGTCTTCTCCATTTTCTCCTTCTTCCTCTTCATCATCTTCAGCCAGAGCTCTTCGGCCGTTTCTAGATAAAAAAGTATTAAACTTTAAAAAGAGGAATAGCTGTTTTTGAAAAATATTTCAGACTGTTCTCTCTACATCAATCTATCACTGTGTAAGTGTCTGACACATACTTCTTTAGAAAACTAGAACTATCATCCGGAAACTTGCTGATCAGAAATATATTACGTACCTTAGCGCCTTCTCTACATCATTCAGCTTCTTCCTTGGTTTTCTAGTCTTCTTTCCTTCCTTTTCCTTCTTGGGAGGTCTCTTACTGGCTCGTTTTGCATCTCTTTCTTTCTTGATCGCTGCTTGTAGGGCAAGATCCTCGTCACTGAAATATATGTCCACCTATACTATAATAGTACGAAAAATTGGTCCAAGATTTCTGAGGGAAGAACACAACGTATGAAGTCGACAAAGAGGGGTAAATAGAGTAATTATCACAACGATACCTGATAACACTCCCATCCGAAGCATTTCCATTGGCCTCATCTTCAGATGAAGATTCGATCGTCCTGAATATAAGCGTTAATAGAATCCAATTGTCTCACAAAAAATCTCACTTTCTCTTTTTGGCCAT
>LS531578.1:14465-57616 GCA_900490775.1 Pristionchus maxplancki
GGACCCGCTCCAGTTACTGATGGACCCAATCCCGTTACTGACGGACCCGCCCCAGTCATATCCACCGAAGGACCCGCTCCAGTTACTGATGGACCCAATCCCGTTACTGACGGACCTGCCCCAGTCATCTCCACCGAAGGACCCGCTCCAGTTACTGATGGACCCAATCCCGTTACTGACGGACCCGCACCAATCTCTACGAATGCACCTACCAATAGACCGTCTACTCAAGGGTTCTCTACGACTACCACAGCTGTTCTTTTCACCACGACGTCGGTCCCTCGAACTCCTTCAACAGGATCTCCAATCACTGTTGGCCCCACTACTACTGCAACTCCAGGTAAAATTCGTTTCCTGACACATGTTTATCATGAGAATTCAGGTCAATGCCACGATCTCTTCGACATGTGTTCTACTCTCGCTCCGATTTGCCACAGCCACCATAATTCGTCGGTGTCAAATCTGAAGGAGATCATCAAGACAATGAATGTTACCGTGGATCAGATCAAGGAGATCTTCAGCCTCATGGGAATCGACCAACCGTTAGTTCCTCTTCAATTTCCAACCATAACGTATTTTCTCGCAGACTAACATCTAGCGAGGAAGAAAAGGAGGAGATGGACGAGGTTATTCGTGGTCTGACTGGATTCGATTCCGAGGAACAACAAGACTGTGGATGCACTGACGATCCTTGTGTAAACAGATGCCAGAAGAGGAAAAGACCCTGTGAGTAATAATTAATGAATGAATATGAACAATAATGACATTCTAGCCTGCAAGAAATGTCAGATCTTCAAGAGGAAAGTGCGGGAGTTGGTTCTGATGGTTTGCCCAGCAACTTGTGGATCATGCGATGCAGGTATGAATGCTGTTGTCTTTGAGACCCACAATTTGAGCTATTCTTTACCATAGAGTTTGTGCAACAATATATTGAGAATGAGTCACTCGCAATAACCTGAACATTTTTCAGTTGGCAAGGTGCCCGCAATCATCAAGGCCCTTGTTCGTTTCTACACCCACGACTGTCGCTGATCGAATCACTCGCACTATTTCATATACATACTCATATAAACTATTATTACTTATGTCTCTCAATGGACAACAAGGGTGAATTGTCAGAGGTTGTCTGAAATGTTGGGGACAGATCAGGAAAAACAGTTAGAGACAGATCAGGAAAAATAGAAATGGATCAGAGGGGAAATGCGGCACTGTGACACTGCGGATTCAAGAGTTGAGCATTCCTATTTCGGCATACACGTTGACAAGGGAATATCCCATATTATGAAAAACCTTTGTATGGGGCGAGCAACGCTCCTAGCTTATTTCCCGTATACTCAGCTGTTCGAATTGGTATAAAAGCGTGGAAGGTGGTTGACTCTTCACTTGATTAACGGGACGAGCAAAAATGCTTCCCTCCCTTCTGCTTTCATCCATCGTTTCAATCGCCCTTTCCACTTCGGGAAGAACAGCTCAAGATTGTACGATTGGAGACCAATGGACGGAGAATTTCATCCGATTTGAATGTTACCAAGGAACTGGACTGGTCGTGAAGGGAGTACGAGCCATAGGTGAGACCATAGTTGAAGAGCGCTTGGTAAGTGAGTATTGAAGTAGTACATCGATTGTGTAGACCTTGAGAATAAATGACACATCCGCCATATCATTTGTCGAAGTATCTTGAATGTATTTAAGGCTGCGTCCCCACCAACACTGATGCCGGAGCGATGATTCAATCTGGAGCCACTTTCGATGAGCAGTATTTCACATACAGGTGCACGAAGAGTAAAGATGTCGTTGCTTACCAGATCATCAGTGAGTTTGCATTGATTGAGATTAAAAACTTTATGAGTCATAAAACGTTGAGATTGTCGCGATTCGAGTGGGAAGGTTCTGTCCGTTGGTCAATCAAGGGATATGGGCGATGGTTCGGTCTGGAAGTGTTACAAAGATGCACAGGGAGCAATCAAGTTGTCTCAAGACAAACGTTAGTAATAAATATATTCATTTTTATAAAAGTTTTCTTTAGCCGGAGGATGTTTGTACGATGGAAAAACATACACGGCTGGCAAAGCGTGGATTCAAAATCAGGAATTCAAGGTATTTTTTTCATTATATTGCATTGTAATATCATATGATTTCAAATTATTCATGACCTTGTTTATAACCTGATTTCCTAGGCAACTGTCGGAGGAATTGAACAGATTATCGGCACGGGAATTCTAGTGGAGTGCAAGAGTTTAGGGGCTCAAGGATACGTCGGAAAAGCCACCGGTGAGTGAAGTCAATACCAGCGTCTACTGGTTCTTGTTTATCAGGATGTGTAACCACATCCGGAAAGACGATGTATAATGGAGATTTCTTGACCGTCAGTTCACTAAACGTCAAGTGTATGGTCGGATCAACTGGAACTGTGACGATGAGTGTCGTCAATGACGATGGTGAGATAAATAATATTAAAAAAAATAATAATTTAAATTAAAAAAAAAAGTTTATTTAACAAAATAAATGTGTTGAGATGTGACGTGTTCATTCGAGGGAGTAACTGTGAAGAATGGGGAGACATACACTACTGCCGATGGTGTCAACGTCTACAGATGTGTCTATGGAGTCATGAGGAAGAGTGGTACGTATAGTATTGACTTGCATTGGAAAAAAAAGTTACGATACTCTTCAGGTTGTATGGTCAACGGGGTTAGGTATAGTGCGAACAAGTTTATGTACGTTGATGGAAAGCCGTTCTTCTGTAATGGCGGAGCTGGCTCAATTAACTTCGGAAACATTAGTAAGGCCAATAATTTGAAGTGATGTAAATACGAAAATGCAGCTGGCTGCACACTTCCCGATGGATCGGTCAAGAATTTCTGGTATTCGTGGGTCAATGGAACGGAGTCGCATCGATGTCGATATTATACCAGCAAGGGCAATGTCATTACTTATATTGAGATAAGAGGTAGTCAACGTTCAACATATCTTCATTATTGCACCTCCATCTTGAAGGATGCTGGTACAATTCGCGAGTGATCGATAGGAATGCGATCGTTGGGAGTGACGACGATTTGAAGAAATGTGGAATAGTTGAGAGTAAATGGACGATGAGGAATCTGACTACAGCTGAGTACACGGCGTACAATCAATTGAAGGTGAGAAGGAATGAAGAACTGAACAAACGGATGATCAAGGGGTGGAAAACATTTTTAGAGCGTCAAAGGCTCCCAGAATGTTATTGGCGGTGGTGGAGGATCGGGAGTTGGAGGAGATCTTATGGGAGAACCGATGACTACTATCGACGATGACGACGACGATACGACAACAACTAAACCTACCAAACCTACGAAACCTTCGGTTCAAACCACACGAGCTATAGTCATGACGACGACACCACCACCTCTTGCAGACCCGGGTATCCGTTCCACGACTCCCAAGAGTAAGCTCCTAACCCGCTGTCCTTCAATGAATCAAAAGGTTTCAGTTGTCATCCCAGAAATAATCCCGAAAACGACTTCAATAGTTATTCCTTCCGCGGACAAGCCAACGACCACGGCACAAGGTGCGTATTATAATTATGTGAAAAGGAAAATAAATATTTCAAGAGCAATGTCAAGATCAATTCGAGATGTGTTCAAGTCTGGCTCCAATTTGCCACAGTCACCAGAATTCAATATCTAATCTCAGACAAATAATCAAGACAACTAACGTTACCGTTGATCAAATCAAGGAGATCTTAGATCTTATGGGAATCGCTAAACCGTAAGCCATATCATATTCAAATTATGCGCCTCATAAGATGCAACTTTGTTGTATTTTAGACTAACATCTAGCGAGGAAGAAAAGGAGGAGATGGATGAGGTTATTCGTGGTCTGACGGGATTCGATTCCGAGGAACAACAAGACTGTGGATGCACTGACGATCCTTGTGTAAACAGATGCCAGAAGAGGAAAAGACCATGTGAGTCATAACTACTGAATGAATATAGAAAAACAAAAAGCATTCCAGCCTGCAAGAAATGCCAGATCTTCAAGAGGAAAGTGCGGGAGTTGGTTCTGATGGTTTGCCCAGCAACTTGTGGATCGTGCGATAGAGGTGAAAAAATTCACATCGGAGTTTAAAATGCTTTAGAAAACTCGATATGAACCTTTAGGAAATAATGACTGATAATTTCGAGATTATTTTCAGTTGGCAAGGTGCCCGCAATCATCAAGGCTCTTGTTCGGTTCTACACCCACGACTGTCGATGATCGAATCTACATTATTTTTACATAACTTATTTTCTATCTATATAAAGCACTTGGATTATTTCAATAATTCATGATGTATTGGCAACCATGTCATTCATAGGGCAACGTTTTTATTCCGGGTAGGAAATTGGCGCTTAGAGGCAGATATGATAGAAGAAGAAAGAAGTGATATAGTGATATATACTGGAAGGGAGATAACCCGTGATCGACATGAGAAGGAAGGGGCGAATAAAGAGGGGAATCTATCGATGGCTAGCTAGAAGACACTAGGAATGTTCGACACATACACAAAACGAAGGGCATTCCTATGAAGCGACGGATCGATGGACACGAATTGAATGAGTGCATAGCAAAGAGAATAAATAGAAGATCTGATGACGAGATTAAGAGGACTGGAGGGTCTATTTACAGCATGGCTGGGTTGAGACGAGAAGTCGATTGTTGCACTCAATGGTTACACGTCTGAGGAGATGGACAAGGAATTAGAGGGGAGATTGATTAAATGAGGGGAAGGGGGCAGGTTAACAGGCTCGATTGTAGCAGTACTGTCGTTCGTATTCATCTCCAGGGCAGGATCCGGATCCATAGCACTTTCGCACTCTCTTCCTCACCCCGGCACCACACGTCTCGGAGCACGTCGACCAGTATCCCCAACCTGAAGGAGAGAAGTGTTGGAGCAGAAGGAAGAGAAGGAAAGGGACTACCTCCATGGAGACACTCTTTGACTCAGTTTGATTTTATTGCTTTGGTTTGCTTTGATTGTATTGGTTTCTTTGATGGAGATATGGGAGAGATGGAAGGTCCTCTCTTCTTCTCCTTCTCACCTCCCCACGCCGCGTTCCTATTCGAGCATTCGCCCTCATTGCAGATTGCCGATTCCTGAATGTCTACTTGATCTCTGATCTTTGGTCTCTCTCTCTGACCTTGTAGTTGCCGGGGCAGTCACCCGTCCTGCAGTATCTCGTCCTCCTCTTGACTCCCGCACCACAGGAGACGGAACACGACGACCAACCCGACCAACGGGCCCATTCACCCTGAGGGACGAGGCATTGCTTACTCTTTTTAGTGAATAACTGCCGGTAGAAATGACAAGGTATCTCCATATCTTGAGACCGAGTGGTCTAAGGCGCACAATAGATCTTGAGATGTGTGCGCCTCAGACCACTCAGCCAAGACATTTGGAAAAATTGGAAATGGTTGGAATCTCACTTCTTGGTCGCAGATTTCTTCATTGCAGAACTCTTGTTCATTGGCAGACCCGGCACACGATCCTTCATAGCACGCCCTGAGCAAGAGACACATCTAAGCGACGCACTCAATCCGTTCCCCGTCCAAGAGATTCGTCCCAAAGCTAGGCAGAGAACTGATCGACCCAAGGATGAATGGCGTTAGTGCACTCGGAACAGAGAAGGGTTAGTGGACACACGGGGAGAGGGGGAGGGGGGTGAGTACCTGCTACGCGATCGTAGGCCTCTTCCGCACAGTCTCGAGCATGAACTCCATTCGTTCCAGGCAGTCCATTTGCCGGCCGAGGCAGGACACACGGCTTGGTTGCACGAACGACGCTCGGTGGCCGATCCATCGCAAGGCTCCTGAGATTATGTCATTACATCTTGAGCATTACATGGGATCCGACGTACCCGTTGGCAGAATCTCTGTCTCGTCAGTATTCCGGCGCCACAAGAGGTCGAGCAGGTGCTCCATCCTCCCCATGATCCCCACACTCCAATCGCCGTGCAACTGCCCATATCACAGTTGCGCACCTCGATGTTCTTCTCTGCAAGGATCAACGCTGAAGGAGCGGAACGGAAGAATCGAGTTAGAGAAGCTGAGGGGTTATTCCGTTTGTTAGCAAGGGTCGATTAGGCACGATAAGCGGTAGGAAGTATTAGCATAGGCTGAGGGAGAGATCTCGGGGGCAGGGGAAGATCTCTCGTTACCTCGATGAGTAGTCCGTCTCACGCCCGTCGCCACTCCGTCATTCTCACCACTACAATCGAAGGAGAGCGTGCCGTCGGCCGTGCGACAGCGACGGTAGCGCGCCTGCGAACCACGACCGCACGAGACCTGAGGAGGGAAATTCGAATAACTAATCGGGTCGAAATATAACACATGTTCAATGGAAAAATTCACCAATTTCGCAAAGACACTGCTTTATTGTCATGCGTGCAATGCAAAAAGACAATATCTATTATAACTCACCGAGCACTCATTCCACTCGGTCCATCCACTCCACGAGGGCGGCTCGTTCCTTGGCGGAGCAGGGCACTCATTCGTGTTGCACTGATCGTCCTCCGTCGTGCTTCCACCACAGTATCCTCGAAGACACGCACGCGAACGACGACGATAGCCGCCCCCGCAGGTGACCTGAAGGGGGATTTACTGTGGTTGAGTTCGAAATACGGGGAATCGTCTCTTCATTTTGCATACTCTCTCGCCTCTCTGACCGGCGAGAGAGTTCGCGGAATGAAGAGACGATTACCCGTATTTCGAATTCTAGCTGGTGCGGAACCACAAGGGTACAGTGACTACACTGCACTACTTCCTCTGCTGAGGCACGAGGGGGTTATACGACGAGTTGTAAAGGCTAACCGAGCAGCTACTCCACGTGCTCCATTCGGTCCACAATTGGAAGGACGTCGTCGTCGTGTGAGGAGCTGTCGTCGTGAACTGAAACATCGGTTATTCATGTCTTCACCTTTTTATATTATACAATTTTAATATTTTACTGGCTGTCATTATTCTGCTGCAATCAAACATACTCTGGGTGGAGCTCGAGTAGTGGTGGTAGTGGGAGGGGGTGGGGGAGGTTCTCTCCTCATTGGGCACGAATCCCTCGGACACGATTGGTCACGACCAATCAATGCTTCCTCACCACATGAAAGGGGCTGCAAAGAACGCTCATTATCACTTTATCGCCTCCTTTTTCCAATATTCGTCTTCGGTTCCTTTGAGTCCCCCAAGAGAGATTGAGTAGTGACCGCTGAGATAAGTTCCGCTTCCATTTTCCATTAGAGAACGTTTCTGTCTCTCGTCCCTGCCCGCTCTCACATTCGCCCACTCTCTCGCTTCCGGTCCTTTCTCCCCTCCACTCTTCCCAATTTTACGAGTGAGGAGGAGAGGACTGTCGTTGATTGAGTCATGAACAGAGTGGATGAGGGGGGAGGCATCCTTGACCTACCAGGCACTCTCCCTCAAGGCAATATCTATCGTAGCCGCACGAAGTTCCATCAGGCAGATTATCGCCGAAGAATCGGTAGTTCCTTTGGCCCCCTCGTCGATTGAAGACGTCACAGAACACCTCAACAGACGACGATTACCACCCCTTCGTCCCCTCTTTCGTTTCCGTTGTTTATCCTTCTCGAGATATGAAACCGGCTAACGAGAGTGAAATGGCTGAGCCACTCTCTCTCCTGTCTATCACCGTTGCAAGGAGAGAGAATGGGGGGAATGGGAGTGACCTACCTTGCACGCTCTCTGAGGGTATCGAATGAGTTGAGTGCCGGCGCCAGTGAGCTCCTTGTCGTTCTTGAATCGCTTGTGCTCCATGCACTTCTGGGAGATGAACTGGAAGGGAGAGATCAGGGGGCGAAGGGAGGGGGAAGGGGTCGGACCTCATCGACTGAATAGGCACTTGGACCACACGATCGATCACAGACAAGAGCTCGGGCTGAGCTGCCAGTGCACTCGGATCCTCCATTCGACGGAGCGGGGCTGGTGCACGTTCGCTTCTGAAATGAGCAGCGTAGAAACCGAATTAGAGCCCAGGATCCGAATTGGAACCCTGGATCAACGATACCTGAACGGTGAGTCCGATGCCTCCGGCGATGTTCGGACACTGGCAAGCATTGCAATTCTTGCCCGGCCACTGCGTCCATCCGCCATCCACGCGCTGCTAGTGGAGGAATTAGAAGGAAAGTCGCGGAATCTCGTCTGACTCTCTCCATTTCCCCTGCTCTCTTGCTCTTCTCTCCCATACTCACCACGGGCGATGGCTGAGGGGCGGCCATCCAGGAATTGTCCGTCCTCCCTCCATCCCAGGGAATGCAACGACCGAGTTGGCACCATCTGAAGGAGGATTCAGATGAGTAGACGTCGTCGATGTCTCACTTGTTATCTCCACAGAAGGTGCCCTCGAGTGCGGGATGAGAGGTGATAATTCGTCCGAACGTCGACTGTCCACACCACATCATGTAGCAGATGCCATCGTACGAGTCTTGTCGAGGAGTTACCTGAGATGGATCATTCTATCAGTCACGGTCAGCAAATACAGTGAAGTTCGCAAGATTGATCTCGTCTTTCGGTTGTTTTTTCCCTTGATCTCATCCGATCCAGTCTCAGTCCGTAATCAGATGAGTATTGTCTCTCTCTTGTAATCACGTGTTGACTGGCTCCTCTAATTAGATTACTCCTCCACTCTCAGCTCTTCCCCTCATCGTTCTTTCTCGCTATCTTCCCTCCATCTCAGCTTAGCTCTCTTCTCTTTCACGGTGTGTCCCAGCAAGAGAAACTGTCCAAACTAATAAGGAAGTAATTGAGTTGAGTGAGTGCACAAGGAACACAAAGCAAAAAGAAACCGAGAAGGGGAGAGATGATCAATGGAGATCAGTCGAGACTTCTCACGTAATTGTCAAAGTGCATGAAACCAATCGATAAGCCATAAATCTACTGTTCAAACCAGAGGTCAGCTAGCGACAAACAAGGAGAAGGGAGAAATGATGCTCGAGATCTATTACAAATGGTCCCTTTTCGGTCAGAAAGACCGAGAGAGTGTGTAAAAAAAGAGAGAGTTGTAACCTGCTGATATCCGGGTCCGTGCATCAGGGAGCATTGCATGTTGGCGTCATAGATCTGTCCTGGTTTGGAGGAAGTCGGAATGCGAAGTCTCTCGCCCATATTCGACACTCGCATGCAGTTCTTGCCACGGGCACTGCAATGTTGATTGGTTTTGATCAGGCATTACTCTAGTCCGAGTAGGCTCAAGTTGCGATTCCTTCAAGGTTAGGGCTACATTACTGACTTTGATTATTTACCCAAGTGTTGCTGATCTTCGTCAATTTCCGTACATATAGAGACCGCAAGCTCCGCCCCTTTTGAGGGAGAAAGGAATCGCGCAAAACCTGCGCCGAGGGAGCACAAATCGAATTCAAATCCTTTCGAGTGATCAAGTGCGCGTTCTGTAGCTATCCAGAGCCTCTATGAACTGCCCGTGGAGCAAAATGATCGGACAACATTAAGTAGGTCAAAATCGATAATATGAGGAGCAGAGTAGGGAATTAGAGGCTTTCTACTTATCGTATCATCGTGCTCCACTCGCAATAGGTTGCTTATATTTTTAAAAGAACATTAGAGCAGAAAAAACGGAGATCAGAAGTGTCCCCGAATTGTGCTCCCTTTTCAAAGAAATCAGTCCGCGCGTATTTATTTGATTCCGACTTCCGTTGTTTATCTCCAGCATTTGCAAAAGTTTTGCAACCTACCGGACACGAACCTCAAGCCGCCGGATTGCAAAGTAGACGCGCTACCACTGCACTATCGACGCATGCTAGGGAAAGCTTTCCCGATACCTCAAGATCACTGTGCACGGATTTAGGCTCCGCCCACTATGTATTACTACCCGATTTCGAGTCGATCATGTAGGGAAATGAGAATGCACTTTTTCAGCTCTAGCGCAGCTTAGAGAAAAGATATTCACAAACGTCCAAAAGTATGATGTTATTGGGGTCCTGAGGCACAGTTCGGCCACTGTTTTGACATCAGTTGATCAAAACGACAATCCACCTTGCGGTCTCTACGTACATAAGTACATGACGCGATAATCTTGGCTGTTCTCGGCAGAGAAACCCCTCGCTTTTTGCCGCGGTTCAATTACTCGGTCTAATCTACCTGAGCATCTACTGAGCCTTTTTCTCCATCTACGATGCACTTTAGATCATCGATCAGATAGACGAGTAAGCAGAGTAACAACTACGTAGTAATGAGATGGAACGAGCGGCAACGTAAGGGATGACTTACTCGAGTCTCTGGAGGAATTGGTGGTAGTCTCTGAGGGAGCAGGTTGACCAGGTGACCTTTCCCGGTCCGAGCGACGAGCTCATGATGTGCTTCGACTGACAGTACGGCTCGTCGTGACGCATACCCAGACTGCAGAATAGTCTCATCACATCGTGGACGTCAGAATGTCGATCGACGACAGCAAAAAAGACGGACCTGTGTCCCAATTCGTGCGTTCCGATGAATGCACTGGTGAAGTCGAGTCCTTCCGCGAGCGTGCACGTGTTCCACGCATCGCACATCCCATCGAGACGAGCTATTCCAGAGATCGACGTGGACCCGGCACCACGATGAATGTCGAAGCTGAAAGTACCTCGGTTTCTAGCTGTTTGTCCTGAATCTAGCTTACCCAGTGAGCAGAATTGCGTGGTCCCAGTCTCTGACTCCGAGATTCCTCTGGTATCGGCAGAATCGATCCAAGTACATCTGTGCGTGGCCGTAGTTGTGCAGATGGGGAGCGAGGGCGGACTGAAAAGGATTACGGTAGTTCAAGCAGGTCAGATGATGGGGCAGAGCGCTTACCGGCTGGGACGACAACACTTCGTATCTGATAACCCTGAAGGTGAGTGGAGGACTGGCCGTCGGCTGGTAGTACATGATCTGGATGTTGTTCAGCAGCGTGAGCGTGTAGTCCTGAACGGAAGATTGATCTACCGTACCCATCTCCTCCGTACCTCAAGTTTGGAGTGGGCAGCGCCGCCATACTTGGAGGAGAAGTGTCTCCACAGCTGCTCGTCCACGAATACAGCCAATTCGACCTACAGACAATCAATAACTGAGGAAAATCAACCGTAATCTTACGATAAGGTCCGACTGGGCGGTCAATTTCTGTCCAGTGACAAAAACATCCTCGAAGATGGCTGTTTCGTCCTCGATCAATTGTTCTTCAGTGATCACACTGTCGATGCCACAGAAGTCGGGAGTGGGCACGAGCGCTTCTCTCTTGTACACAACGTGCACTCCGTTTTCTGAGGAGGATACGGGTCGATTACCGTTCTCTGAGTCGATGTCTACCTGTGGATCTCTTTGTTCTTCCGTGTCTATCGGGAAAGGGATGGATCACATGCATTCCCGTGTCGTCGATGATCGTTCCTTTCTTAAATGACCGATTTAGTGGATTTTATGCATTTGTAGTTCCCATTTATGCCTAAAATTGATATTTTGAGCGAGTGCACTGGTGTGTATCATAAATGATCCGGAAAGAGAGAGTGGCTCCATTCCATTCACACTAATCTCTTCATTGACACTCCTCACTGAGAGGATCAACCGAAAGATGCGCTTTCCCCCCAACAACCAGCATTATCTCTGCCCTGGGAAGGAAGAGGGGGAAGACACAGTTTGGAACGAGAAGAGATCGTCTAGCCAAGAGAACACTCACCACTCGACCATCGCACGTTGAGATTGCTGCGATTGTCGTGTTTGAGATCGATCTGGAATCGATCAATCAATCGATAATCATCCTCCTACCGTACCTGTAGTGACATCGCCTCGCTCCGAGACCCAACGACAGTTTGGATGAGTTCAATCCCCTTCTGACTACGGCGACATTCTTGCCGCCGTGCAGTGTATCGATCGATTCTTCCAGAGGAAGATCGTATACTCGTCCGTCGACCTACGAGAGTACGGTACAATTACTACAGTAGGAAGGGGACAATTACCTCAACGTGCAGAGTGAGCTCATTTCCGTGTTGAATCAATTGGGGGATCACTTGAGAGTGAATGGGAACTGCAAAAAGGGTCCCTTTCATCTGTCATTCTGTCACTCATCTCTGTTATCCTCTTCCCCTTCTTCCCTTTGGCATCCCTTACCCTCTCGCAACTCGCGCACTCCAAACGTGTATCGTAGCTCCTCCGGGGTGAAGAATTGCACGAGGGCAGTACTTATCTGCAATCGAGAGTATCATTCCCGGACCTTCCCCCCCCCCCCCCCATTCCCCCCCCCCCCTTCCCCCGTGGTTTGAATGCGAGTTGTGGGTCGACCATTCGTCCTACCCAATGAGTCGAATCCGAAATGGGACGAAATGTTGATACTTTGGAGAGTGCGAAAGAACACGAAGAAAACATGTCAAGTATTCTCTTCTGTATGCAATTCATCAATGGTTGCAGCCTATTGTCTCGCTTTTTCGTGTCCATTCAAGAAACGATGATGCCCTCCGGCCAGTGAGCCCGTATTAGTCTAGTAGAAGTAATTAATGAAACATAGTTGGTCGCTAATGATCGATGAAGGTAAGCACGTCGCTCAAACTTCTTTTTCCTTTTCTCATTGAGAGAAGGGGAAAGTTCTCAATCGGCAAGAGTCAACTCAAGATTAGCTGTGAGGGAGGGGGCAATCAATAAACTGTTAGCTAGTATCATGTTACTGTTCCAAAACAAGTAGTGCCAACGGGAGAGTGATCAGTTATGACACCTTGCAATTGTTCTTTCCCTCTCTACGTTCCCCTCGTCCTCTTCCTCTTCCGCCCCTTCAAACCATCTCTCTCTCGCATTCGGAAATTGTGGGCGATGGGCTTGCGAATTGAGAAAAGGTAAGAAAGAATGAAGAAGAAGAGAAAGAGTCAAAGGCAAAAGAGAGACAAGTTTAAGGCGCCAAATTGAACCGAACGAGTGGAATAGAGAGGAAGTGGAAAGAAGAGAACAAGGGAACGAAACTGTTGTGACCCTTACGATGATGCTTGCTTGAGATAGAGGAGCGATGGAGGATGAAGATACTCGGAGGACTCACCGGTGAGAAGAGGAGGAGAAGGAGAATCATTGCGATTCAGTGGGGTAGAGAGGGAATCCCGACTAAGGGGAAGAGACACTCTTCTACCGTACCACCGAAGGGGAAGAGATGGATCTGAATTGGAACGAATTCGAGAATGGGAAGAAGGAGGTGGAACCGAAGCTACCACAAATGAACAACCTGTCGATATGCAAATACAAGGAGGGATATATCGAGAGTGAACGGGTATGAGGAACGGGCTAGATTAAGCATGGTGAGAGGAAGAAGGAGGAGGTACCAGAACGGTTGAGCAGAGAAGAGAGAGACAAAGGTGAAAAAGAGACTCGATATGAAGGGGGAGATGGGTGGAAAGAGAGTGGGGGGAGATTGGGGGGAGGGAGGAGGGGGGACGGTAGGGGAGAGACGGGAGAAAAGCACCATTGGTTTATCCACTGCTAACTTGCGTTGACCTTAGAGTGAAAAGACAGTGAAATCTTTCTATCTCGAAATGGGGGAGAGTTTCGAGAATGGAAGAATGGAGAAGGTTAGGGGAATGGAGGACCGTGATATAAGTAGGAGGAGGAAGGAGGAAGGAGTGGGTGGGGGGGGGCAAATGGACAGTCTCTGTAACGGGAGGAGGAGGGGAATGAGATGTGAGGGGGAGGAGGAGGAGGAAGAACACCCATTGAAGACCATGTGAGACTCCTGCTGAGTTGATGAGAAGGAGGAGGAGTCATTGGAATGAAGGTGAGATGAGATGTAAGTTTGATTTCGAGAATGATATGAGAAGGAGTAAGCCGGTTTGGCTGAAAGAGTGGGAGGAGAGAAGGAAGGAGGAACCAATTTATGAGAGTATCAAATATTCGAGAGAAACAGCGAGAATCGCCTTTTTTGTGATGGGAGGTCTTTGATTGGGGCAGATTTGTGAATGGGATTTACAAGGAAGATTGACTGACTTATCTGAGTTAGCACAAAAAGAGTGTAGGAGAAAGGGAGTGAAGTGGTCACTTGAGAGTTTAGAGAATGGAAGAAGGAAGGAATGTCACCTACTCACAGTTCATTACTATTATTATTTATCCATTGAAGCCATAATGAACACATAAGACTCGTATTGAGAAGAGAAGTGTGAAGGAAAGGAGAAGGGATGAGAAGATTAAGGGGCAGGGAATATAGGGTAGATCACAGATCAGAGTGGAGAAGTGAAGTATCGATTGGCAAATTGATCCCTAGATGAGCAGAGGTCATGAGGATACGGTATGGGTGTCATGGAGGGATACGGTGGATCAGAGATCAAAGATCATCGTCTTCAGATTCCTTCCTAGTGCAGTAACAGGCGAGTCCGACGAGAATTGCGAAGAAGAAGAGCGTTGAGAAGAGAAGCATCCAAGTTGCGAGCTGGAATGGAAATTTCATTGTTGAATACATTCGATCCTTCAATGGTCATTTCCCACTGAATCAGTACAGAAACTGTTCAATTTGATCAAATTCAACCACACAACTTACTCCGCAACTTAGACATCCTCAACTTTCGCAACTTAATTCCCTAATCTTTGGATGAATCAAAACGGCGCGCTTGAATTGACTTGCACTCAATTCGGGACAGTCACTAGTACAGAAATGATGATGATTTAGTCTAATGGGAATTCGAAAGTGCAGTCTTTCTCTTTGCCCCTTTCTTTCCTCCGCTCGTTTCGACACCTGCAGCGACTCGCGCATATAATTTATTCGTTTATCTGATTGACCTTCCAATTCTTCCAATTCGCGGACTCAGATCGGAAGAGGAGATAAACCATTCATTCCAGCTGAATCTGAGACAAGTACGTGCGCTCTTTGAAGGGAAAGGGATTGACGGCGGTTTGACATCAAAATCACAGATTTATCACGGTTCAGGATCTAAGATTCGAACCATTCCATCTCTCGATCTGCCTCGAACCCTCTAATATATTCATTGGATGCAAGAATGGGCTCATCATTGTTGGTCTGCATTCCTCGATCACATGTTCAGTCCCCACTTCGATGATTCACTCGAGAACAAACTATCCCCCATCCTCCCATTGTTCGGCTGTTCCTCCTACTGGTATGGCACAAGACTTGTCCAAACCATTTCCCTTTCTATTCCTGGCCTCTCTGACCGGATGGAGTAGCGAACACCTTTCAAATGGAATATACATGATGCAATCGAGAGAGAGAGAAGAGCATTGAAACCACGAATTGGGTAAACTATGGAGTGGGGCGATTCATTATGATCAACATACTCCAGAGTGAACTTCCATCTCAAGTTCGTGTTAGATTGAGGATGATTTAGACCATAAAGTATACGGCCAATTATTGTGCCTGGATCTTTTAAAGGTCTAAATAATAACTAATAAAAACGATTGGGTGCAATTCCCCAAAAGAATAGTTGAGTTTTACTTATTCTTAAATTGACTTGGGCTAAGTGCGGGCTTGACAAGAAGAATAGGAAGAAGTACCAAGTATTGTCTCATACCTGGAAGTCTCCTAACGACTTTTCAAGAGCAGCCACTTTGTGGAGATTCCCGACGTCGACCTCTTCCAATTGGGCGACGTACCGATTCCAGAAGACGTGGCCTTGCCATCGGAAGCCGACCTCAACGATCAACGATCATCAATCCGAAAGGGCCAACGTACCTCCATCTGCGGTGAGTCAGTGATCGACAGATAATTCAGCTCGTTTATCTCGACGGAAGTCCAATTGAATGAATATCCGGAATTCATGGGGGTCGGGGACCTGAAATTGCTGCCCTTTCGACAGTTTTCATGCAGAGGGCATCACTTTCGCCGAACGGAAGAAGGAAAAGTGAAATCTGAGCTGCACGAAAACTTTTTATGCGCTTAGCGAACATCTGCGCGCTTTTTTCGCAATTCAATGACGGAGAAGGAAAATAAGAGGAAGTGATGCGAGAATTGATCCTTGATCCCCCCACACCTCCCACCGGCCTCTGTTCGATACAATCTTGTTAAAAAAGAGCGGTTCCTTACCCGACTCGAGCGAAGTTTGAGATGAGTTCAGAGAAGATTTCTGTCACCCGTTCGTCCAATTTCCAGTTCATGTCCTGAAATGGCATTTTATTTACCCTCCTCTAATCGTTCTCTGGAATTGCTCATCACTTCCGCTGTGCACTAGGGATGGCATCGCAAGAAATCGTCTCTTCATTTTGCGCACTCTCTCACCGGTCAGATAGGCGAGAGAGCGTGCAGAATAAAGAGAGTCATTTCCTGCTAAGCCATCCCTACTCTGCACTCTCAATGAAGGGCGCATGTGATTCACTCTTCTTTCGCGTCTTCTCACGAATCAAAGTCATCTTCTTTCGTCCTTTGTAGTGGACACACAAAGGACCACGCAAGCGAGAAATCGCAAGTGCGAAAAAATGGTTGATAGTGAAAGTTTCGCGCCCGTCTCACCTTCCTTTTGTGCAGGAATTTGGGCTCGATGTTGAAGAGGTGCATGGCATCCACACCGTGGAACGCGCCTGGAGGAAGGTTTATGAGAGGCCGAAATGATTAACTCGATGACGCTAATCAAAGGAAAACTGACGGTCGATATCGTAGAAGTTCTCGGAAACATGGTCGAAAGAGTAGAGATAGACAGGTTGAGATCGATTCAAGTAGTACTCAGCAAGTTTGGAGGAGGGAGCGTCATACCAAAAGTGAGAGAACATCTGAAATTATTATATTTTTCCATACGAATCTTTCTGTCGCTTTCGGGCCTACATTGCGCCCTATGTCCTCTACATAAAAATGCACAGATTCGATTGTGGTGGAAGTACAAGTGTTTTCCAGTCCTTTATCCAGACGCCCTTGACATGGGGAGTGAAGTAGTGTCACCTTTAGCACGGAATGCTGCAGAATTGTCTCGGAATAGGCCGGATCGACCTTCGTGTTGATGTACTCGTGAATGCAGCTGAAAATGCACGACCACTTATACTTTCTGCTTCGATTCGGGTCGGATGGACGGGGTCAAGTGAATACCAATTCCATAGTGCACTGCTAGGATTGGAGGGAATCATAGGAAAGACTATTTCGGTTAAGGGATCTTCATTGAACATACGCTTGATGGACCAGTTGTTTGTTGCTTATTTTCTCCGTCGTGTTCGTCAGTCGAAGTGCGTATTTCTCTGCATCATTATCAGTGACGATCGCGCTAACGTTGATGTTCTTTTCGTCTGAAAACATGATTTCCAGAACCTGAGGTTTTCGAAATAACTCACAAACGTAGAGCGAGCTCTCATCTTTTGTTGTTCCTATCATCAGGGAGTGCTTCAGTTTCGTTCTCTTCAGAGTTCTCTCCGGTGGTTCGGGGATGATTCCTCCCGGACCATCGACGATGGGCACGAATTCCTCGTATTCGTCGGGTTCCGGACGCTTAAATTATTAATTAAACTAATAAATATATTATTAAATAAATAAAAACTGACGTCAAAGTTGAGAATTTCGTCCTTGATCTTCTTGCGGAAGCAGTCGATGAGTTGGGAGGAATTGAAGGAGCGGCAGTGCAGTTTCTGAGGAATATTCGATGAGTCCTCTCCGAATGAATTCACTCACTGTATCCAGATTCCAGGTCGCATTGACTGCCGTGTCTCTCACTGCACCGGGCGAGAGGGCAGAACCGGACATTAGGAGAACGCGATGGAACAGACCTGTGAAGACAATTGTCAATAGTTTTGTTGTTTTTCTTGCATCCGGGTATTTGGGAATCCCTAACTATATTCGTTTTTCAGTGTTGATGATCGGCGGGTTATTCTAAGTACAGGTGTGCATCTCAGTGACCATCTCCCTCCTCACCTTCAGCCTTGGGCGACAGTGCAAGAATGCTGGCAGCGGCGGCGCCCGCCCCATTGCCCATCACGAGAATATTGTCTGGATCGCCCCCGAAGACTTGTGCATTCGTCTGGAAGGAAGATGGAAAGAGGAAGGATTTGTGACGTCATTCGGAATCTCTCATTTCTACTTCTATTGTTCGGTTGTCTACTGTACAATAAAATATAAGAATAAAATATAGCCTTTATCTCTCACTTTGGTCCATTTGAGAGCGAGAAGCATATCCCACAATCCGATGTTTCCAGGCAGCGAAGCATCGCCCGTTGAGACAAATCCTGCAATTAACGATGCTCACTAATTAGTGATTGGGTCCCTCCCTGGGTCCATTCCCTCATCCCTCCCTCCCTCTCTCTTCCACTCTCAACACTGCAACTCTTCTCCTCCCTTCCCTATCTCGGATCCCTCTGGGATTCGAGAGCATCTCCATCCCCCTTACTACGATCAATGCAGCCAGAGAGAAGGGGGGAGGGAGAGGGAGGGAGGGAGGGGGGGGCGATGACCTACTCTGTTCCCCTTCCACTTACCCAGTGGACCCAATCGATAATTCATCGAGACGAAAACGATCTTCCTAGAGACGAAATTGTCCAGAATCGCCTGCATATTATTTTTTATAAAAATAAACAAAAACAAAATAATAATAAATACAATAATACGCACTTGTTGGGACAGATCGGATGCTCCTCCGTACTGGAATTTCCCTCCATGAATGTACACTACGACTGGATAAGTGTCGTTCGTGAACTGAAATTTTCAATATTTGATTGTTTCGGATGCTACTGAATTTCGAAAATATCAAACCTGAGTTGGTGCGAACACGTTGAGATATAGGCAGTCCTCAGAGAAGTGTGCTTGACTCCTCTCGGGATGCGATGGAAGACCCTCCCTTTTCTGCAGATTATCGATTAACTTCTGAATCAGACGGTGACCTACCTGGACGCAAAGTGCTGAATACTGCGTAGCATTCATCACTCCTCTCCATCTTGCTGGTGGTTCCGGCATCTACATTTTTATCAAATAGTTTCGAAATTAAATTTTTTTAATTCACTTGAAACCGTAGTGATCCCACGGGTGGCGCAGCATAGGGAATGCCTTTGAAGATCGCATAGTCGTTGCCTTTTTGACGCTGAGACAATCGATTTACCGTAACGAGAAGCTGTTCAGTGACCTACCAGATATTCTCCTCTAATCGATCCGGATTGGATGGTCAATTCGATGGGATGCACGTGTCTAATGGACGAATGAGTGCAATGCAGTGATATGAGAAGGATGAAAGAAAGTCTCATGGCTTGAGTCTAACTAGAGAAGAGAAGGGAAGAGGAGGGAAGGGGCTGTTACGATGAGGGAACCATCTGAATCCGACTGAAATTAGCCCATTTGGTACTGTAAACGAGGTATCGAAGGGAGGGGGGGGGGAGAGATTGGGGGATCGAGTCGGAAAAGAGGAAAGAAAGGGAGGAGTCGATTGTTGAGATGAAGTCGAGACATGCAACAGGAAGGAAGAAGAGAATTGAGGACTCGCAGAATACAAGGGACATCCTAATTGAGAGCATTCACAAGAAAGGGCCAAGGGCAAGGATTGCGATTGGAAATCGATATTTTTCACGTGAACTTGCTTTTAGACATTTATTTCGTAAATAAAAAAATATAGGTGCAGGTCCATGTCATTCACTTTGTGATGGCAAATGAGAAATATGAATATCTATCTATGTCACAAAATGGTGATAAAAGAAGACTTGAAAAGGCTTACGATTCGCATTAAGTGATTTCGTAAATTGTTATTCCAAGTTGTGAGATGAGTCAGAGTGGGCCTAGAGAGGGATGAGTAGAAGTATCAAGATATGGAGAGGGAGAAGGGGGTGGGATTGGAAGAGATAGGGGGAGGGGAGGCCCTCCAGAGGAAGAGAAGGCAGAGGGAGGATGAAAACAATGCTACTCAATTAGACAACTTGAGACAATAGCTATTTTGGGATACTGATACACAGAGTGATTATCAGAAATTCATTAACCACCTCAAATATATTTTTACAGTCGCCGGCGGATTTGTTTCGAACTTCCATACTTTCTTTGGAAATACTCTGCATCTTGGACTTTTTTTTGAAAAAAAACCTTACGTTGAAACACAAGCATGACCAAATTATGAACACATCGAACAGATTGCATATAAATTTGCAACACTTTTCAGTTGGTTCAACGCCACGTTTCTGAAAATCTGTAATCAATGCAACGACCGAAGATAATTCTCAGATATTTCTCATAGATAATTTATTCAGCTTTCAATTACACAAGTAATGATGACAAAGAGAGCTGTCCTTTCGATTGGATGAAGACGTTGACGTCAATGGGATCTACCGCAGGGAATTGTTATCATCTGAATAGTCGATCACAGATTACGGTATGTCTGGGTACTGTAGTCGCAGTGCTCTCGAGACGAGTATCAATTAGCAGCTTTGTCATCGATCTTTCGTCTATTTCGAATTCCCTGACGTCATGCACAGGAAGTGGTCGTTTCCTCCTCTCTGCAGACCCGATTTATCCCCTTTTCTCGTTCCGAGAGATGGGTTGGATTTGTAGCCACAATTTATTGAGCCGTTCCGTCAGTCTCAAATAATCTTCTCCCGGGGAAGAAATGAGACGGAAATGGGGGAATGGATCTGCTTCCAGAGGAGAAAAAACGAGCAATGCACGAGAACATGTAGAGAAGGAAGGAAGGAAATAGGGTACTACCGCCCTTTTTGTAGCCGAACTCTGAGCTTTTAATTCTGGAGTGAACCACACAATTTTACCTACGCAGAATTATGGAGCTCAAGAATATACATGAGAATGAATAAACAACAGGCATGATCTTTGTAAATGTTCTCACCCCTCGTCAGTCATCAGGTTCCTAGATATTAGACATTCCATACGATGAGGACGCACTGTAGTGCGCGCATTCACGCGTTGAACTAGAGTACTTTTTTCCTCGTTTCTTCTCTTTTTTGTGCCCGAGAAGGACGTAGAACTGTGCAGAAAAGGGAACTATTCGAAGGACTCGAAACTCGATTTGAAGTCCCCGTTGCGTGATAGTTTCCTCTTTGCTAAAATAGACAAAGGATTGTGAGTAGAAGAGAAGAAGAAGGAGAAGTGGAGCAATTGAAGGAGGGGAAGACTAAGAAGAAGACAGGAGTGGTGACCACTCTTCGTCTTTCTTTTCCCATTCACACCCTCGCAAATCTGAGATTGACACTACGGAACACTGTGGGAAAGTAGAAATCAGAAAGGACAGCGTTGCCCTTTACCAGGCATAATCAAACATCGGTCGTTCTCTCATTTGTTACCAACCATGTGAATTATTA
The DNA here is from genome assembly GCA_900490775.1 of Pristionchus maxplancki. NCBI lineage: Eukaryota > Metazoa > Nematoda > Chromadorea > Rhabditida > Neodiplogasteridae > Pristionchus > Pristionchus maxplancki. Next base: position 35,628 of record LS531578.1, read on the forward strand.
CTTCAATTAACAAAAACTGCTTATTCATGACATTGGGCTCATTTTCGTACATTCCCCATTACATGTATCCATCCAACGTACTTCTGATCCCATCCGGACTCGTGGTACCATAGTCCTTGATGCCGCGAGACTCACCCATCTTTGGTCTTGATGGGTACGTGGATGGAATCAGAAGGATGAATGGATCGTTCTCTTCTCTCTAGTAGGAATTCTCACTCGAAAACAGGCGAGAACTGAATTTACGGGCGGCAGAAAGAGAAGAAGAAGAAAGAACGTCGTCCCTTCCTCGTTCCTCCTCAATTCTCAATTCTCCATAAAGATTCTTAGATACCGGAAGAGAAATGGACTGTGTGTAGTCGTCGTTCGTTCCCTTCTTCCTCCTTCTCTCTTCTTCGGTCGAAAAGAGACACAAAAGTGGTTTCGAATACCGCGAATTCCAGCCCATTTCGAGTATGAAAGAGAGAGAATTTCGATGGAATTTCGCAGCAACCGTCAAATTGGTCGATCCATTTCTCATTCAGTTATTTTCGTATATCGGAAAGCAATTGTATTCCGAAACAGGGAAGGAAAGTAATTTCTACCGTTTTCTTTCTCACCCTTTTTCTTCTCACACGAATGGAGCTTTTATCCACCCACGATAGATGAAAATTGTATTCCCCCCTGGGAAAAACGGAGAGAGGTGTTCGTTGACTAGAACGAGAGATTATTCCCTTCTGTAATTCTCCCACTGAGAGAAAAGAGAAAGAGATCGAAGGACTTCTGTACTTTCACACCAAAACAAACGGGAGAAAGAGGAGGGAACATCCCAAATTATAGTGGCGAGAGACCACTCCCCTCATCTCCCTTTTGGTCTCCTCTTCGGTCTTTCCACCCTTCATTCATCACATATTCTCTCTTATCTCTCATCCCTTTTCATCCAATAAAAATGGAATATTTCTTCCTCTCCACCTGTTGACTCCGCCCCCTTTCCTTTTCTTCCCTTTGGAACGATTGGACATAATTGAATTTGGTTGGTCGTCGACTCGACGGTCTATCGCAAAACATCACCCAAATGTTCTCTGGTCATTCTATATTTTCCCCGCATGTCTACGTTCCATTTTTCGATTATTATTTGACGCTCGGGCTTTTGAAAAGTGACGATTATAGTGAATTCCACTCGATATTGAGAGCGAAAGAGTGGGATGTTTCTACTGAGATTGAGAATAAAAAGCGAAGCTCTTCGCTTCAGTGAAAACCGCGCGCATTTTCAGAGATCTTTCCTAATCTTGGATAGTTTCCCGATGGGAGGAGATAGGGGGGAATGCAATATTCCGTGTCCCTTCTTCCTTTGAATAGTGCAGTGCAGTCCCGTTGCCCTTTCTCTCCCCTGCAGTCCAAGGTGGTTCATATAATCAATTGTGTCCTTTCAAGTCCTTCGCTATAGTACAACACTTCCCCTACTACTTCTCCCCTCTTCCCTCGATTAGAAAACCCCCTCTCTTCCTCTGAATTAATAACTATTTAGATGTTATACGATGAAAAAGGGGGTAATGCGTAACGAGGAATTCTCTCTTTTTCTTCATGAGACTTCGTCGCTAGGGGGTGAGGGGGGCTTGTTTTCTGCTTCCTTCCCTTTACGTGTCTTCGAGTTCTCTGAACAGTAAATAGTCTCTATTATTATAGAAACCCCCGTGACATTTCCTCGTATGATCATCGGATTAACTATAGACATCGTGGGATTAAACTATCAATCCCCTTCCTTTCCTTTTCAGTCAGAATGCACCCACTTCAGTCCTCATAATTCAGAATCTGTTCCATTGTCCTCCCTCCCTCTCCCTCTCCCCTCTCGTACCTCTAGAGGGAGCTCCGCCCTCTCCTCCTTTCCCTCCTTCGTTCGTTTCCCTTCCTCCCTTCCAATCGATTCTTCCCTCCGTCTTTCCTTCACAGCTGATTCATCTGTCCATCTTAGATAGGTCCTTCCCCCCTCTCCCCTCTCCTTTCTCCCCTTTAATCCCCACCCGTTCTCCCTTCATTCAATTCACTCACTCCCTTCTATCTCCAATCTCTGTTCTCCTTACCTTCTCTCCATCCTTCTCCTCTTCCTCTTCTCTCATTTTCTTTCTACTTTCCAATTAGTGTTCCAGAATGCGAGACTCTCTTCTCCCTCCTTCTCCTCCTTCCAATTCATACTAAGACCTCTTCTTCTCTTCTCTAGACCATTCTACCCCTATATAGTCGGCTGTTTTTCTCCTATCTGCATCCCATCTCTTCTACCCATCTTCTTTCCTTTCTTGAGACCCTCCACCTCCTCTTCCTTCTTCTTCTTCATTCAATAGTACAGCAGTACTTCATCTCTTCTCCATTCATATTCCATTCGAGTGCCCTCAGTTTCTCACCCTCTGATGAAGTGACTCCCATCCCTTTCTCTGTCGTCCCTTCAACATTGACGTCCATCTCCTTCAGATCCCATCGTCATCTTCGATCTCATTCCATCTTCCATCATACCGTCCTCTCTTCCTTCCTCTTCCACTTCTTCTCCCATCTTCGAATCTGCCATTGTCCTTCACTCAACGAACAATACGCGTACTATTCTAGGTGAGTCCTCCTTCTTCTTCTTCTTTTCTCTTCTCTGAGATTTCTCTCGGACTCTAATCGAAAATTGGAACGGGAAGTAGCGTGGGACTGACGTCGTCTGTTATTCGAGAGATGAGAGTCTCTCATTTCCATTCGTTCTCGCATTCTCTCAAAGACCTTTATTCTTGTCTTGTTCACGTTCAACACAATCCCGAGAAATTTATGGGTGTTGTCCAAGTACAGTCTGTGTTGGACGGGAGAGTCTTTCTCGAGTGAATTAGTAAGGTGGAGGGGGAGACTGTAGTCTTCTTCTCCTTTCCTCTGGATGGTAATCAATAGCGAGTCAGTCTCGATATTCAGTCATTCATCACAGTTCTCCCTCTCTCTTTTTCATTACTCCCCTCTCCCCTTCTTCTTCCTCTTCTTCCTTCCCCGAACAGACGTTTCTCACAAGCAAAAACAGGCTGATTTCTCGTCGTTTCTGCCTACCGACCATAGTCTCGCTCGCAATATTTCCCCCTTCCCTGGAATACAAAACACTTATCGTTGGAATTACCGGAATATATTTTATTCTCGCTACGTCGTCATTAGAGTAGGAGTGAGAGACACGAATAATTCGAGGTTTCTCGAAGAAACGAACGAAAAAGGTTCGACTGAGAATTGGGGCACACATCAAATCCTGCAATCGGCATGACAAATTTGTAGTTGAAGTAAGTCAAATTCCCACGCAGCATATGCTCTACTTTGTACCTGTTTCAATGGCGGAAGTCCCTGAATATCCCCTCGAGGGAAAGAGAAGTATCAACTCAGAAACCAGACGTCCCTCGAGGGCATTTCCCCTTGTTTCCCCCTCGGTTGCCCTCATCATCCTTCTCAATCATTAGCCGTTCCAGTTACTGTGGTTACCCTTTCTCTAACGAATACAGTTTGTGTACGGGGGGAGATCTTTTCTCTCACTCGTCTTTCCTCTGTGTTGAACGTCAGCGTTGAGATAATTACTGGCTTGATTCTGACTGCGACGGGGAAGAAATGAGAGGAGAAGGAGGAGGAATTTGTGGCCATTGCAGGAGACGAAAAAGACATCATAACGTCGATTGGAGGGACGGGCTCTTCGTTATCCCATCAGGAAGAGGTAAAGTTTAGTTCCGTCCAGCGTGGGGAACTTATTAGATTTATGGCCCAGACCGTTCCGCAATGGGCTAGAATGAATAGTGAGAAGGGTAGGGGAGATGTAGAAAGATTTGGGCCTGGAATCCAAGAAGTACCGGAGATAGTCCCCCCCCCCCCAGAATATCTTCCTCGGTTTCAAGCCAAAGCTGATCCTTTCGAAAAAATGGAAGTAATAGGGCAGATGTTGAGCAGAAAACCAACCGGAACCGATTGATCTCTGACTAATTGGAATAGTAGGCAACAGACAATTCCCCCGACACCACTCCCACTGGTTCCCCCCCCCCCCACCCCCATCCCCCTCAGTCTCAACCACTACTACTCTTCAGTCCTCGTGCCCTTTCCTACCTTCGAGTAGTCATTTCGACTAGCTTTCCATCCCACAACAAGCGTCGTGTCGTGTTTCATGAACCCTCCATGAGGACCGCTTTCCCCGACTTCTCCTTGTCTAGACACTCAAAACCTTGTCTCCTCAACCCATAACGGCTCTTTTCTCTCGAATCGAGACTGAACACGATGGGATTAGAGTGGGGGGGGGGGTGGTCTAGGAGGGGGGAAGGGACACTGGATGGGGGGAGGCAATTCCCCCGAGGGAATGGGTGGACGGAGATCCATTGGCACCGACTGTTTCTCACGTCTCTTTCTGTCTCAGGAAAGGGATACCACTATCCCCTCTCTCTCTTCCTTCAATATCATCCAATATCGTGTCAACATGACTGACCGAAGAGGGACTATCGATCATCTATGAACACTCTGTGCTCCTTTCTCTGTCTGTCCTTATTCCTCTGGTATTTTTGCCCCAATGGGGGACCAGCCTCCCCCATTGGGTAGGGAACTGGGGGACCATTGGGGGACGCTTATAGCTCCCTCTCCCGCTGCTAGAGAGCATCCTCCCCCTATCTCTAACACTCTGGAATGTGCCCCAATAGTCCCCCAATCACGATTCCCCCAATGGGAGACTAATTGGGAAACCATTGGGGCATTTTTCATTGGGGGACCATTGGGGGAGAAAGTTAGAGATAGGCGGAGGATGTTCTCTCGCGCGGGGAGAGCGATTTGCCCCAATGGTCCCCCAGTTCCCTACCCAATGGGGGAGGCTGGTCCCCCATTGGGGCAAAAATACCAGAGTCCCTCCTCCTCCTCCTTCTCTAGACTCCTCCCCCCTCCCCCCTCCCCTCCTCCCTTCCCATTCCCCCTTCTTCTCCTATCAGAGTGATGTCCACCACCTCTTCTTCCTCCTCACCTTCATCCTCCTCTCAGACCCGTCGATCCGGCTGTCCCTCCATCATTTTCTCCACTTTCCGTCGCTGTTTCCCACGACGAAATTCGACTTCGACCGCGAGAAAATCGAGTGAGTCTTCTTCGCTTTCCCACTGATCGAACACCGAGTAGCACAATCACAGCCCCAATCAGGCTTCCAATCACTCTTTCCTTCCAGGAGGAGTGCCTCTCTCCTCTCCCTCGTCCTCCCGTCTCTCCTTCGGGTGCACTCGATTCTTCACTCTAATGGGATCAGGAGTCTCTTCCTCATCTTCACCCGAACCCGATGAGATGCTCTCCCTCTCCGATCGACTCGCCGTCTTCCTCGGTCACAAACCACTCCGGATGGTCGACATGCTCAAAGTGACCAGGTTCGTCCCTTGAATATTTCTTACTATTCGATGTAGATGTTAGACTCGTTTCGCACTCGTAAGCAGAATTGAGTGGGGATAAGTGTCATTAGCAGCCTTCTCCCCCTTCCCTCAACTCAATCGACAACTCTCTGAATCGGGGTCTAATCATCTCTGCCTCATAATACGAAACGACGTGCCGATTCGTGCAATTCAATCTGTCTCACGTGAATTCTACTCAACCAAACAGGGCACTCGAGAGTAGGGGGGAAGAAGAGATGATAAACAGCCCCTTATCAATAGAGATGAGTCGAGAGACTCAGTAACCAATACTTTTCAAACGATCTTCTTGTTCAGGATGATCTCGGAATCGTCGGTTGAAGAGAGGATGGGACTCGTTCACTCCCACATCATCCACACGATCTTGGAGTTGATTGGAGAGAATTCGAATGCAGATCACAAGTGAGAATTAATTGGAGTGAAGAGATGAATGATTGAATTGACTTCAGACCAGACAGTGGAGGGAGGCGGAATCGTCAGTCGCGACGGAACTCAGCCCATGCCTCCCATCGAGGGGTCGGATACGGTCACGGATCGACTCGGTCCCGATGGGATATCGAGAGAACGGTACGGTAGATCGATTACGATATCGAGTCATCGTGGTGGGATACTGCTAATGGGACGAAGGTAGCCTTGTGTATTCCCCGTGCCCCCTTTCCACAACAATATCTTGCCCCCCTCTCCCCTCTCCCCTTCTTCTGCCCAGAGAGAGAGACTACTTCCATCTGTGACAATACGAATGAGTGAGGGGAGGGGGAAAGGGAAGCTGTAAATAGTCCTCGCCCATCACAATACCATCCCCTAGATTGGTGTCAGAAGATAACCAGGAAGAGAAAGGGGACTGGGTTCTTAGTCGGGGATGACGAATCAAGGACGTCAGAAGGAGACTCCATTCCTAATAGGCACTGACCTATGCCTGTACTAGTGGGGTACAAGTGTCTTGTCTGATGACTCGAGTGTCTGATAGGATGACTTTTTGCTTCTTGTAATGACAAAATAACACTATCAGGGCGAAGAAATGTGGAAGGTGATAAATGTTTATCTCAGGTGGAGGAGCGATTGGCGAGAGAGGAGCACCTCATCTGGTTGCTCAATGCCCTTGTCGCCTTCGTCGTGGGAAGGGACGATCTCGAGAGTGGATCCATTCTGGGAGGAATCGACCATATTGAAGCTATCGCCAAAGAGGTACTTGCCCCTTCTTGGGTTCAACACATGTCCGAACGATTGAAGAAGATGATGGGTAGATAGAAGCCATGAATGGTAAATGAGCCATCTGTCGTCTCAGATCGGAGTGTCCGCCCTCATTCCACTCATGGAATACCATCTCAAGAACGACTCCGTATTCGACGTCTCCGAACACATGGAACTGTATCAGGTACGGTAATCGATCGACGACTGACTAATAACCAGCTGCTTCATGTAGTATGCAAATAGGCTGTCTGAAACAGGGATATTGGTCACTCGCCTCTCCCTCCTCTTCTCCTCTTGATTGCATCAGACGATACAAATTGAATGAGGGAAGGAGGGGAAGAAGAGGGGGAAGGGAACACGTAGAAAGGGACAGAATATACATGGAAGAATGGGGGAGAATGCACGAATATTCTGGTGTTATCTCGTTTCTCTGTAGCTTCAGTCACTTCACTTGAGAGCATTGCCCTATAGTCATGAAGGATGATTTAGTTGGTGTACTGTACGAGGAGTACGGTAATCAATACAGTAAGAATACAGTAATCTCAGGCTCTTCTCGAGACCGCCGCCGCTCTTTCCCTCGTGCCCTCACTCGTCCCCCTGCTAGTCATTCCCTACACGGGTGGAGCCAAATCCATATCGAAGCATCTCATTCCCAAGTTTAAGGATGTGATGAGCAGCTATCCTAATCTACTCAAGGTGCGTACATTTCTTGATCATTATCTCCATAATTGTGCTTCACCAATCGAATTCCAGGGTCAGATGGGCTCTCCTGACTTCCGCATGATTGATTTTATCAGGAAGATCGAGCGATATTCCGAGGTTCGTGTCTGATTTTCGAAACGATTTTCGAAAATCTGAATCGCAAAATGACTCTACAGATCGTGACGTCGATGTGTGATGACTACGAGCGGGCGAATCCGGTGGAGGAGACGCCGTCCACTCGTCCCTCCACCTCAGCCAAACGAGCTTCCACCGAGATCGCCATCCTCAAGAATCTGCCCGACGCCATCGACAGTCCCGCACAATTGGCCATCTTCTACCAGAAGGCACTGAAGCACCTCCAGATGCAGACCTACCGGTGAGCATTAGGAGGACCTCCCAGTCTCTATCCCCCGTTCTATTCGCAGATTCATCGGCGACTACGGCAAACTGGCCGTGCCGTTCACGTTCAAGAAGGAGGCGCGGAATCTAAATCCCTTCTCGCCGTCGATGAAGGATCGAACGAAGCGAATCGCGAAGGAGTTGGCAAGCATGCCGAATGCTCTGCCCCTCAACGCGTCCAATGGAATATTCGTGTGCGTCGATGAGGGCAGATGCGATATCATCAAGGTGAGACCTCTTCTTTCTATTTCCGTCTCTTCATTTCGCGCACTCTGTCACCGGACAGAGAGGCGAGAGAGCGGGCAGATTGAAGAGAGTCATTTCTCCCACTGTACTGAATTGGAAATTCCATTCTCTTCTTTCACACTGTACTGAAATCTCTCATAAGCGAAAGAACTCTCCGAGACAAGGGCGCAAAAACTATTCTTTCATCAATCTCTCACTTTACGATTCACATTTTGCCATGGATAAAAAGGAGTGGGAGACTCGTGGGAAATGCCTTGCCTTTCGTATAGCGAAGAGGAGGAATAAGTAATGCATAACAACCCATTGTTGTGAGTGGCGAGAGAAAGATAATCATTGCAGGTGCTAATCTCTGGTCCGGACGACACTCCTTACCAGAACGGTCTCTTCGAGTTTGATGTCTTCTTCCCCAATAAGTGAGTGAATGATTGACGCACGCATTCAATCGCAGTCAAGTGGCAGTAATGAGCGCATCATACTCGTCATTTCCTTGAACGTGATTAATGATATTATTGATATGAATCCCTGTCTGGAAAACAAATCCCAGTAAACTTCATCAAAACAAAACCCATTCAGCTACCCCATCTCCGCACCCAAGTGCTCCTTCCTCACCACTGGGTCGGGCAACGTCCGCTTCAATCCGAATTTGTACAACGATGGGAAGATCTGTCTCTCCATCCTCGGAACGTGGGAGGGACGACCGGAGGAGAAGTGGAATCCCTATTGCTCACTGCTGCAAGTTCTCATCTCCATTCAGGTGAGGGATTCGCAACTTTTTTTTGGGTTTCAAAACAAAAACAACAACAACAACAAGAATTACTTTGCAGGGACTGATCTTCGTGAAGGAGCCGTACTTCAACGAGCCGGGTTTCGAGAAGTACCAGGGGACGGAGAAGGGAGAGGAGTACTCGAGGAAGTACAATCTACAAATTATGCATGCTACTCTCACTTATGCCATTCGAGACCAGCTGAGGAATGGACCCGACTGCTTCAAGGCGAGTTTTCTTCAAGTTTTCTAGGGTCAACGATAACGTCGTCTATTCCAGAAGGTGATTCAACGTCACTTCTGGTTGAAACGTCACGCGATCATCGAGCAAGCGAAGAAATGGTTGGTCGAGATGAAGAGAGACGCGTTGGATGCTGAGAAGTCGAACAAGAGGAAGGATTCCGTCTCATTCGACACCATTTACACGCCTTTCGCACAGGTAAAATTATAAAACACAAAAGTCAACTAAGGGGCGGAGCCTGCCGTTTGGCGCGCGTTTGTCACAGGTCGACTATGTGTGTGCTCGAAACGATTTATTTCTTTGATACTTCCTTCCTCCATCCAATCTAAAGTACACACCCATTCGAACCTGAAAGCTGTCCCGGCTGCGTATATCAATAATTGCGTTGTCCTTTCGAATGCAGTACACCACTTTGTGTCCTTTTGAGTGCGAAAGCCTTCAATTTATTACTCAGAATTTATTGCAGGAGCGTACGATCCAGAGTCTCATTCAAGAACTACAAAACATGCAGTGTCCCGTTGATCAATGTGAGTATTGAGATACATCGGGGTAGGTCACCAGTCGGGAATGGAGTAATGTTCTGACTCTCTCATATTCACACACTCTCTCGCGTCTCTGACTGATGAGAGAGCGTAGAAAACAAAGACAAGATCATTGCTCCAGGAATGAGTATCAATGAGGAGTGATGGGAGGGGGAGATCTAATCAATATCGATAGCTGCCTTATCATTCGATCTCGTTATAGACGACGTCTGATTCTTCCTGCCCAATTTGAAGTGCTCCTTCCACTCCTCCGCCTTATCTCCGACAATCTCACAGAACGACTCGAGAATCTCCTTAAATCGATTCAATTGTATGTATAGACTGATCGTATTCCGTCCATCTCAACTCAAAATGGGTCTAATTCCTTCCCTTCTACGGCTCACTTCAATTCATCCTTCCTATCGGGATGAAGATTATGTGAATCAATTGCTTAGCTTTCATTTATCCCATCCTTGTTCTCAATCATCTCAACTCCCTCAATTCCCTCGAGTCCTTTCCATCGACAGTTCGATACTTGTATTCCCCCACTACCATCCCTTCATCTATCTCACTACTTCTCGCCATTCATAAGTCCATGGTCTCCATTCCCCTTTCCCCCCATTCGATTCCACCTCAATCATATCTCTATTCATTCGGATGGAAGAGAGTGATCACTGAGTCTCAATCATCTTTCATATCCCTGCTGGTTTATCGTATCCCCGTTGTACTTATTATTCAATTCTTCTCGCATATGGCCAAATTGTACTGAGTCATTGATGGAATCTTCTTCGAAATCGAGTTATGAACACTGATAAATCCGTGCTAATTCAGTTTCTCTCACCTGTGGATTTATGACAGCGAATGCTCTCGGTCCCCAGTCATAAACAATATCGTCGGCATCATTTCGATCTCCTTTCCTCTTCTCGAATGAAAGCCAACCTGAAGTTGAAATATTGGCACTCCTGCACTTTCCCAGACATCGACTAATATCCTTATTACCATCCTTGATCCCCAACCACCAACGACAATGCTATTTAGGGGGGATTCGATTCTCATTTTACTTTCACTTATTTGTCCAGGAAAGTGCAGGAGCACCGAAATATTATACTAGTCAGCATTGTTGGTAGACATTTCAAAGCCACTATCGCAAAAGAATAAACCGTTCCGTTTTTTTGGTTCCGCTCTGTCGAATGTTGTCGTTGATTGCGAGGTCTCAGCGTCTAGTTTATGTGCTCAATCGGTACCTAAGGCCTTTAATATAACGCATGGAGAATAACGGAATTTTAGAAATAATCAATAATCAAATTGAAAATAAAATGTTCCGTAATGTGCGCTAAACACCGTAGTGACTTTGCACAGGATTCGAAACGCACGATACAAACCTTGAGCGACGAATTCCGCTCCACTATTGGGGGCGATTAGTTTGGAGGGAAGACCGAAGACTGGATGGTTGGCATATTGAACCACTTCCAGCATGGCGAGAAACTCCCAAAGGGCAATTTCCTGGAATTTGAATGAAGATGAACGGGTGAGAGCACTGAATTGTGCTCAGTATTCAGTATTTATCAGGTATCGCGAAAGCGTTGATCAGGTAGGTTCGGACCATTCTGGGAATTTGGTTGGGAATTATGCTGACCTTGACTTTATCCGTCTTGACGAGAGGATCCTTGCTCATGTGGATGAACATGAGCACGACTGAGAGGAGACCCTGCTTGGCCTCTGCCTGGAATTAGATCCATTTCACTTTGTTATAACATTTTTTCGTTCAAACGTTCTTCTTATTCAAATCTTCGCTCAAAGATCTTGAATGAATTGACGAATTCTTCAGTGTGGAATATCCATCGTAGCCCATAAATTGGCATAATTCATAGAGATGTAGTCTAGTTTTGAGTCTCATCGTGTTCAAAGATCTCACAGCTAAACCAAGACACAATACCCTTCGCAAATTGCTTTCATCTCAATTTTAAGGTGAATAACATGACGCAGTATTTTGAAAACGGAGGGGGAAATAGAGGAGGAAGAAACTACGATCATGGAAATATCACAATGAAGACTTCGTCTTTTCGTTCAAGATCTTTAAGCAAAGATTTGAATGAGAGGAATGTTTAAACGTAAACATGTTTCATCTAGACTCTCTGTTTTCCTTTCGTTAATATACTCACGCATCCGTGCAAAACTGAGAAATTCGTTTTCTAAACTCCTGAATTCTTCATTCACTGAACTCACGATGATATCGCTATTTCCCTGGATAGATCGAGGCAATGCCTTCTCGTAGGAGAGGAAGAAACGATCACCGTCTTTCGTCAGCTGAATGGGAGCAATTCTTTCACATTTTCAGCATAATAAATTCATAACGACCGAAAAAGCCAAATCATTGTTTCTTCAGTTCGGTTCAGTACTATTTCAATACCTTGCACCCCAGGACGTCCTTCATTTCCTCCCTCGTTATTCGAACTGCGTCCTTCATCGTTTTCTTCACCTGCAATTATTTCAAGATTTAATCATTTTCATATTATTCGATACTCTTATTTATAAAAGCCCTCTTTGCGATCATTCTCAACAGACTGAGTAATATTCAAGGTTCAACATCAATAAAATTGTATACTCACCTCATTATCCCTCATTCCTCCTTTATGCGAATGGGAAGCCAATGCACATTGAGTGATCTCCTTCACACGTTCAGGCAACGCATCTTCCTGTTATTGAATGATCGGTGATTTAGTATTTACAACATATTTATGAGATCGTCTTTTTGATCAGTTTCAAGCGGCTCATTAATTTCATGAGGGCTTACATCATCACTGGCACCATCACTTTGATCAGCTGAGGCCGCCCTCTTCCGACGAGGTCCACGAGGGGCCATTGAAGAGATCTGGAGAGGGAATGATCCAAATAATAACTCACTGAACAAAGAACGAAAAGTAGAAAGCTATTCTTCAATTGTTGGCTCGAACTGCTATTAAACAAGATATTTATGTGGATGTGCAATAGAATAATGAGGAAACGATTGAAGAACTACCATAAGATAAGAACTGGACAGCTGAAATAACTAACAACAATATTTGAAAATTCAAAAAGCATGCGCCCTTTAAAAAGTTTGAAGAGTTCTCTTACAGTAATGCCAAGTTAGAGTCGGAGCAGATCGGTTGCACATATAGAGCCATAATCATAAAATACAAATATGCTGCAATTATTCTCAATATAATTATGTATTATTCTTAAATAATATGAAGTATCTGCAATTATTCTTAAATAATATGAAGTATTGAACATTTGAAAAGAATACGCAAGGATATGACTTTCATACGCATTGCACTTTTTTATTGTATTGATGAAGAGTGTGTTCTTCTCAACACTAATCTGTCTCTTTACAATCTTCTCAGATAAATTGCTTGTTTTCCAACAATATTCATTTAATAAATTCATATTCGATGCTTTATCATTGCACGTACAGTGGAAGGGGCGACCGGTACTGCTACAGGGGAATGGGAATGTACAATTTTGATGATGATCAATAGAAGATAAGTACTAAATATCACAGACAAAAGAAGAATAAATGGAGCATATAATCTTAAACGGCTAGTTTAATGCGATCGAAAGTCATGCAGAATGGAGAAACTTCGTCACTCGTCTCACTAGAGAACCGATTTCCCCGCAGACATGCCTGAAACTGATTGTTTGAAGAAGAGAACCATCAATAATAAGATTGTGGTCTGTAGTTTGAGCTACAAACACGATCGAAAACAATAACAAACCTTGTTGTCGGGTGACATGGACAGTCGCATCTCGCTCACTCGCTCGCTCATTACGGAAATCGGCAGGGAATTCTGTAATTGCGATCATTATCAGTCTGCCAAAATATTCCTGTCAAGTCCCTAGTGATATCATCTTCAGACTCACCTCTCTCCTCCACTCCATCTTCAACGGACTCTCACTCATCACGTGCAGCATCCACATCGAGACTTCAGATGAGTGCTCGTCCTGAAAACATGAGATATCGGGGAATAGAATGCGAAATACGGGTAATCGTCTCTTCATCTTGCACACTCTCTCGCCTCTCGGTGAGAGAGCATGAAGAGCCTCATCAGACAAAAATGTGCCTTGACCAACCTGAATGGCTACGCAGGCGCCCTTTCCCTCTTCGACGTGGAAATCACTCCAGACGGCTCCTTCACTAGAAGGAGGAGGATGGCCTCCGAGATGGTGGAGAGTGGGGGAGATTCGACGAGAAGACGATGGTTTACTGCAATGTCGAATCTCCGGATTTCCCAATCAATCGATAACTGCCTACCGTATCCGCTCAGCCAGAGCTCCCAGCAGACTGTTCGTGATGCCCTCTTTGACGGGAATGATGAGGGCCTCGGAGGGCGAGTGCTTGTTGATGAAGACTGCCTGGGAAGAGAGACGGTTAGAAATGCATTGTTTTCATGCTACCGATTTTTCCAAAAGCTCGCATGAGCCCTAACACCACCCGTTGTCCCTTTTCCTGCCTATCACGTTTACTATTGAGTTGGTGAGTAAAGAATAAGAATGCCTCAAAGTCTGACCTGTCCAGCAATGAGGATGGGTGGGGTAGTGGCTGTAGATGAGGGTCCCTTGAATGTCGGCGACGGAGGAGCAGAGAATCTGAATCTCATTTTCGCACTGTTCTAGAAATACTGAACGCACCTCGTTGTCTGCTTGATCCTCACTGAATCTCCGAGTGCCCTTCTCTTCCCACTCCCACTCAGTCTCACTCGCACTGCTTTCTTGCCCACAGACAGCACCCGGTGCAGGATTCGGCCTGGAATTAATTATTTTAATTATAAACTAATAAATTTCGAAATGGGCAGATGACTGGATCACTGATGACGCATAATCGGTTCAACTTGATGATTCACAGAATGCCCATAATCTGATGCAAATCTCATAGTGAATCAACTCACCATCCGTCACTGTCGCTTCGAGCATCACCACTTCCGTCGCTGGCGTCTCCTCCTCACTGCTTCGCAATCGAGGAACGTCTAACATCGTTGAGGCCGACTCCGTTGACGTCTGAATTCGACTGCTGTTTTGACAAAGCAAGTAGAAAACTGACGGTTCGTCGATGGCTGACGATCGGTTGCAGTGATTTTGTCTCTATGGAAGTGCTCTCGGCCTCGATTGCCTGGGCCATCTGAACATGTTTTCTTCGATTTTCAAAGTAAAATTCTTGCTTGCCTGATTCCTGAAGAGTGTCCGATCCGACACGCTCTTAGTGAGCTTCTTCTTCTCTTTCGCCGATTTCTTCCTCTGTTTTCTGCTCGAGAAACTGTAGTGGAACGTGTGTGGAAGCTGCGCGCGTTGAGACCAAATCTGCGAGGATTAGCATGAATAAGTACAGCACAACTGTAGCCAATGCATGATTTATGTCTATTCATTCGAATGAACCCTTTCGTTCCTTTGTTCTTTTCTTGTATGACCCCTATAGTGATTTCATTCGACCTGGATAAAAATGATGATGAACAAAATGGGAAGCCGGACAGATAATCCGTACCTGATATCCATCAATCGAGATGTCAGTGAGAGATTCGTCGAGGAAAGTGCAAGTCTAGAAGGGATTGAGTAGGTGTCAGTAACAGGTATTTTGACGGCTTCAGCCATCTCAAAATAGCATGTCCTTTTGAAGTGCTAGGAATGAAATCCGTCCCCCACCTTGTCTTTCTCATTCAGCCTCAGTGTCACGAGGGAGAAGAGACGAGAGGAGTGGTGCTTGAGCAGACAGAGGAGAGTTCGCCTGAAGAGCGTTATTTAACTAAACAAAAAAACAATACGAAAATTATGACATCATTGCTCAACTGCCAACGATAGACTTCTTCGAATTACAAAATGGGGCAAATAAGGATAAATCACGAACCTATCAACAAAGTGGACAGCAGCCCAGTAGAATTTGCCGAATTCGTATTCTGAAGGGACCGTGTAGGTGCAGGTCTCCTGAAGAGCCATGATTTATGCTCCCTTTGCCCATATTCTCTCACTACTCAAATGGTGATCCGTATTTCAATCTCTACTTTGTCAGTGGAAAATGTAATAGGAATTTTCGATTATTGTGTACCTGGTCCAGTTGATTCACAACCATGAGTCGATTGTATTTCTCTTCGAAGAAAACGAGTTGGTCCTCGAAGAGATCGAAGGCAGAAAGGGGACCGAGAGGAGGCTTGATGAAGTGGATATCTGGAACAATTTTGCTTTTGTTTTCACGCAATTTTCAGAAATTAAATGAGATAAAGTGAGTGAAAATCACAACAAACCTTCGCATTCCTGACTCGAACTGGACTCGGCCGAAGAACCCTCGAATAATGGCATTTTCCACTCTACAAAATGCAATTTACAGTCACAAATTCACCCTCGAACATTGACGAAATGGGCGCGAGCAAAGGAACAGTCACAACAGAAAGAGAAGAGAAAAGGGAGCTGTTTGGGAAGGGGGAGAGAAGGGTTCCGAATCGACGAGAGATAGCCATCAACAAACTGGAAATTCGGCTGAAACGGTCACAGGTGTGCGAGTTAGCGAGAGGAATCAATAACCTCACTGTCCCTCCCTCTCTCTTTCTCTCTCAATGCAAACTGTGGACAGTGCCCGAAGGAAGAGAAAGTGTGGGAGGTATCGAGAGAGAGGGAGGGAGGGGAGGGGAAAACAGTTCCGGGAAGAAGCTACTCTCTCTTTCCCTCATGTGCCGATTTCGCAAAGGATTGGTCAGATCGCAAATAGAGGCTGGAACGTTTCTGCACGGAAATAGGGTAGAGAAACGACACGACTGGCCTAGATATTAGCCAAGGCCAGGCGAATCGAATTGGACCGAATGAGGGGTGAAATTACGTATTATACGTTCCGAATCGTTCCTGTTACGGCCAAAACACCATTTCAATCGATGCGAATAACATGACCCCTGACTGTTTATGTCGAGTAATGATGATGGGTGATATCAGCTCAGTCAGTCAGTTATGCGTTGGCCCCAATGGTAAGACAGTGAGAAGGTGATAAGATAGGGAGGAATCGGCCAGAGAGCAAACAAGGACACGAATAGCGCACAGAATGACGGAAAGAGAGACCTTTCGCGCACCTTTTAGTGACTGTGGCAAACTGTTACTCGAATGTTCGAATTTTGCGTAAAGAACTAAAGAATAGGGACTATTCGCGCACGTTTCTAGCACTTGTGACTGTGAGGGATATGAGACAACACGTGATATCTGTAAACCCTCATCCGAGCAAAGGAAGAGAATGACTCTCGACGTTTCTTCATCCACAAATGTTTCAGGAATCACGACAGAAGATTGATAGGGATGAGTGCTGATTAATGGAGGGGAGGAGAGATATCGGAGAGGGAGAGAGAGACTCTCGTCCCCCGCTTTGAGAGTGTAATTAATCTCTCGAGGGCATGAGAAATGGGGAAGAATTGAGGAGGGAATGGCAGACGGCCAATTTGTGGGATTGGACCAATGAAGAGCCAATCACGAATGGACACAGGAAGTGGTTGGCTATTGTGAACAAAAAAAAAAGAGAAAAAGGAGCCAGAAAGCATTATTTGTAGCTATTATTCCAAGTGTCACTCAACTCTTGCACGAAAGCGACAGAAAGCAACGTGTTTCCGGCGAGATAAGTGAACGTTTTGACGTCAGGAGCTGACAAGAGAAGAAGAAGAGAAGGAGGGGGAGGATGATAGACACGTCTGCACTAAAGATAGAGAAATGACGAGAGGGGAGAATGGGATACTGATTTATGCTGAGTATACTCTAGTCATTGCTACTACCTAGAGTGGAATACGAAATGGCAAGGAAAGAGAGAAAGAAGGTAATCAGTGACTGCATCTCAAGCTCTCGCTCTCTAACGATAGTCGATAAGGAGAGAAGAGGAGGGAGAGATCCTTAAAGTTGTTGAGCGCGGCAGCTCTCTCCTTTAGTCCTTTCATCTGGACTGCCCACGAGAGAGTGCGTGAAATGGAGAGAGCACAGAGATAGGAAGGAAGTTGAAGTCAGTGAAACCGGAGCCACTTTATGGCTCCATTTGAGCGCCCTCGGGGCTATTCTGGTAGAAGAACATCAGGTGAAGTATTAGGGAGAAATTTCGTAACTCGACTTGCAAGTGACAAGAGGTAGGCCACCAAAGGAGCGGAAAGGGACGAGGGAAGGGAAATTGGAAGAGACTTCCTAGTGAGGCAAATGGCCATCGATCTTCCTCCCAAAGGATGCCTCAGAAAGGACCTCCCCATTTCCCCCAGTCTATGAATGGTCAGAGAAACGGGTAAGCCCTCTTCCCTTGTAAGAAGAGACTACCGAACAATGAGCTTTTACGAAGGAAAAGTGGGGGATTACTGGAAGATTCTGGGGGAATTTATTTGATTTGTTGATAGAATCTGCAAGATTTCTCGCTCAATCACCATTTCTCCTGGGAGGAAAATGCAGAGCGATTCGAGAAAGAAATAAAGAAGAAAAACACCAGATGTTCAGAGAAATCAGAAGTTTCCCAGCGCAATTTCCGCTCAATCAAAAAAAATTCGCCTCTTTTGTGTGGAGAAACTCGGGAGTGAAGTGAACAAAAGCGAAAGCGGATCACTAATAGAATTTCTAGTATTTACTGGTTCAGTCAGAATAAGAGGATGAAACGGCCCCTCCGAGCCACATTCGTGATTAATTCTGACTCAGTGCCCTTATCAGAGCGAAGCATCGCCGGAAATCATTGGGTGAGAATAAGAGATGCGTCTATCAATTCGATGAGATCTTCCTTTGAACTGACTGGAGAGGTCAATTACTCAATTCTGCGGTCCTTGAACACAATTCATTCTGGCACCTCGTGATTCGGTGGCACGAAAGTCGACAACACCGTTACCAAGTAGTAATTTATCGGAGGATGTTTGGGAAGGGGGAGTGTTTTCTCTTTTCTCTCTGAACGACGGCGCAAAACATGCACGCTTTCCTTCAACAACACTGAGATTTTCAGACATGTGAACAATATTCAGAGATATTCGCCATCAGTCAACAGGGAACAGGTCTGTTTTACGAAAACAGACGAGTTTTCACAAAGATCACATTAAAAAAGATACTTTACTGTGGTGAATCAGGCAAGCATAATTACAGAAAAAGACATATTTACAAGCGAATCAATCCATCGATCCCTCTCCATCATCTCTGTACTCCTCCCTCTGTATCCTCCTCGGCAACTCCTTCCTCTCATCCTTCACTATCATTTCTCTCGCCCCGTCAGTGAAGAGTCGCTCACTTCGAGCAATCATCGCCAGAGCACGAGCCTTCCCTGAATCGGAAGAATTCCGAGCGATCGGAGGCAAGGGCTTGCTCCCAGAAGCTATTTCCCCTATGGGATCCTCATTCGCGCCAAGCCTCAGCGTCGTTTGCATGCTTCTGGTGCTCGACGTGCTTGAGGTGATAGATTCGTTCGATAGTTCCTTCTCCTTTGTATCTTCTACGGGCTTAGATCCAACTTCCTTCTCAGTCGACTCCTTCTTCGTTTCTGGTTTTTGTTCCTCTGGTTCTCCATTCTTCTTCGCTGCTATCTCCTCAGCATTGGCGGGAATGATGGGTGCGATTGGCTGTCCCTCGAGTGGGTGCAATTGGAGAGGAACGATGGGTGGGAGAGTCACCTGAAGTGGACGATTATGATCTGCATTATATATTCAGAAGCAATAGAACTCACTTCTTTCTCATTCTTCTCTTCTTTCGTATCATTCTTTGACTTCTCATCAACTTCTCTCTTTGTTTTCAGCTCACTCGATCGCGAAATGTACGGAATAGCGCGGATTCTGAATATAACTATTATTCTGCTGGAAATTGGAATAATAACAGACCTAACAGGCTCCCGCTTGACTCTTTTCATTGTCTTCTCTGTCATCTCAGTCCCATTCTTGGTAATCTCCTCGAAGGGCAGCAATTTGGCATAGAGACCGGGCAGATGGTGGTAGGACGAGAGAGAATGCACCTGAAATGGACTTGGATTAGCTAAACTCGAGCATGTGCTTCTCAAATTATTCACAGGCTTGAGATACAAGTGAGGTGAGCAGTGCTTCCATCACAATCACTGGTTCATGTTGACCTCGCTCTTGTTCCGCAGAGTCTTGTAGCTGTGGACTGCATGGCCTTTGGTCGCGTTGATGCTCTTCAGAAGCTTCTGGAAAAAACATACCATTCTTATTTTCGAAAATACAAACCCCCTCTTTTACCTTGGTCTCATTGCTCATGAACTGCAGCACATTGGCCAGTTGGAGCTCCTCGATCGCCTTACCCGAAGCTCCCGTCTGCTTCTGGGTCGGAACCGGTCCCGCTGGTCCCGTCTCAGTACCAGCCTGTACCACGTTCTCGGAACCGTGGATCCCACTCTGGGCCCGGGTCGGTCCCATTCCTGTCCCGCCCATCTCATCGTGCCCCTGCTCCGGTTCCTCTGCTTCGGGTATCTCATAGTTGGCGAGATCGAAGGGGAAGGGGTCGGGCGGCGGCGCTTGATTGCCGTCTTCGATTACGGGGGCCTCTTTTATTTCAGGAATGGGTTTCGAGGGCTGGGACAGCAAATCGAAGTCATCGATCTGTGGTTGAAAAGCAGAATCGGCGGAGGAAGGCTGAAGAGGGGAATGCACGGTTGTTGCATTGGGTGGCTGAGGGATCGAAGCTCCGTTGGTGGCTGACTTGTTATCCAATTCTGAAGCACTGCCTTGCTCGCTCTGAACACTTCCACCGACGGCCGAATTGGGTGGGCTCAGGTCTCTCGTACCACTGATATCCTTCGATTCGCCTCGCTCAACGAATGGGTTCGTGGGTTCGTTCTCGACGGCGTCCTTATTCGTTGTAGCGTTCATGGCTCTGCTGCCCTGTTGCCCATCATCAGGCAAGTCGAAGGGGTTCTCGGGCATCGAGAATCCAGAAGTCGAATTGCCCTCGTCGACGTCTTCATGGACTGGTTCTGGCACGCCCACGCGTGGAGGCATCGCGCATCGATCTTCTGATTCATCCGAACTGCAATGAAGCATGTAGTGACTGTCTGCTCGTACGTCGATTCAATACCATTTATCTTTGTTGGAAATGGTCAGGTCAGAAGTACTGGAGGTGTTTCATTTTAGAACTGGTAATTTTTAAACTCTAAAGGGGTAAAAAATGTCGTAAACCTCCTCCTGGGTTCAAAATAACAAGAGTTTTAAAATGATGCACCCTGCCGTACTGCAGTTGCTCAAAGCTACCGTAACCTTCAGGTACCGGATAAAGTCTCACCCATCCGGACAGTGAGGCACATCGTCACAGACGAGATCGCGAGAGATGCAGGAGCCAGCGGCACAGCGAAACTCGGATGGGGAACACTTGGGAGAGGCAACTGACTCGAGGAGGTGACCGGAGGAGGGGAGGTCTGCAGAGATAAGTTGCACCATAAAGTCATATTCCAATGAGAGCGAAAACTATGCAGAAGGAGGAGTTTCCAGCATACACTTGATAAAGGTATAATAAAGATAAAATTTTCTACCAGAGCTGGGCCGGGTTCTACGAAACCTACGTAGTACGTACCCTGCCCTTGATAACTGGGTTCAAATACAAAATATCCGATACCCGGCGGTTTCGTCTCGCATCCTCTCTCGTCGCTGCCGTCTTCACAATCGTCATGGCCGTCACACAACCACTGCAAAGTGGGCCGTTTCGGAATTATCAAAGCCATCTGACAAGGGAAAGTCGCAAAGTGTCCATCAAATGACGTATACCACGACCCCCGGACAGCCGATTTTATTCTTCAAAAGTCCCGTCGAGCAACAGGGAAAAGCGATAACTCAAAAAAAGATCGCCAACCTGGTGCAGAATGCAGCGAAAGGTGCCATCGGGCATGCCACACTCCGGTTGGTCGCCAGAGCAGCGAGTATGGTCTGCCAATTTCGAATTATTAAATTATAATTGTTAATAATGAATGATGCCTCACTATTAGAGCTCGAAATACGAGTAATCGTCTCTTCATTTCACACACTCTCTCACCAGAGAGGAGAGAGAGTGTGTCAAATGAAGAGACGACTACCCATATTTCGAGCTCTACTCACTGTGCCTGTGACATCTCCACTCGCTCTCGTCCTCTCCCTCTGCACAATCTCTCGCCCCGTCGCACAGCCACAGCACGGGAATGCAGCGACCGGAGGAGCGACAGCGGAACTCCCCGTCGGCCGGGCACGCTGGGATTGAAATGTTGAGTAATTTCGTCAACTTTGAAATGTGATCCTTAACGTGTTTTTACAGTAAAGTGGTGATGGGACGTTTAGGAACCCGCGTTTAGGAACTCGCGATGTGTGACGTTTGGGAACCCCCTCAGAGGCGGAAGAGCTAGAGAAGAGGCAGGGGTTCCTAATAGAGTTGTTTACTCGAGTGACACTCGGCGAGCGCTCGCCACTCGCCGAGTTCATTTTCGACCCACTCGGATCGGCCTGTCACTCGCGAGTGAGAGTAAACAAAATCACTCGCGAGTGAATTTGCACTCGGCGAGTGAATGGCCGTTGTTCTGTCTTTCTCATTTCTCTCCATCTCTCCTCTCTAGACCAGTCACTCGC
>LS531578.1:71437-98478 GCA_900490775.1 Pristionchus maxplancki
AAAATTCATAAATATGACCTAAGGAATTTTTTTTGACCCGCCGGACCACTTTGGGGTACTGTACTCGCGTTCCCTTATCGATTGGAGCATTAATCAAAAATCTGACTCAGCGAACCCAATCTGACCCTCCGGACCACTTTGGGGTACTGTACTCGCGTTCCCTTATCGATTGGAGCAATAATCAAAAATCTGACCCAGCGAACCCAATCTGACCCGCCGGACCATTTTGGGGTACTGTACTCGCGTTCCCTTATCGATTGGAGCAATAATCAAAAATCTGACCCAGCGAACCCGATCTGACCCTCCGGACCATTTTGGGGTACTGTACTCGCGTTCCCTCATCGATTGGTGCATTAATCAAAAATCTGATCCAGCGAACCCAATCTGACCCACCGGACCATTTTGGGGTACTGTACTCGCGTTCCCTTATCGATTGGAGCATTAATCAAAAATCTGACCCAGCGAACCCAATCTGACCCTCCGGACCCTTTAAAAGTACCGTACTCGCGATCCCTTATCGATTGGCGTCATAAAAAAATATTAATCATGAATGTGACCCACGGAACCAAAATCTGACCTCTTTGAACTACCGTAATCGGGTTACGGTATCGATCGATTAAATGATTATCGATTATTGGCAACGTTCAAGATCGACTTCGGCCACTACCCACACGATCCAGAATAAAGTCAGTTCGTGATAGGCATCACGAGGTTGCCCAAAGGAAAAAGATTCGCCCCAGCGAACTTTCGAAACTTTCTCGACGATGACGTCACTTATCGATCCGGTTTTCGCTGTCAGCGAAGGGGACTGACGTGCTAGATTGGGAGCTCAAAAATTGGACGATTTTGTCGCGTAGAATTTGAGAAATTTGCATTTGAAGTTTTCGGATTACGGTATGCACGGACAGACACACACACAGACTCATGTTTTTGGCGTTTTTATCGATTTTTTGCCTACGGACTCCGGAACTTTTTTGTGCGTGCTGACGGTCCGCCCCGATCGACAAACTTTTGGCAAAAAAAAACCCAAGGAAAACCCCCTCCCACACAAAAAGCTTAGCGTTTTTAGTAAATCTTGCAATACAGGTTATGTCACATAACTTATGTGATCCGATAAAATAACAAAAATGAGAGATGCACCGACCGAAACCTGTTGTCTAGAGACTTGGTAGGTTTCTAATCGATAAATTCTCAGATGAAATTCGACGAGGTCGAGTTTCCGGCGATCACATTCTGCAATCTGAATCCGTACAAGAAAAGTCTAGTGAGGATGGTCCCGTCTGTGAGAGATACGGTGAGTTGCATCATATTTCATCATCATATTTATCCTGACATTAGGATATGGGCCTAGACAAAGCCACATTTACCACATTTCGTTCTTATTCATGAAATGGAAGAAGTGAAGGAGTGTACGAATAATGTAGAGTGCATAATGTAGTCTCCATGTGGGCCCAATGAGTCTCCCAAATAAGTCTAAAAACAATAATGTGCTGAATTTTAGATGGACGTCTACGACAATGCAAAATCGCACAGCAAAGTGAAGAACGAGAAGAAGCCGAAATTCAGGTATTGAAAAAATAAAAGCAGAAAATAAAGTACATATTTATCTCAGGCGGAAGCAGCACAGCGAGTTGAGTGAGAAGCTGGTCAAGGAGCTGTTCAAGAAGGTAAGCATGGACCACCTTTAGTCCGAATCTTTCGAGTCTCAATTATGAATATCCTATAGGAATTGGACGAGGAGGAGGCTCGATTGCACGGACTAACGACGACGATGGGCCCATTCACGGACAATCGAGTGCCCAGAGCGAAGAGACAGGTTGGCACCAGGAACCAGGGGAACCCGAACTACCATGGCTTGGTTTCAGGCTCACTCACCTCCTCATCAAATCTTCGAAGCCATCGAGGCTCATTGCCGATGCATTGGTAAACCAACTCGATTCTAGGGAAAATCTGGGGCCTTGGTTCAACAAGGGGTTGGGTGCAAAGACAAAACAACAACAACAACAACAATAACAACACGAAAAACAAAAACACAAATACACTGCAGGCAAGCCCGACATGGAGTGCATCCGCTTCGAGACGCCCCCGAAGAATGACGTAATTAATATACTTTCGAAAATCTAAAAAAAGATTAGCCAATAAATTCAGAAATCGAAATGCATCTGCACACTGAATCTGGACCTCGACAAGGCCTGGCCCTGCTTCAATTCCACGTAAGTTTTAGTGACTTTTCATTCGGACGATGCCTTGAAATCAGAGGCATGACTCCTATTTCAGCATCTGGTACGATCACGTCTGTCCCGTGTGCAGCATTGAGGGCACTTGCGAGGCGGAGGCGTTCGAGGGTGAGAAATCGTGAAATGACCTCGAAAAATGGAAAAATTGCAGGCAACACGATCTCCCCCATGGTCTACCCCTCGCCCGGTCCCGATGGACAACCGGGAGAGGGATTCCCCTGCGCCTGTCGTAGCAGATCAGCCCACTATGAAGCTGTGGCGGGAGAGAAGGGTCAATCTTATTATCCCCGATTAGCTTTCGCCACTAGTCGCTTCGCTTTCCATCACTGCAAATTCTGCATAATACTTGCTTAGTAGAGGCATCCTCTTCATTTTTTCACGATAAAGTGTGAAATGAGAGGATGCTTCATTTGCTTACTAACAGGAAAGCTACGTATCCATCGACCCGGATCCTGATGCCATTGAGGTTTGGGCTTATGTGTGGTTGAGTAGACGTCGTCGATGATGATGAGTCCACAACTTTAAAAACTTCCTTTGTTATCGTTGGGCTGGTCCACGTTTTCTTTGCGCACTTCACTTAGATTTCGAGTGAGCACCACACATATCAATGATCAAGCACAGTTTCATCACAGGATTCATACGCACTTGATTTCACTGAATTCCATTATTCCGAATATTTTCGAAAATATAAAATACGAATTTCAGCGACCGTACTGCATTCGCAAGCGCAGTCCCGTGGACATGCGCAAGTTGTGGGTCGACTCGACCCCTGCCCCAGAAACCACAGAAGCGCCCACGACGACTACCACACTGCCGCCTACTACTACCACGGAACCGAGTGAGTACCATCCGCTTCCTTCAGCTCCTCACAAGTAGAGCTTCGAAAACGAGTGATTGCGCGAAAACGAGTACTCGATAAGCAAATGAAAACGAGTACTCGTTCTCGACGAGCATCATTCTGAGTCTCAAACGAGTACTCGCGCGGTCTACGAGTACTCGCGAAATGAGGAATGAAAGGGAGAACCGACGAGGAAGGGAAATGCACAATTTTTGGAAAATGTTTCATTCGAAAATCAAAAGATATTTTCATAAACGCTCGATCATTTTCTATACTCCGCAATTTTTATCACGGCCCACCGTCCGCGCTGGTCGTCAATGAATGGAATGAATCGAGTACTCGCGAAGACCACGTACTCGCGAGTGACGAGTACTCGTTTTCATTACCTACGACTGCTCGCGAACAAAACGAGTACTCGAAAGGGAAGGAAAACGAGTACTCGATTAGAATTCTCGACGAGTACTCGTTTACTTTCGAAGCTCTACTCACAAGCGAGTACACCGTAGATGCTTGGCATGGTCTAGTGCAGTAGGCGAGTAGCCAGTGATTCTGCAGCAACCACGACGACGACGACGACTACCACGACCCCGAGACCGACGACTACCACGACTACCACGACCAGTACCACGACTACCACGACCCCTCGTCCCACTACCACCACTTCCAGTATGTGGTCTCCGTGTTGTTTCCCTTCTCGCTCTTGCAGATGTTCTTGCTATTGCTTCCCCTCTCATTCATCCGAGTGGCATCCTTGCAGCGACAACGACGACAGAAGCGCCCTCATCGACGACGACGGACGACTTCGCCGACGAGGAGATTCTGGCGGCGCCTCCCAGAAAGTGTACGCACTCTCAAGTTTAACTTGGTAGCCAGGCACTCAAGTGAACAGTACTGTACGGCACTAGAGCACAATTATGTGGGATTCATAGTCGAATAAAGCTGATGGATCACTCTCTTCATTCGTCGCACTGACGGTGAGAGAGTACGTACAATGAGGAGAGTGATCCATCACCTTGTGTCGACTATAAAGGGGGCATTAGGGTGATCGGATGATAAACATGTTTCAATCGATTCATTCAGCCGATCACCATCAACGACCGATCGTCACGAATCCCGAGACGATCAAGGCTATGGGCTTCTCGGTGAGAAACTTATTTGTAGGATAGTTTCATTAGAGAAATTGTACCTTGAGCCTACTCGGCTATGACTAGAGTAATCACTCAGATCAAATTCAGTTTTAGGATAGTGCCAATAAAGGGCCCGTAATTAACCAAGTATGATGAGACCACGAACTACTCTACAGGGAATGACGGACGGTGTGGCGATGCTCACGAAGGCAAAGGAGAATCTCATGTTCACGATGGCAGCATTGAGTGTGAAGCAGAGGTAAAGGAGGAAATTATGTCAACAGGCTATTCACAAAATCGCCTGAAAAACGTCAGCAAATAGTTAAATCCTCAAGCGGAGGCGCAAATCTCATTGCAGAGTGGCCCTCTCGCAAGCGAAGCGCGAATTCATCGAGATGTGCTCCTTCAACGGCAAGGAATGCGACATTGACAAGTAATTGTTGTTATTGCTAGGCAACAACAACAACAGCAAAAAATAACAACAAATATACTCCAGCGACTTCAAACTGCACGTCGACCCAGAGTTCGGCAATTGTTACACGTTCAATTATGATGTCACCAACAATTATACGAGTTCCAGGGCGGGTCCCATGTATGGTAAGGGACTTACTGATTGGAAGAACAATGATTAAGATCGACAATCTCCCCTTTTCTAGGAATCCGCGTGCTGCTCTTCGTCAACACCTCCGACTACATGTCAACGTCCGAATCCAGTGGAATCAGGTGTGCATTTCCGTTTCGAAGATTAGAATGATCACGGTATTATTGTTGATATTGTTGTTATGATTTTAACGAAAACAATAACAATTCACTGATAACCATTGCAGACTGGCCATTCATCCCGCTACGCAGCATCCGTTCCCGGACACTTTCGGGTACTCGGCGCCCGTTGGTTTCGCCAGCAGCTTCGGCATCAAGAAGGTGCGAAAACCATTGAACACATGCAAAAAAGGCATGAATAGCGAATGTTTTCTGCAGAAAATTGAGCGATTACACATGTCACACGTGATTATTTGCAGCAAAAGATCGAACGTCTGTCTGGCTACGGCGACTGCATGGAAGACATCCATCTGGCGTCGGACGACAACATCTACGAGGGATACGACTACAATCCAGAGGGCTGCCATCGAAGCTGCTTCCAGAACCGAATGATCACGGTATTGTTGTTGTTGTTGTTGTTTTGTAATTAATCAAAACAACAATACAATAACAGGACTGCGACTGCGGCGATCCTCGCTTCCCCGTGCCCAGGGACAAGAGACACTGTTCCGCGTTCAATGCTACTGCTCGTAAGCACTTGTTTTTTTTAATTTACTCGTAAGGCACTCCTGCGTTTTCACGGGCATCGTCGATATCCAATCTGGAAATTGCTGAATCTAGTTTCATATTCACAATTGATAAATTTGACAGGAAAGGGCAGGAGCGCAGCCGGGATTTGAGGTGAGGGGATAAATGATTTTGCTCGCAGGTCGATGTCTCGAGTCGAAGATTGGATCGACGGGAGACTTCCATCACATGACGGACAATATGGACAACTGCGTGTGCAAGCACGCGTGCAAGGAGGTTATTTGTTGATCATGATTACTCATAGCCCATATTGTTATTGTTATTGTTATTGTTATTGTTGTTATTGTTAAATCATAAAAAATCATAAAGATCATAGCACAAATCGTTCATCCTCAGGTCGTCTACTCGATGACATTCTCAACGAGCAAATGGCCCAGCGGAGCTACCGATGTGCGTATCCTTTTATGGATTATGTAAAACTTTCAAAATTATTCCACATATCAAATCATTTTTTCAGAGTGTGAGTTCTCCAGTGTACGGTAATGGCGTGTCCCCTAGATTGTGTTGTCTCCCGTTTGACGTAGACCCTGTTGAAATATTGATTACACGTCACTTGAACTGCCTAATATGTCCGAAACGAGTGTAGTAGCCTGATGATCCTCAGATTCTTTGAAATGATTGTTTTTTTCAGCTCGGAGACTGCGATGGGATGACAGAGGGCGAATGCGAGACGTTCTACAGAATGAATGCTGCGATGGTGGAGGTGAGGGGATTCGGATGGCTCATTCAATCTTGAATTCAATTCCAGGTTTTCTACGAGCAGCTCAACTACGAGCTACTGCAGGAGAGCGAGGCGTATGGAGTAATTATCTATATAATAAGCATAGGCTGGGCCTTCATGAGTCTGATCCTTCTGTGTTCATTCCTCTCTCTGTCTTGGGCAACAAGGAGATAGAAGGGGACAGAGGTTTATCAGAGGATACGGTAAGGGAATGATGAAAGGGAACTGGGGAACATGTGAAGGGGAGTTCTAGGCAATAAGACAATGTTAGGCGGCTCCGGAGCTGGCGTAACTCTGACGATCTCTTCCAGATCGGGGTTTATATAGTGATCAGGGGGCGGGACGCAGAAGGCGGTTGCGTCGCGGTCGTCGTGACCTATTCGGGGATTGGCTGATGCTTCGCCCTGATTGGTCGAGCCTGGAGTGGGTGGAGTTAGATCGGTTCTGGGTCCGATGGGCGGACTCTAGCTTCTCCCTGGAGGCGGGCTCCAGATTCAGTAAGGGGAGGACTAACAAACTACAATGTGTCTCTCACTTCTCAGCTGTTTCAGCCATGGTGAATGGTGAGCCTGAAGGCGCTCTGCTAGAGAGAGAAAGACATGTTAGAGATAGTGAGAACATGAGATACCGCAGACGGTCAGATCTGCGAGTGACCAAGGCCTTCGAGGAGATGTTAGATGAACATAGAATGAAGGGAGCACGGCGAACTAATAGATCGCCTGTGGGAGCATTCTTGCTAACCGTAGGAATGCTTCTCACCTCGATCTTACCTCGGTGATCACTTCTACCTGATTAGGATATCTATCCGGGATTACCCTTACAATATATCCCGACTTGGTTCAACAACGAATCATTCAGATTGTCAATCTGATCGCCGATTTCGGTGGCCATCTCGGTCTGTGGATGGGATTCTCAGTGATCACCATCGTAGAAGTCATCGCCCTCATTCTCGACGTCGTCCAGGTTCGTTTTGATATTTGATCTTTGATCTTTACAGTCAAGAAAGTCCTCAAAATTGCAGACGTGCTTCCGAGGTCGAAAGAAGACGAAAGAAGATGAGGAAATCGCCCAGTTAAAAGCAGAAAAGGAGCCGAAAATAGCTGCCTGAAATTATATTCTGCAGGCACTACCATCTTTTCTTCGTTCATTAATTAACCTAGCCAAACCCTTCAATTACGGTCGCTTCATGTACGATTTCCCTCGCTGATCTCATTGTGCTTGTGAAGGTGAATAATATTGCGTTTAACAATTCAAAGATCTTGGACAAAGTCTTTATTTAACAATGATTGCAAAAGTCTACCGAAAATAAGGAGCTTGTGGAGTTCCCGCGGAAGAATAATTGAGCTTCAGTCATGCTTGATATGTGATTGGATAAAGGGTTAGACGGAGGATTGGGACACTAAAATGAATCTGTAATCAATTTGGCAATCAAAAAACCGTAATCGTTTTGACCAATCTGAGTATGAAGTTATCGGAATAATATAATTCAATGAATACTCGATTAATTAACGGTTTCTCGACTTTGAAGAAATCGTTGAAGCTTTTGAATCTTTGTAGCTGAACACAAAGAGACAAGGAAACACAGGTGACTCACAGAAACAATGTAAGCGGAGGATGAGACAGACAACACAGGAACAGTTTCATAACCTTCCGGGATTATCGGGTAGGTCTAAAGATTCCTATTTCTAGATTAGAAAACAACGATCTCTCGCTATGTTCTCTCCAGTGAAAGGACCGATCTATCACCGGACAGAGAAGGGGGGATAATGGAATTCTGGAAAGGGTCTGGCTAAACGTCGCTCACTCATGAATAATGTACTCTACTCTCAAGTAGCTCAGGGCCCTACCCATTTTCCTGGATGTTTCTATTCTGTCTTATCCTTAGCTAGTCCCTCGTTCACTATGCATTCCCAAGCACTTATTGGGGCCTTAGGGTTAGCTCTCTCCGACTGCATGCCCGTCATTACCTCGAGTATCTCATTACCACAATCGCATCCTCACAAAGGGACTTCAGTGTCACCCCAGGCAACCCCCAGCCCATCAAATCCTCTTCCTTCTTAATGGACTCCGCAATGGCCGATGCTCACAATGGATCCATTGTAGCGAGAGAGAGTGAAGAGTTCTCTGTTCCACAACTATAATCCAACGCGCAAGCACACATTTTCGCCTTCATCCGTCATTTAGGAGTAGCCCGGCTCTGGCTACCCGGCCCTCCGGCTCCAGATTGGGTGCCAATCGCTCTTGGGTCTGTCACTTCCAGCCCTGGTCCATCTCCCTCAGGGGAAATGAGGGCTATCTCCTCCCTCACTCCCTCTCCATATGATTACCCTCCTCCACTGTCCATATCTCTCTCGAACCCTATGCTGTTCCCTCAAAATCTGCTTGCCAAAATCAGGCTATAGCCATCTGTCAGGATCGTTTCTGTTAGGGTTGCCAAAATGATGTAGCCGCCTCTTCATTTTACGTGCTCTCTCGTCGCTCGGACCGGTGAGAGATTGTGTGAAATGGAGAGACGATTGATATTGCTTCCGTAATCGCTGATCCTTGCCAGAAATAGCGTCGTTGTTGCTTGTTTCCAGTCTCGTCTCATGCCTGCTTTGCTCCGATCCGTCGTCTTTCCCCATTGACTCTCAATCTAAATCCCGATTGCATCTTCCCACACACATCGTAACCATCTGTCATTAATTAGGCAGTATTATGATTGGCGAGAGGAGGAGGAGAGAGGGGGGAGATGCGTCACTCAATCGCCAATTGGCAACTTGCCAGTCGTCGGTCGGAAATCAGTTGTACCCACACAATTCGCGAGCGTCATTCCACCTAACTTCACTCTAGCTAAGTGCGCGCCGCCCAATATTTCACTTGCAATATTTCTCCTAATAATTGGTCGTGAATGGAGCAGGGAGATGGATTCGAAAGAGGGAAGGGAGAGGGGGGAGAATGGATTTCATCTCCACCGGAAATCCGCCACTCCTTTTTCACCACTACCAAGGGCCAAAATAGACGGGCGAGAGGTATCTCACACTTCTCACTTTCCTGCATCTCCTCTTATTTTGTCGTTTTCACTTCTTTTACCCCCAAAACGAACTCATTTTCGAAACGCAACAAGTGCTCTCATTCCATACGATCCTTCTCTCGAGGGACCTCTCATAACTTCTCTCGACGAGTCACTGACAACTTCACTCATCATTCTGTCATGGTTTTTGCATCGAACGAGCTGCAACTCACGCGATTTCGCTGTAAAATCCGTCTTTTTCATCCTGTTTTTCGAATTTGAGTGACTTGACAGCCGGAATGATCAGTCAGCAGTTCTATCGTATCCCAAGAAAGAGTTGTTCAGTTTTCATTCAGTTACGGCTATCATTGCATTACTCCCCATAGCAGTCGTACTTTATCCCTCCTAAACGCCAGTTCCGCCGCATTCTCTGGCCCTTCCCCTTCTCTCTGATTGCAACTAAAGTCTCTTCTTCTCGAGATGTCTGATTTCTGTTCCATCTTTGTACACTTCTTGCCCCATTTTCCCTCGAATGGAATCGGTATTGCCGGCGCTCATTTCGTATCTCATTCTTGCACCCATTTCTCTTGCAGTGTCCAGATTCCAACCCATTCCTAGGGTCTTACAAGCTTTGTTCCGTGCCTTTGTCGGTACATCTACCCAATTCCGAGTCTCCGGAACTCTCCTCGATGGAGTCGATTGGCCGTATGGCCATTCCGGGACCCACTCCTCCTCCCCTTCGGTAACCCGATCCCGCTTGGTTCCTCGAACGGGGGTGCACTACTCGGGTGTTCTCACTCAGGGAGAGGAGGAAGGCTAGTAGAACCCTGGATCTGGGTAAATCGTAATAATCGCGCGTATTCATGCTCTAATTGCCAGCGAGAGATATCATCGTGTCTAATTAGAGAAGAGATTTATATGCGCCCGCTCATTGTTTGTGTCCCGATTGACCTATCGCTCTTCTTTTATTTATCGATTGATTCGTAAAAGAGGCATAGTTTATCGCTGGTCACATCTTCTTCTTCTTCTCTCGTCTGGCACTTAGTCCTATCTCTCCTCCTCCCGTTCAGACTAATGAGAATGACCTGACGGGACGAGGAATCAAGCAGTCGAGAGAGAGCCCATCGTATAGTTTCCGATCCCATTCACCAATATCGCGTCGCTGTCTATTTTATCACTACGACAGTTCACTGTACGATTCGCATTCGATGTTTCTTTGACTGAGGACTGCACTTCTTTGCTATTCTCAGCTCCTTTAGGAAACATTTTACCCAGTGACTGTTGTTTAGCTTCCGTTTTATCCATACATCAGCTCCACTCCAGAATGGCTTCAGTTATCGTCCATTCCATCTATCCCTTCCCTTCTTCTTCTTCCTCTCGCTTGTCTCATCTAATTTGTGTTCCCCTCGCTCTCTTTTCTCTAGATTAATCTAGGCGGAAGCCCCTTCTCCATCTATGATATATCACTGGCAGGGTTGCATGCTCTCGATGACCTACTCGACGCACCTTTGCCGAGTCTCATTTCGAATTCCACGAGTCCTCTCACCTATTCACTCTTGCGCAGTCACCAGTCAACTCCCGTGAATTGTTCCAGTCTTGTCTATCCAAGCATGCTAAATTCATTCCGACAAGGGCGAACTCCCACTACTTCATGAATCTCTTATCGATAGAATTCATCGCTCTTACACTGAGACCGCGCTTGGAAGCTAGTCAAAATAATGACCGACTCTCTCAGTCAGTGTGCGTATAACTCGATGTTCACCTTCCAAACTCTTTCTGCTCTCCCCTCGATAAGCTGATTATCAGTTCTGATATGCGTTCCCTCCCTCTGTTTGTGTTCGCGGTTCGTTAGGTTTTCCGTCCTTCTTGTAACCTATTCGTCCCCCCTTCCATTCCCATAGTTTCTTCCCCGAATCGCTTACTGCTCTCGACTTTTCTTACAAGAAACTGCTTCAAAGCCAGGCAGCATCCGCATCCTTCACACTAGAGTTCGAAATACGGGTATTCGTCTCTACATTTTGCACACTCTCTCGCCTCTCTGACCGGTGATAGAGTACGTTAAATGAAGAGACGATTTCCCGCATTTCTAACTCTACTTCACACCCTCCCATCACCCTCCATGACCTGTCCACCCGTACTCCTATTTGCGCTCCTGCAATCTCTCGTTACACGGAGGGCGGAAATTATTGCGCAAAGTAGTCGCTTCCCACTCCTTTTCCTTTGGAGGGAGGGGGAGGTCGTAATTCGAACCACCACTCTTCTGTTTGAAATCTGTGGGAACGAGCGAGTGATGGTTCGCATTTCGGCCGATTGCTTGCTCATTCGAGAGAGAGAGAGAGAGTAGCTACTCGCTCCATGCTCGTTGGGGTCATTGGGGTCTAGGTTCGATGCTTGGACCACCGCGCCAATAGTTCGTCTCTGCGCCAATAGTTCGTCTCAAATCTACTCAACCTTTGGAATTATCTCCTTTGGTCACTTGTACCTTATGAGCCCAGAAATAATATTAATAGCGCAAGTTTCCCTCCGATGGCGTCATAATAGCCGGCGCCACGCAGCGTGCGGTAATCCTTCATGGGGACAGATGTCTGGTTCAGAGATTGACAATTTGTGGCCTTAGAGAGAGAGAGAAGTCGGAAGGGAAAAGAGACCATAAGGCCGTCTCTGTCCGTTGTAATTAGCGTCATACATTGAGCAACCGTTCTGGGAGAGAGAAGGGAGTAAATGCCCGGTTAGGTACCTTCGCCTCAGGCTAGGTTATTGTCTGGTTCCCAGGGCGCAATTAACAGTCAAAATATTTTTAAAA
Source organism: Pristionchus maxplancki (assembly GCA_900490775.1). NCBI lineage: Eukaryota > Metazoa > Nematoda > Chromadorea > Rhabditida > Neodiplogasteridae > Pristionchus > Pristionchus maxplancki. Next base: position 83,503 of record LS531578.1, read on the forward strand.
AATATATTTTTCGAAATATCATATATGATTTTAAACTGTCTGAATCTGCTTGAACTTGCAACAGTAGATGCTCCTTGGTTCTTAGTCAGTGAACTCAATATTTCTGGGAATCCGCTCCCACTCCCGATTTTTATCTTGAATTTCCGCTCATTTGAGCATTCGGAATGTCGACTTTCTCCTCCTTTTCGTTCCCACTCTTTTTTCCCTTAGGTCGTAGAGTCGAGAAGAATCTCTTTCTCGCCCCGGCGACTCTTCAGTTTATCTCAAGTGGTTTCGAGAAATAGCTTCAGTCCACATATTTCGAGAAAACCTCGCCCAACTAAATCAGTCGTAGTGCAATTGCATGTCGCATCTAACGACGCGTCGTCGCAATAAACCTCGCATTGCGTCTCTGATCGACGAGAGAGTGTGTGAAAGGGAGAGAGTGCAGCTGCATTCCAATAAACCCTGAAGGTGCAACCATAAAACCGCGCCAGCTGTCCATTTTTCTTATTGCATCGCCTCTCGATCACAGATTTGGACTCTCCTCTGTCTTAGTCTCCTCACTGTACTGTTGAGAGAGAGAGTTTCATTCATTCTTACAACACCACCGTTGATGTTGACGTTTCTTATCCATTTCGTGCTTCCATATTATCAATTTCAATTCATGCTTATTGCAGTTTCGACTTCGAACTTCTCTTTGGTTCGGAAGATGCGGATGATTCGACCGAGAAGATCGGATTGGATCTGAATCGATAGAAGAAGAAGAGTAGATAGAGTAGCGACAGGTACGATGCATTCAAACATCATTAGAAAATTGAACAAATAATGAAGAAATAATTTACAATTAACTTTTTTCAGATTTCTTCATAGCCTCTTCCTCCCTTCCGTCAAGCCCTTTCATCTCGTTCAGTTTTCCACGATAGAAAACCGAGATGCCATTGACGATGAGGAAGAGTGAGCAATTATTAATATTTAATATTTTCTAATATTTAATATTTAAAAAAAATATCTTTAAAATATCCTGCCCAATCGCAGAAGATCGAACTAAGGTTGTAAAAGTTGAGAATCATTCTCCCCATTCCCCGCGTGTTATCTCTCCGGTCCGAGCGACGAGAGAACACGTGAAATGAAGACACGGATTTTCTATTTTGAGTTCGAACCATCATGCAAATCAAAATTCAATAAGCTGTGCAACTTGTGTGCGTCGATGGTTCCGTGGCCGAAAATTCTCTTGATAGTTCATGAATATTTCCGCTCGCATTCTCCTGCAATCTCCTCTTCTTCTCCCTTCCAACTTTCCATCTCCAATTTCTCGCATCGATATTCGAGCCGCTCAGCGGTTTTCAGTGGTTTCCAGGGCAAACTTGTCGGCTGTTCCTTGGTAATTCTAGGAATTTCCCCATTCAGCTGAGATCTCTTTCCGATATCTCAGTGACTATCAGCAGTGTAAGCCAATCAAATGGTTGATCACAAGCCATTGATATCTTCGAAATGATATCGTTTCTGTAGTTCTTCCACCCCTCACTTTATAGCCCAGCACAGTTTTTATGTTCTAGAATTTACGATCGCTCATAATGCGCTCCTCGGTCAGAATTTGTCCATTTCCTGCGGTTTTGCAATGGCGAAAGACCCCCCTACTTCTTTGTTTCAGAAACTTAGGATGCAGAATGCTAAATAGGCAGGCGTTCATTCCCGCATTTGTTATATGTTTCTACGCATACCTGCAAATTCCAATTTTGTAATATTTATTTGTTTCTCCTTATTTCGAAACTCTACCCCCTTTGTCGCACGCTCGAATCCAGGAGTCCATTAGTATCCGCAAAGAGAGCTTCCAAACTCAATTCTCATTACTCAGACCCCTCTCTCGAAATCTTATTCTCTGGGAGCACTTCAGATTTCGTACTAGAGAGTATCTACTCACTCCCGCACCATCTGTTGCAATGAAAGTGACACGGAGCGCATGCCCGAACATGTCAGACGAGCTGTAGTCCGTAGTCAACCTCACTTCACTCAATCCAGCACTGATCCTGTCAGGACCGAGACTAATCCACTTGAGACATTTCGAACAGTAGTCTGACTCTCTCATTTCGCAATGCTCTCTCAGCGATCAGAGCTGCGAGAGAGCATGGAAAAATAAGAGAGCGATATATTTCTCCCCGATATTTCGTTTCTAGCCACGGCTTCATCCAACAGCCTCCAAAACCCCCAAGACCTTCCCAATCAACTTATGAAATCGATCTTTCACCGCTTATTGTTTATGCCCGGCGCTCTGTCCTCATTACTCTCCCGCTCTCTGCCCAGTCAGAGAGACGAGAGAGCGTGTAGATTGAGGAGTGTCCTTCCTCCCCCTTCCTCCTGTCACAACAGATCGAGAGGACAGGTGATGGGAAGAAGGGGCAAAGTGAAATCCAAACCGAGAGCCGTCTTCGGCCCTGAAATGGAGAGAAAGGTCGTAATCTTCTTCACACTTAGCCCCTCTCGTTGATCGTCTCTGGCAGTTAGAAGATGTCAGATCGGTGAACATTCATTCCTTCATTCCTTCATTCTGATATCTGGCCCAAGTTGAAATGTAAAAGTCTTTTTTCTGCCAAAACGCATTATTCATAACGACAGTATCAGAGTTTTGCTTGAAGAAACACAGTCGAATTCCGAGAAACAATATCTCGGTATCTTTTCTTTGCTCCTCTCAGTGATAGTCGCTTTTCGTTAAGATAGCGCAACATTTCGCTAGTTTCTTAGCCAGTTCGGGAATGCATGCCCTCTACTCGATGGGACGAGCGAGTATTGAGCACAATAAGGAATTTCGAAGGTCACTTATGATTCGCAAACAGCGCAGTTCCTTTCCTTTCTCCTCCTTTCTCAATCTCGCCTATCTGAACGACGCATCTCGCGCGCTTTTTCTTTTCTCGTTCGTTCCCCCGAGGATGCATTCCATCGGATCTCCTCTTTCCCTATGATCTCTCTTCTCCATGACCTACTAGGGATCATGGTAGTCCGTATTCCTCACAGAAAAGAAGGCGACCCCATCAGTGGAATAAGGCTATCGCAGAGTCAAAGCGCGATAACCAAGGAATATTCCACAATCTCCGATCTTGCAGTACCCCGCGGAGCTTTTCTGATAATATTAGTCCCTCCCCCATCCCATCTTCCTCATCCTCCTCTTCCTCCTCCTACTAATGCCATGATTGCCCCGCGCTCTCTCCATTCTCCACACTCTCTCAGACCTCCCACAACCCTGGTGCCATTAGTAGACGGCGGCCCGTCAAATTTTGCGCACGACGACGTTTCCTAATCGTGCACGCAATTTATTTGCGCCTTCCTTCCCGTGTGTTTTTGTCCGGGTCGAACCAGCTGGTTGGTGTTTTCCCCTCTTGTAGACTGAGGCGGACTCATAATTAACTCATAATCTATACGAGACTCTCTTGTACCATCGTGTCCGTTCAACAACCTCTACCATCCAACTATAGTCACTCTTTATTGCCGAACTGCCCACAATTGTGGGGTTTTGCTCTGTCCGCTCCAATGGCTTTTCATATATGCTGCGTTATTTTCAGCAGTAACTGTGCTTTTAGCTCCCCCACTCCATCCCCTATGCACAAGTTAGTGAATGATGTAGGAATAGATCAAACCCCATTCTCATCGTATCTCACTGCTAATTGACTACTTTGTTTTCTAGTGGTTGTTCCGATTCCTCATTCTCCTTGAACAACCTGATCAGAGGAGTCAAACAACAAGTCATCGGCTCCCTTTGCTTTCCGACTCTCTAACAACTGACCATTACTATGATGTCTTACTCCTCATTTCCGGATCTTCTTTCTTCTCTTCTTCTTCAGCAACGAATATCATCTGAGCATCTCGAAGAATTCGAGCATCATCAATGTTTTATTCAGAGTTTCTCACTCCTTTCTCTTGTGTTCGCCACTCATAAATTCCCCTGAGCCGTAAACAATCATAATATCACCATCGTATTTTCAAGCTCGCTTAGTTTTTCTGCCACGAGTATTGCGTTGGTTGTACTAAACGCGCCAAGTAGCGCGGCGCAAAGTGTGCACCATATGGGTTGATCTCATTCCGAGTCTCCCACCACCCCCAAGTACCCCCTCTCCCCCCAATCTGAAATGGATGAAAGCTCAGAGCCTCATTACTGATACTACACGGCTGGCACGGGTTGCCAAGGTGTAGAGTGGATTAAAGGGGGATCTAAGGGGTGAGATGGGGGTCTGTCGAAATGCGCGAGAGAGGCAGAACAAGGGAAGATCTGATTACGAGGGAAGCTTCGAGCTGCGCGACTCCCTTAGTCCACTCCCTTTTCCCATGTTCTCCCCCCATTCCAGAGACCTAATGGACGCTGATTTCCATCTCGTCTAACGAACACACTCCCCTCCCCTCCCTCCCCAATCAGAATTCGCCCAAGTCTTCCACCAGCTAATGAGTCTCCTCCTAAGAGTCACTCTCCCATCTTCCCCACTCTATCTCGTCCCCTCTAACAGCTCAGAGATTCCTCCATTCTTCCCCTCTCCTTCTTCTCCATCGGTCCTTTCACTCCAATAGAAACGAAAAGGTTGAATTCTCGACGACGAGTAGACCTCAAGAGATCTCCCTCTCTCTCTTTGTCTTTCCCCGTTAGCAGTGCCCTCTTTAGCCCCATCGACCTCTCCGATTTCACTCTGCGCCATTTCCCGGTCCTGCGATTACCGTATAAATCAGGGATACGGTAGGCGCAAAAGCCGGCTCTGCGTCCGGCAATTTGTCTTCGTCCCGCGTGTGTCCTATCAGTCGCCCAACTCCCTAGTGATTGTTCCTCGAAGAAAGAGGAGAGAGGCCCCGAGGCAATTTGTCGCATTCTATTCCACGGCGGAGGAAGGGGAGAGGGGGGAGTGGAGGGGAGATAGGAGGAGGAGGTGACACACTCAGAACTAGTCGAAATTTCGACGGGGGGCCGTGATGCCATTACTTGTTGGTTTTGATACCTGTCTCCTTCACTCGTGATCGAGCGGGGGTTTGTTTGTCGTGTTCTATGATGTGCTTCTCGCACCGTGCGAATTCGCGATCTAGAACTTCTTCGATTTCTCATGAGTGGATGAGTAATGACTAGCTGTACCATATCTAGAACCATTCAACACCAATGTTTCACTCCGCAATCAATTATGAGGAAGTAGATTCATTACATCTCTTAGCTTCCCTCTCTCGCTCTTATCTTCAACAGGATCATGCAGGAACAGCAGCCTGTTTTCGTCGAAACGCACACAAAGACGCGCGCTCTCTCCGATTCCTCATCTGATTGCCAATGTTTTCCCCGTCTGACCCTCCCGATCCGCCCGATATCGAACTGTATTACTCTGTCCATTCATTCCCCCCTCACTCATTGTCATGGCCGAATCGTGTATACAAACAAGGCGAACGGTTCCTTTGTTCGAACCGCGACTCATTGGACACCCCATTCCTCATCTCTCGGTCAACAGAGGTCGCTGCAGCAGCTGCAGAACCGACTGCAGCACCCTCAAAACCAGCGCATTAGCCTACCGCATGAATGCGTACAAATAGAAAGACACTCAACAGATCCTTCTGAATGAAAAGAGTGAGCGAGTAGGGGGGAGGAGGAAGGAGGAGGAGGGGTAAGGGGGAAACACACTTATTGCTCAGTCCCGCTACGCGCATTACTACTAATATGCCAAGAGGCTACTCCTATTCTACTCTCACCGATAGACTCCATTCATTGAACAAACTCTGCCTATTTTTGGAGTCATATTTACCCTCGCATCTCCATTTCTCGTGGCATCATAATATCCCAGATTATACGCTATTTTGACGGAGATTGGCTAGTGATGATGTCACGGTGCTTCCTCAATCACCCCCCTTCTTATACAAACACGATTGTTTTGGCTGCTGCTCCTACTTGCCTTTCCTCGTTATCAGTGATTTGATTAGAGGAATCACCTCAACTCGAGTGATAGGAACGGGATTTATAGATAGGAACTACTAATCTTTGCACTGTCTTTTCTGAACACTTCTACAGTTTCTTACTCTCTTTTTCTGCATCCCATTGCAATTTCATGCGTTTTATCCTTATAAATCGAATAAGTTCCCATTTGTGATCATAGCGGGGTCAATCCATTCATCACCGCCACTTTCACTTATCGCCCCTCCTCTTGTGCAAAAAAGCGTCAAATCTAGCACATAATCGTCCTTTCTCCTCCACTTTCTCACCCCTATCTCAGCCTCGAGTACCATAGTGACCCGAGCATGCCAACGCCGCCTGAGATACCACCTTCCTTTGTACTCCCCTTATTCCTCCACACTCCTCATCCTCCCATTCAAATGGTCACTAGTACGTCTCAAATTACACGAGAGGTCGTCACAAACCACTGTCAATTTAGGGATTAGGGGAAGAGATTGGGAGTGGAGTGGCAAATCCTCTCGTTGATCCGACGAGGATAAAGCGATCTTTGAATCTTGCGCGGTTTAGCACTGCGTTTTTTTTGCTAAGCGGTTTCCCCTTCTCATTTTCCCTCCTCGCCCTTCCTTGTTTCCTCTTCTTGAGTGTGCTCTGATGAGCTCACGAAATGAGTCACTCATGTCTTTTAAGGTATGAAAATAGCTCCAGATTACTCAAAAGTTGATCAATTCCACCGCCAATTTCTTCCTGATCGCCCCCATTGTCTTCCTTGTCTTTCTCTTCTTCTCACCTAATCACATCCCCCAATTCGCCCACGCCTCAGCAGCCGCTGATACAATTCCTGCATCGACTCTTCCAAAATCTCAGTGACAAAGACACGAAAAAGTGGGCGGAGCCTAACCAATTCCGGGCCTAAAACTTGCGCCCCCTCCAATTGTCGTGACCCATCCTTTTGTCTCCGCCGTTCCCAGTCCCAGCCCCTCATTACAGTCTTCTTCTTCTTCATCCACTCCTCTTTCCGCTCTTTTATCCAGAGAGAGAGAGAGATACTCTTGAGAAGGTACTTGACTCGCTTCAGTCGTAGTCCCTTTCATGCTGACCCATCGAGCACTTCTGATCGACTGACAGCTCGTGACTTTCCCTGTTTTGATGCGCCTCGAGGACAAATTGCCTAGAATTCACTCATGTTTTCGCCCAACTTCCCCTTTTCTTCGTCTTTCCTTCACTGAAAATCACTCGCGATCAGCATTTTTCACTGCATCCTTGAGGGGGATCGCTTGCAAAATCATCTTGCATTCCCTTCTGCCTCAGCACACTCACCACTGGAATTAGAGGGGATCCGCTTGTGCGAGCAGAGGTTTTCATGCAGTTAATTGGAGGCAGCAATGACGTTCTCAGTTATGACAGCCGCGCTATTTATCAACCATCTGTTCTCATTCCTCTCCTTTCCCATCTCTGCTTTCACGCGGAACCATCAAGTCTACGTGTGTACACGTGTCTCCCCTATTTGATCAGTCGATCAGTCTCTCTTCCTTTCAGAGTTGATGCAGCGACTCTCGTCGTGGCTCGATCAGCTGCCGCTGCCGCATCGACGCGGCCGCGCGGATGCCGCGCCGCGCGCGTCTCGCGGCAAGACCAGCCGCAGTGCTGCGCCGGCCGTTCGCTTGGGCGCGCCGCCGCCGCTCGAGGAGCGGAGGCTGCCGCCTCCGCGAGCCGCGCCGCCGCCCGTGCCGATGAGTGCGAGCGCGTATGGAGGGGAAGTTTGGGAGCCGCGACTGTCGAGGGCGAACGCACGACTGCTGGAAGGCATGCCCATGGGAGGGTCGCTGAGTCAGGCAGGAGCGAGACAGGTGAGATTTCCATGGTTTTATTTGCAAAATGGCCCAAAAACCATCGATTTTTGCAGACGATCCGCACCAATCCGTGGATCTCCCGTTCCTCGCTCCGTGCCAGTTCTCACTGCTCGACCACTCGCCTGCCAATGACTACCTCGGTTAGTTGCCCGCGACCAACTGCATGAATCCAAAATCAGTCAAATCTGCATAGCAAAGCCCGTTAGTCGCTGGCGACCTCACTGCACTCATTGCAGACGACCTCATCGTCGGGCGTCTCGTCTCTGTCGCCGTCGGCCTCGTCGACGACGTCATCTCCCTACGGAGTGGCGTCGTCATCTTCGAGACTCAAACTGGACGAGAGCATGTGCTCGTCCGGCTATGGAAGCCACGGAGGCGATTCGAGGTCGGGAATCTACACTTACTTTTCTGCCCCGACCGTAACCTCGTAGTTGCGTCCACCCGACTTCCCCCTCCTAGTAATCCTCGACCGCTCCGCACGAGCCTAGATGACGGATGACCCCGGACCCCGGCTGTCACTTGAGCGAGGGCCACAAGTGTGGGCAATAACTCACGGCGTGAGGCCGCGCGGGCTTTTTGCGGGGTTAGAGGGAGCGAGGGATCAGGCGGAATCGAGAGAGCGCAGAGAAATAATCCGACCCGTGACAGGCGCTTGAATTATGGCCACTTTTCCCACTTGGCGCGTCCCTTTGAGCCCCCTCTGCAGAACTCTTTCCTCGCTTGAGGGCCCATCAGGAACAAAGGCTTCGAAGGATTACAATCGCCCCCCATAAAGCATCACAAACAGATTGATTATCGAGAAATTTGAAACGTGACCGGAATTGGAATTTCGAAAATACAATTTCAGTCCTGAATCATCGGTGCACTCTCCCAACTGGCAGCAAGCTAGGGAGGATAAGGCGATTGAGTGTAGATCGATCGACCTCGATGCAGAGTTGGGATTTCTCGAGGAGACGTCGTCTTTTGGTATGGAATCTTACCAAATATGGAATTAATCGATATTATTCAGGCCCATATGATGAGATGTGTGATTCGGATGAGAAGGAAGGACAGGAGGACGAAGAACACGTCTACCATGAATTGGAGGTGGGCAGATGGGTTTCAAGACAGAATTAGCGACTCTTCGGCACATTCTCGGACCCCATAGCCATCTCTCAACCCAGCGAATATGTATTTTTATTTCTGGAATCATTCCTACATTTTCATCCAAAAAAAGATTTTCCAAGGATACCAACGAACAGTTTTTTTTTGCATTGAACTGCTTCCCTGTTCTGGTTCCACTCAAAGACGCGCTTTAACTCGATTTACAACCGGCGACTAAAGCCCGGAAGCGTTCCTCGGCCGGGTTTCCGATTGCGCGACATTGCTCTCGTGCACTCTCATTCATCAATCAGACGCATTCCCTAAGTAGGGACCGAATTGGTGCCCATTATTGCGACATCGTCTTCCGATGATGAGGCGAGCCCTGGGGACTGGTTAGAAGGAGGAGGAAGGGGACTGATTGCGCAACTCGTGGGCGATCGGGAGACTACAGAGGATGGGGAATAACAAAAGGATACAACAAAAACTTAATAACAATAACAATTCAGTCGCTGAATCGCATCTCTCGCGTTCTCGAGGAGTCCCGAGTGCCCTCATCGCTGTCATCAGGATCGATTTCCCTGCCCCGGCCACAGGTCATCACTAATTCATTTTTATTTCAAGCTGTAAAAGTTCTGAATGCCCCCTCATCGAAAAGCATTCCGAGAAAAACGCCTCATTATTTAAATGGGGCTAGACTCCCCGAAATGGCCCTGAAATTGCAGAAAAATGCATTTCAGAAAACTGGTGGTCAGAAATCGCAAGAGCCTGTGTACGCTCGGCCCTTCGAGTCCGCCGGCTACACAAGGACCGTCGAGATCAACAATCGCGAATACGTGATGCCTGGCAGTCTGCCGAACTCGGTGAGAGACCTGACCTGCCAATCGATAAACCGCCTCGCTTGCAGTACTACACGTCGGCGTACTCTCCGCTGCCGCGCGGCGACGCGTTCCCGACGCGTCGGCCGCGGCAGCTGCCGCTTACGCCGTACGGAGCGGCGTCCGCGCGCGCCACTACTACGCTCTACGCGCGGCCCGCGCCAAAGTTCACTGCACCGCCCCCGCCGCCTTATGAGGAAGAGGTTCGCAACTCTTTTATTCACAGAAACGTCAGAAAAGACGTTGGGTTGAAGTGTGAAAGGTTAAGTAATCAGGATCAAAGCGTGACATCAATAAGGTGCAGACAGATTAGAATTGACTAGTTACGAGGTGCTTATTTGCTAACAACTCAGGTCTGGAGACACAAGGAGGCCTCTGGCACAGCTCTGACAACTGAAGAAGCCGCCCTGAGGAAGATCGAGCAGGATTTCCTTGCGGAATTGGACGCCCAGATTCAGGAACTCCAGGTTATCATCCGATTTCGAATTTCGAAATCATCGTTTCGAATTTGCAGATCAAATCGGAAGCCGTGCGCTGTCTGGTGGACGAGGCGCGAGTCAGAAGAGCGGGGGCCGAACAGTGGAGACGTGCAAGATGGCACAACACCTTCGAACTGTGCCTCTAGACGCCCTTTTGGTGCCCCGGAGCCTCCCCCTTATCCATTTGTGACCGTTCGCTACTACATTCCCTCCATTAGCAGAGCCTCGAGTCGTCGAATCAGGAATCGTATTTGTCTAGCATTTAGCAAGGTATTTCGCACCATTATTTAGTCCTCCCCTTAAATAGATACCATTGAACCCATTACCGAGCTTTCCCACCCAATGTCTCCTTGTATGTAATAATATGCTCCGGTTGTAAGATGTAAGAATAAGTTTTAGTATAAAGATGCTTTACTCGCGGAGTCCAGCAGTGCTTTTGAGTGAATGAAAGGAGGAATTGGCTCAGGTCAGGATTGACCTGTATTATGACACTAGGGGAAGGGATTGACTGAATAAGGAGGGAGAGGGGAGGGGTATTATAATTCGCAGAGACTTGACCGAGGTCAATTTCAACTCGGACTATTGGATCGCAAATCGTGCATTCTCCATTTACATTGTTTCACTTTAGCATTTTCTCAAGTAATGCCTTCAGATGACCTACAAGAAATCGTTAATTCATACAATCCGTCTCTTGTTTTTGTTTCTAGTCGTCAGAAAGGTCAGTTCACGCTGAATTGGAGTTGGAATTGATTATTTAATTAAATTGAGATGTTGATAGCGATTTCTGTAATGTACTACGTCCGACAACACGCAGCCGACGTCTCGACTGAGAGAATTGTTCGAGAAACCAATCTCTTTTTGCCTACTTTCTCTTTTTAGATGACCGCACCTGGATTTCACTCAATTTCGGAGTGGATGAGAAACAATTCAGCAACGTCGAAGGTCTGATTTCTCGCCAGTTCGAATTTCACTTTTATTTCAGGAAAACTACGTTTTCATGCTGAATCAGCACGCTATTGACATGACGATGAATTGGCTGTGCATGACAGAAGAGATGGACGGTCAATTTGATTTTCGATTTCGAAACTAACCTTTGCTTCTGAAATTCAGGCGTCCATGACTCCTCTCTATTCGTGACGATGGACGAAATTGCTTCTGCAAAGATCAAAGAACACTGGCCGCGAGCGCGAGTGTTGCAGTTGGATATTGAACCGCTCAAGGTAATTCATGATAGATTTGTCAAAATGCTTGCAGTGAACGCTTCAGAATTCATTCAACTACGGTGAGGGTCCGTATCAGCTCTTCTACTTGCTCAGATCGAATCTCGCACGGGCATTCCTACAGAACAACGTGACGTTCTGGATGACCCAGCAGGTTTGAATTCTCTTTGATGCATTTAATTTAGTATTTTCGAAATTGGTGCTTCTCAGGACACATTCTGGCGTGCTCCTCTCTCGTCGCTGGACCTCTCCGAGTACGAAAGAGCAGATATCATCTTCGATCGTGCTTCGCCCGCCAATGTTACGTTCATAGCAGGTTCGGCTTAACTGTACCCGTTCAAAACTGATTTATCTCAACTCAGGTGGATATTATAGAGCCAAGAGCACGCCCGGAGCCATGCGCTTCTTCGATGAGCTATCGGACGCGTTGTCGTGGTGGTTCGTCTTTTTCTTAGAATAATCAGTCCATGATAATTGAAGGTACACTCCGGACAATGCCTTCATGAGTTCGCTGTGTCGAAGGAGAAGCGACACGACCAACTGTGCCCATCTTCCATTCCAGTGAGGAAGACTCTTTTATTTCGAGACATTCCCGGAAAATACGGAGAAACATAATTTATTTTTATGATTTTTATGACTCAACATCGATTGTGTAGTAGCGTTTTTTCTCTACACTAATGATGATTCAGCAAGAAAATGTTTTGCACGACGTGCCTACATGACTTATACGGTATAAGTTCTACGAAGATCGCATAGTGGTTCATATTTATGGCTGGCTGAAAACCTTTGCATTCTCCACAATTCTGTAAGGGCAAAATTTTACTATTAGGATCTTATTTCAGTGTGATTCCCAACTGGAAATGGTTGTACGACCATCCGACGGCGGAATGGGCCGACCTTCCTCCTCTCCTCCAATTTGATGGAGAAACACAGCTAGGAGGCAAACTGGAAACGGTGACCTACTCATTTGTGTAGTCCCCGAAATTCCGTGATATTTCTTTATCCAACGACTATTTCACAGATGCGAAAACTCGGCTTCAAATTCCTTGGCGAGCCCGGAAGCCCTTCGTTGTGTGCCACGGTACAACACGGTCACATTTACAACTAAAAATATCCGCATTTTCAGAAGTCGAACAAGAGAATCGAAGGAGGGAGGCAAATCGAGGACCGACAGTTCAAACTTTCCCTCGCTCACGCGCAATTTTGCGTATACCAGGTACTAGGAACTGATGGGAACAAAGGATCTCCTCGTCTTCCATGCTCTCTCTCGTGTCTCTGACTAACGGTAGACATAATACAAGGAACGACCCCTTCTCAGTACTGAGCCTCCTACGACTAATCCTTCAATATGAGCAGTCAGAACAAGGGAGGGAGAAGGAGTCATGGAGAGTGCTCATTGTCTTTCAGGCAATCGTGGACGGTCTCTATTCATTCGGTCCTTCCTCTCTTCTACTCGATTACGTCATACTACCCGCAGCTCATTTCTTCATGCTGACAATGTGAACTCTGGCGCCTCCCCTTTCCTGGAAAATACCGGAATCATTTACTAACTTTTTTGGCAACTGTAGTGATAAATAATATGTTGTGAATATTTAAGTGCTCATCCCCAAATTAAATAAAGATGGTGGAACCTTATGGGCTGTGTTGTTTTCAATTTTGAACGAGCTAGCTAGTATCATATTTATATGTGTTTGTCTTATCATTCAGCTCAATGTATCATCTCTTGTCTTTCGCAATTACATCCTCAGACGATGTATCTTATTCAGATTATGTGTATTTTTACTTCCACAATGACGCGGCTACTGAGTTGTATCAGTGCGTAAGCGGTTGCTACAAAAAGAGCCGTAAACCACGAGGTTTCACTGTCCCGCCTACATCTGTCCTACATAAGCAATTCCTTCCCCCCAATACCCACCGCTATTATTGCCCTACTGATTTCGCAAAATCACATCTCCCTAGCATGTTATTTTTCTCCAGCGACGCTTAGACAAATGTGGGCGGGGAATAATACAGTAGTATTTCGTAGTGTGAACACAGCAAAGGCCTCGCATTCATGTGATTATTGCTTTACTATCTCACTCGTAAATGATGTCGGTCAAGCTTATCTGATTATTCCCTCTAAGGGTCCACAGCCCGTTCCACGTTTTTCGCTGTCTAGACATTACTAATATTTCATTTCGTTGCTCTTAGTTGTTATCTCATAAAACATGCGCATGGATGCTTTAATGCATCAGTCACAGTTCCGTAGACGCTTTTACGTATTCAATTAGATATTTTGTGCGTTCGGAATGGTTGATGAGAGTCATACATCGCCTCCCGTCGACTACAGACGCCTTTTCAGGGAATGTCGCTCGCCGCCGCTTGTATCCTCGCGATTGGAGTCTGGTCAGCCATATTTTCCAATTCCCTGTCTACAATCTATCCCTTATTTTAGCCAGCTCGCACCCGCTGCCTTCGCCTCTGTCTCCCCGCTGACAGCCATGCAATTGTGGGTTTTCTGCACGCAAAATGAGTAGTTTCGCTGCACCAGGCAGCAGAGGAGCGATGCAAAATAGATGGGAGAGAAAAATAAGAAAATGTTCAGGGACGAAGGACTGCTAACGATGGCGGAGAGTGGTCCAATAGCCGAATGCATCGTATCGGATGAGAAGGGAGTGCAACGTACGGAGTACTGCCCCATCACTCCAGGAGTGAGATTTCCTGTTTGGGTCATTTATCGGGCCATGTAGACGTATCGAGGCTAGAAAACATTGAGAATATTCTCAATGTAATGCCTTGATCTACATAATCTCTAATGCTTCGTTGACCGACAAACCACCAACGAGTGCCTGATGTGTGGTGATCACATTATCTTATCATCAATAGAGTCCGAGATTCGCCTGCCTCGTTATCCCCACCCTCACTCTATTTGGACTAGCCATTAGCTCAGAATCCCTCGTGCTCAGAATTCATCACACGAACGCTTCTCGCAAGTGCAATGTATTTACGGATGACTCGAGAAAATATGTGTGTGGGTGGTGGAAATGAATAACATGTCGGAGATCTCAACTAGGGTTAGCTTCGCAAGGAATCATCTCTTCATTTCGCGTACTCTCTCACCCGTCAGAGTGGCGAGAGAGCGTGCAGAATGAAGTTAGTCATTTCTTGAAAGGCCATCCCTAATCTCAACTGCTTTCAGTTCGGTCCTCGCTCAGTCGCGTGCATGGCAGTCTGGAAGGGGTCGTTGCTGTTGAAGCAGGGATGCTACAGTGGACAGGATGTCAGTTTCCGGAGCTTATTCGATGTTTGACCCATCCAACGACGACTTTGAGTGAAAAGTTAGGCGAGAAATGAGTATGTTAGGGAAACAATTAACACAGGTCTTCTGAGAGATTGCAGGAAAACTAACCCCCCGAGGAACTAGGAGCCGAAAGTTTGAGCGTCGACAATGAAATTGTGAGGGTAGAATATGTTGGACATGAGAAAACTTTTAGTGTCGACGATTTGTCCCAGAACCGGCTTTTAGGCATTTTCCGGCTCGGTGTCCGGCTCTGTAATATCTCACGTTCCAGACGTGCTAGAAGGTCGTACTATAGCTCAAAAAATGCG
>LS531578.1:101568-123647 GCA_900490775.1 Pristionchus maxplancki
TTCTAGCACGTCTGGAACGTGAGATATTACAGAGCCGGACACCGAGCCGGAAAATGCCTAAAAGCCGGTTCTGGGACAAATCGTCGACACTAAAAGTTTTCTCATGTCCAACATATTCTACCCTCACAATTTCATTGTCGACGCTCAAACTTTCGGCTCCTAGTTCCTCGGGGTCATGCAATCTCTCAGAAGACCTGTGTTAAACATTTAAAATGTCAAAGGTAATTCGCGTCTGTAATATACGGTTTACATTATGAGAAACAACTGTATAAAAATCGAAATACCGAGGTTTTATGACATTTTCTGACATTGAACGTCAAATGAGACAGTTCAGTTGAGTCTGGAGGACCAGTGCCGAAAGGAGACTTGCGTTGCTTCTGACCCTTCTAAGCCCGTCAATTTCTGCTGCTGCTTCGGTCCCCAATGCAATCGAGAATACACAGAATTGGCGTAGGTTGATGACTACGAGAAAATTCACCGTCGAGAAAATTCTCCAAGTTTCCATCTTCTCTGTATATTGGGAAATATTTTCCCTCGCCTGTCTTGTACTCGTCATAATGTTCATTCCGCTATGTACTGATTAGTGATTCGCTCTCGCTCACATGTCTTTATTGCATAAACTTATTTGTAATGGAAGTCGGAGTGATGTCAATGGTCTACAGGCGGAAATGTTTCAGCTAGGCTGTCATAGATTCTACAGAAATGGAGGATAAACGTGAAACGAACAATGAAAAGAAACATCAAAGAATGCAGAATGAAAGCCTCGGAAAAGGGGTCGAAAACTCGTATGAATCGGAGATTCGGGACAATTATTAGCGGTTATTAACGGTTATTATGTGAATAATTATGAAGCAGCATTTTCGAAAATATTAAAGCTAATTATTAGTGATGAAAGACGTATCGGGCGTGTCCCCCATGGTCGCTTCCATGGGCGTGACCGCCTCCGTTTAGATCTGTAATGATTATTTTAAATTTCAAAAATGGAAAACAAAGAAAACGTCAATTGAAATTTTTAATATTTTCTCTAGTCAACCCCTTTGATGGTCTATCTATCATTCATCGCATCAAAGTGATCCTCACCCCAGGCGGCCTCGGGCCCATGGGCAGGGTGGTCAGCACCGCCCTTCTCCTCGCCTTCGTGTTCCTGAATTTTGATTATTAATAATAATTTAATAATTTCAAAAAAATAACAAAAACAATAACAAAACAACCTTGTGTCCACCGATGGAGATGACCGTCTTCTCTTCTTCCTCCTTCGAGTGAGGACCACCAAGGATGTGAGGAGACAGCACCTGCAATTTGTTCACAATTTCAAGCACTTTTGCAAGCTTTTACTGATCACTACATCATAATGGCTTTTTCTTTTCCTTTTCCCCCTTATTTTTCCTTACCTCGACTACAAATTTCTCGTCACTGGCGATGCGAGGAGAGAGGATATTGGGAGAGAGAACGAGGACAGCAAATCGTTCAGGAGATCCAATGTTGGGAGCGATGAATTCTGGGTTGGATCGAGATTTTCGAATGTCGAGATCCTAAGAAGCCTCTAAAAACTAACTCGGACTGAGAACGTTTATGATGAATGCTTCAGGAGAGAGGATGCGTGGCTCGAGAAAATGAGGTGTCAGCACCTAAATTTTCTCAGTTTTTTCAAAAAAAATTATATGAGAAAAAGGTAAATGCGGCCACATCAAGCGATTTTACTGTCGAAATTCGACTACGCTAGGTGGTGCTCGTCGGTGGGCCGACTTGCTCGATGGGAATACGATACCCTGCTTTCCCAATGCTTCTAGGGCACGTTACTTATGAGAAAGACGATAGGAATATTATTTGACGATAGATGTGAAGTAGCATTCATGTACCTCAGCTATCATTGCTTCCGGTGAGAGAATCCATGTGTAGAGCGCGCGAGGAGCGAGCACCTTTCAATTATTGATTATGAATTATCGATTTATCATTTTTGTAATATTTGGACTCTAAAGCATTCAACCAATCTCGTTCAACTCTTACCTCAGCTCGAAAAGCAGTTGGCGATAGGATTCTCGCAGCGAGCGCTGCCGGTGAGAGTACGGTAGCGATGAAGGCTCGTGGTGAGAGAGTGGAGAGCTGCGGGGATTACGGTAGTTACAGTAATATCGATAGTAACTCACGATCAGCGCTTCGGGAGCCATAATTTCACCGACGAAGGCGTGAGGGGAGAGTGTGATGACTTCCAGGGCGCCGCCCTTAGAAAAAAGTCAGTATTCGATAGATGGTGCTGCGGGGTACGGTAGCCGACGATCACCTGACTGATGATGTTGGTGAAGGCGAAAGGCTCGAGTGTTTCGAACAGAACTCCGTTGACGCGTGCGTGGTCTGAATCGTGTGTGAGCTACAGTAACCTACACGCACACTGTTGATACGGTAGAGTATAGAGTACTGGTGTTTCAAACTGATTGATAGATAAAGAGTGAGCGAAATCGAACGTAAGGATAGAGTCTAGGCACACCTTCTCCTTCCGGGATGATATCTTCTTCTGTGTCTGTTGGATTCGCCGCTGAAAGTAGAGCTACCATGCCTATGGATGGGTGAAAATGAAGAGAAGTGCGACATGAAATTAACTCAAAACCCACAGTGCCCATGTACTCCACCACCGTGCGGAGTGGTTCCGTGCCCCGTCCCGTGTTCGCTACTTTTGGTGCCATGAGCCGATACGGCAGTGGCGTTCGGGTACACATGGGTGGCTGGTACCGGTGCCAGGTTGAGTACGTGCTGGGTCGAGTTGATACTCGTTGCGGAGTGATCGAGTGCGATGGAATAGGAAGAGGTGTTGAGGGAAGAGACAGGGTGAGGAAACGAGTGGGACGCTGAAGTGAAATGGTCTAGTCTTTCTAAAGCTTGAAGTTAGATTTCGATTGTCAATATTCGGGTGATGGGTGAAACCTATTCTCGGATGGTCTCCATTAGCGTCCTCTCCTCCGCCCGTCTCCGGTCCTCCTCCCGAATCTCCCCCCGAATCTCCCTCCTGTGGAGGAGCAGGAACCTGCAAGGAATACTGAATTGCAATAGTTGAACTGCTCAGCATTTTGCCTTAGAAGTGTCAGCTATTTTTTAGCTTCATTGAAGCAATGAATGATGACAATCGACGATTAACGACTACAAGCAGTAATCACAACGCTGACCACATCATCTCTCTGCACCGCCGTCTCTCCAACGGTGACGCCGTCTGCTTTTTCGTACCTGAATCAGGATCTTGACCTTGAAATAGTATTTCGGTATGACGAATATTTACACTGAGATGAAAATGCAATACAATTCTTCACAACAGCTCACCATTTCGCTGTAGTTGCAGTGTTTTCTGTCTGTCGCTTCAACCGCTCTGAAAGCGATGTTGATGAACAAAAACCGGTCATTCAAACTGACTTTTCCTTATCTCTCCCATATTGGCCAGCTTGCGGATGTCCCTCTCGATTCGCAGTTCTCTGCAAAAATGCTGTAATTTGAGGACTTTTAGATTTATTAGAATGCTCAGATGACTTACCGCTCCCTTTCGCTCATTCGGCCATACTCGTCCAGGTCCACACGAATGTCCGATATCTCTGAAATATTTAATTCATTTTTATTTAAATTATTTATGATGCAGAATAAATGCCACTCACTGTCTCCATAGACGCTCTTCAACTGATCCGGTTCGAGAAATGCGTAGCCTCTCTTCTCAATTTGTCGGCGTTGCTCGGCCGAGTACGATTTCTTTGCCTGAATACACAATATTGGGAATAGAAATATATAAATTACTTTCGAAAATAGCTGACCTGCAACCATGCGTAGTCCAATCGGCTCAACTCCTGCACCAGAGGGTATTGGTAGTCCTGAAATTTTTTTCCATCATTTCCCTTTACTGTTTTGTTTCTTTGGGAGTATCTCTTTCGAATCACGTAGAATTCATGCGGGAAGCTTCATTTTCCTTTTATTTGACAACACATTGCAGAAAAACGAAATAACTAACCCTAGTGTGATTGATCTCCTTCTCCAGCTTCGAAATCGCATCATCGAGAGCGAGTGATGCTCCTGAATGATGATGAGTGATGACAATGAGTTGTATCTCGAAAAATAATTAATGTGCATCGCACAAGATTCTATTGTATTTCGCAAGTTCAGCATCTTTATGCTCTAACGATTAGGGATGGTTCCGCAAGAAATCGTCTCTTCATTTTGCGTACTGTCTCACCGATCAGAGAGGCGAGAGAGCGTGCAGAAATGAGAGAGTTATTGCCAACCATCCCTACTTACCGGACAGATCCAACAGCATGTCGAGCATCACGGACTGCGACGAGCGATCAACAGTGAGCATCTGAAGCATGATGATTCGAAATACGAGTAATCTCTTCATTTCACACAATCTCTCGCCCGTCAGAGAGCCTGAAGCGTGTGCTTGAAGAATTAAAACGAACTTACGTTAAAGATATCGGGAATAGAGAAGAGTCCGTCTTTGTGGAATGAGAGGAGATTGGGGGAGAGAATCTGGCCTGGAATTCACTCATCTTCCAGATCTAATGTATATATTATGTATATATATTTTATCTACGCACGGCGCAACGGTACGCTGTAAAATGCATGTGAGAATTGCAAACAGAGTGTGGGGTGGAGTGAATCTCCTCAAGGGATCAAGGGATAAGTTTACCTTTCGAGATAATTCGCTCCGTTTTCCTTCCATTGGGAAAGAGTGAGAACAACTTAGGCGAGAGGACGGACCATTTGCTGTCACCGCGTTCATGTCCATCGCTTTGGATGTGGTCGTCCTGTGAGCAATATTGTTGTTGTTGTTGTTGTTGTTGTTGTTGTTGTTGTTGTTGTTGTTGTTTTTAATCCATATTGTTAGACCCACAGCGAATTCATTGACCATCTCCATCACGCCCTCCATAATCTCCTGTTCATCCGAAGCGGCGACTCGTGGAGATCGAGCCTCGATCGGAATTCCCAACTGGTTGATCATTCTGAAATTAGTTGATTGATATTGAGCAAACTTAAAATTAGAATGAAAATCAGGGTCAGCTCCGTGTTAGAACTGGTCAAAATTCTTGTTCGTTCGATCTCAGGAAGTGCTTTATCTACGACATTTTATTTTTGACCTCTGTAGTAGGGCTGGCAAATGAAGAAAGCGGACCGGTGAGAGAGAATGAGAAATGAGGAGTGCATTCTCTTCACATGCCAGCCCTACTCTGTAGAGTTCTAATACAACCAGTTCTAAAACGGAGCAGACCCTGAAAATCGTTGATGATTCATTTGGGTTTATTTTCTCAAACCATCGCTCAGAGTCGACATACCCCTTATTCTCCTCGCTCATCAACTTGAAGTACTCATTGCACTTCTCCACGCGTGCGAAGTGGTCCTAAACGCATGTTTTTGTTCATCAAACCGATAAAAATACTACCTTGATCAACTGCAGTTTGTCCGAGTTCGAAAGCCGAGACAGTGTGCTATCAGATGGAACGCGCGCAGTCAATTTATTGCCTGCAAATGCTTCCTTCGAAATTTCTTGAGAATAACAGACCGATAAAATTCTGCAGATATCTCTTGGCGAGTGATCCAAAGTTGAGTTTCGCAGTGGTTGGCTGGGGTTCCGGAAGGCCTGTTTAAGTGCATTTATAAAACTGGAAAATCAAAATAAAATACTTCGTTTGCTCCTCTTCCTTGTACTGTTCAGCGTTAAATATCGCGGCAGACCAATCGCATTGCGAGATGGGAGCGAGAGGATCTGAATAAATTGCCTATTTTCGAAAATAAAATGAACTAACCTTTTTCGAAGTGTCATTCTTTGCCAGGCGAACGTCAATTATGCGTAGGGACATTCCCTGGAATTTGATTAATTTAAAATTTAAAATTATTATTTAAATTGATGAGAAGTATACCTTCACTCCTCCGGGCTCCAAAGGTCGCACTGGAGCAACTTGATCTTTGCTCTCTTCTTCATCAGCCTTGACTGCTGTGGGCTCCCTTTCCGGAAGGAGGAAATGGCTCTGGAAAGCAATATACTGATCAATTTTTTTTAAATCAAAAAATTTAGGTAACTTACAGCATTGACGGGGCGAAAAGTGACGGGCTGAATGGAACCAGTGCCGAGGGCCTGGAATGAGCTATTTTTGTTCATTCACGGGCAATTTATGATGAACGAAATACCTCCGTGATAATATTGGACAGTGGATCACTTCCCCCTGCTCTGCTACTGACTCCGTTCACTGGATGCGGTGACAGGGGACGAAGGGGTTCTAGAAATTCAGTGATTGCAAAGTACCATTCGTGAATATTTATCATTACATACCCCCCTCCCAAAAGCTCGCCTGTACACTAATACCACCTGTTGTCCCTTTTCCAGCCAATCACGTTTACTATTGAGCTGGTGAATATAAAATAGGAATAAGAACGACGGAAATATAGATCTATCACGGATTTACCTGGAACTGAAGAGGCAACTGGCGCTCCTCCATCAATCGGAATCGTTCCCAGAAAGCTGACGTCCCTCTCTGTACCTACCAAGTTTGAGGAGTGATTTAGTGACAAAAGAGGATCAGTGGGCATAAAATAACCTCGATTCTCCCTCAGAAACTGCTCGAAAGCCTCATCAATGGTGAGATAAGTAGCTCTCTTCGATCGGAAGTGATCCGCTTCGACGATTCTCCACTGCTTCTCGCGCAATCGCCTCTCTCGCATCATCTGAGATTTTTCTTTAGTTTTTTTATTTGTTTTTTTTAGATAAGGCCGAAACACAAGTAAAGAATCCCGAGATCATAACGAAAAAAGCATCAAAATGATGAGTCTAACGAACCCTTAATGTTCTCATCTGGCTACGAATCGGGTTTTGCTGAACCCGACGAGCCTTTAGTTGATCATACATACGAGCTCGCGACTTCTGCAATTAAATTTATTTAATTTTAAATTGAAAAATATATAAAAATAAAAGTTCACCTTGGGATACGGGTAGACATGCATCCACAGTCTCTCTTGCGATTCCTTCCCAAATTGCTCAGTTCGGTACACATTCGGCGCCTTCTCAGCACCCTCGTACACTGAGTATTCCACCGTCGCGACGTTGTTGCCGTCTCGAGATGGGGGCTTCTCAGGCACACGAACTGGTGAGGTAAGATCTCGATCGTCTGTGAGGTCCTGTGATAGGTCAAGATGTTAAAAGAAAGAAGTAATCTTGCCCAAAAAAGCAATATTGTCTTTTTCCCGGGCATTGACTTATATTCCATAAGCATTCTTTAACCCCGACCACCCACTCCACGAAATTGCATTTCATTTACGGAATCATCTCATTTCACCGTCTTTTTTTGCCCGGGAATGCGCGCCAGATATAATAGAAGAAATATACAAACCTTCTCAATCGGGAAGGACGGTCGATTGGCCCTCGCGTGCGGTGCCTCGGCCACTGCGTTGGTGGAGTAGAAGGACTTGATGGAGAAGGGTGGACGATGATTTGATGGTTCGACCGGAGGAGGGGCTGGATGGAATCATTGGAAAAAGGAAAGATCAAAGATCAAACCAGGTCTGGGTGTGAAGAGATCGATCAGGGGCGATAGCTGATAGAAGGGCGAGGAGGGCGAAACGAGAGAGGACAAGGGCGAGGGAGGAGCGGGCGAGTGGCCCTCGCGTTGCTGGAAAACGTATTTTTTAATATAAATATATATTTAATGCTTTATTTCCTCACAATTCTTTCATTTAGTTCCTCCATTTCTTTCTCCACGCGATCGCGCTCGTCCAGAAGGCGAACCAGACATCTTCGAAATATTTAATTAATTAATTAATTAATTTTAATTATTTCGAAATACCTGGCCAGCTGGACGAGACTCTTCGCGTCACTCTCGCACTGTTGGTAGACGATTCTCTCGATGGCAGGGAGGTCCGAGTAGAGGACTTTCGCCTTCGACTGGAGATGAAAGTGAAATACGGGAATATGCGGAAAATAAGCCAGAAAAGGTAGCAATGAAGGATGATTTGCTCACTTTTAGCAGTGATCGAACCATCGCCGCGTGCCACATTTGCTTCAATTTCTGCGGATTCAAATCGTAGAATTGACGTTCCGAAACTGATTTTAGTGAGTCCTAAAAGGGTACACACTCACACTCCAGCACAAAATGTGTAAAATACCTTGAGTTCGGGTTCTTTCAGTAACAACTTTTCTTGATCTGATAATTCGATCTGCTTTGTGTCTACGCCCCATGGCAATGAGGCCAATTCGGAGTGTGCGAGGCCTGAAATTATTATTTTCATTTTTGTATCTTTCAAATTTCATTTTTGACCCCAGACGTCTTTTTTGAGTGCTCTGAACTTCGTGGGATTATCTCTTTGAAAAAGCGAGAGTAACTAACGGGTACGAGAGAGAGAGCGGAAACTAGTCGTGCCCTCCCCCTGACCACACTATCCCTTTCAATGGGAGAGGAAATGATGGATTATGACACCCTCATTTCGCCCTCTGGACAGTAGCATTTCCACAACTGAAAGGGCGAAAATGACTCGTCAAATTGCAATCTAGATCGAGTTCCTCACCTACAACAGCCGCAAGTATGGCGATTCTCCAGTGTGGTATCATTCTGAGTGAGAGGCGAGGAACGGACGAGGGTGACACCGCATTCTGCAATGGAGAACAAAGATTACGATGGCTTATGGGGAAACCAGCGCGGATTTGTTGTCACCCAATGTTTTCCCTGTTGAACAGACTGGATTATTATTCAATAGTGAACGGCTTTTGGGCAACCGAAAAGCTTGCGCTCATGCGGTGAGTATCACGTAGATTTCGAAGGGTTAACGTCTCTTCGTTTTGCACACTCTCTAGGCGCTCTGTCTGGTAAGAGAGAGCGGAGAGTGAAGAGACAATTACCCGGATTTTGAACTATACAATCGAGAATAGCCGTTAACCATTCACATTTATAAAATAGTACACTAAAACTGACCGATGGGAGTCTTCTGTCGGGGTAGAAAGAGAGGCTCCTCGTTTAATGGGATGTGGCAGAAGGAAGGAAGGAGCGGCCACTTAGATGCGAGACCTTAGATGGGGGCCTGGCAACGGACCACGAATCGGGAGGAAAGGGCAAGGGTAAATCGATAGGGAATCTCTGAAAATACGCGGGTGCATAGTACAAAAAGACATTCCGAGCGCAGTTATGAGTGGGTAGAGCATGGAAAGGGAGGAACTTGTATGATCTTGTCTAGACCTAGCATTTCGTCGTCTCTGAAGAGTGCAGAGGAGATAAAGTGATAGGCGATGGACCGCGACTCGCGAGGTCCGGGAATGACATCGAAAAAATGGAAATGTGTGAGCAAACACGAGCGCAACTCTTGTAGGATTAGGGCGAAAGATGATCAGCAAAGATACGAGAGACCAGGGGATCAGTGTGATACTACAGGTAGAATATGACTCCAATTGAGAGTTTCATTCACACAGGAAGCAGATGGCACGTGTGCAAAGGTAGTTCATTGGTAGAACTCCTGCCCGGTAAGCGGAAGCCCCGGGTTCGACTCCCGGTCTGTGCATTAACCTTTGCTATCTCTAATGAAATTACTACAGGTAGGGTAGCCTGCGGAGACCGATCAGTGAAGCCAAATGTGATCTAATAAGTGCCTCTCGGACCATTACGCGATCGCACTTTCTCGCGCGCAAGCGGGACTAATTCGAAAGGTCCTGGAAGAGGAGACGGGGTCACACTAGCAAAACATTGTTCTCACTCTTCACCCCCTCATTTGTGCAATGGGAAAGTGGGATTCACCTTCTTGGGTCATCGCAAGGAGATAAAACAACCTAAAACTGAACAAAATTGCCAATTTTGAAGCTTTTCCAAGTTGTTAGGACCAAAAATTGACTGATACAACACATGGGACGAAAGTCATCCATGCGGATGCATCTACATTCCATGTTTTCCGGAAAACAACGAACTATGGGGGGTGCAAAGTGTTGGGGATAGCCCCTTTCCTAGACTGTAGTGGCCACTCTCACCGGTCAGCGAGTCAGTCATTTATAGCTCGACGTTTATCACGATTACTCGAGCGAATCCGAAAGAAGGTGAAGAGAGAGTGGAAATGTGTAACCTTTGCTCCCCAAGGAGAGAGGGAAAGGGAAAGCAGGCAGTAGTTGTTCTGGAGAAAGTGCAAACCATTTGACAGTTCCTCGGAATTTTTTCGTAAAAGTCACAGAAAC
The DNA here is from genome assembly GCA_900490775.1 of Pristionchus maxplancki. Classification (NCBI taxonomy): domain Eukaryota; kingdom Metazoa; phylum Nematoda; class Chromadorea; order Rhabditida; family Neodiplogasteridae; genus Pristionchus; species Pristionchus maxplancki. The sequence continues at coordinate 111,734 of LS531578.1, forward strand.
ATTTATCTGAACGATTTCGATTTTAGGAACAGTTTCGAAGGTAGAAATGGGAAAATTCCTACCACCACCAACCGTACGTTAGCAAATTTAATTCGGAGAATGAGTGAAACTCAACCGCTCAACAAGTGCGAAACTCTTACGATTCGCGAAATGTAGACTGGGAAGGATAGGGCAGGCAATTTAAAAGTCAGAAGGTGTATGAATCTCGAATTAGAAAATAATAGCTGGACTGATGGACTGGCTAGAGGTCCTCCGATGCCGCTAGCGCGAGTAGAGGAGCGAGAGGGGTGGGATAATCGAGTGATCGAGTGAGGGATCAAAAAGGGGTGAAAGGGAGAGGAGAAAGCTGTAGCGGCAGATGGCCATAACTAGTTGTTACATGGAGAGGAGTGCGGATAAGCCGATAAGGGGTGGAGGAACACAGACGAGACGTTTTTTGGGCATGGCAGGAACTTGTCGAGATAGGTACCTACTGGATCATGGAAAAGGCAGATCATCGACTTATCTTGATCGTTACTGGAAAGAAAATGATATTTTGGTGTCGATCTCTCATAGATGAGCAGAGATTTTCGAAAACTGTCCAGTTCCAACATTTTTCTCTCGTTTTCCAACTCATATTAGTGAAGAGATGTGCTCCGATTGGTCGGTGTAATCTTCCAAAAAAGTGGTGGATTGGAGTGGTTGATGTTTGAGATGATTCTGATCATTGCTCTGATTTAATTATTATTTATTTAATGAGATTAGCGAACGAGTGAATTCTTTATGTACGCATCTTCCTGAAGTTCATTGGATACCGGCTCTTGTCAGTTCGAAACTTCTCTACTGATCTTTTGACATTGTTCTGACCTACTAACCATCTTATTTCGTAGATACGCCATACGGATCGTACCCTCTGGCATTGCTCGTCTTTGTAAGATGTACAAGATTAGATTGGCTGTATCCGATCTTCACTTATTTATAGGGTCAAATCACTGTTATCAGTCTCAGTCAACTAATCGCTCACTCAAGATGTCCACCCTGAATAAGGTATGTCTTTATTATTTCTTTTAAATCATAATTTAATAACTAATATTTCATTAAAATATTTGCAGGATTCCGATGACTGGGATGCGGCCTCGTTCTCGTTTCACAAAGCGGATATTGAGGGAGATCGACGAACTCTGAAAGAGAATGAGGAAGAAAAGGATATCGATATCGTGTTCAGGGATCACGACACTTCGGTAAGGGCGTCTATCTGTCGTTAGTAAAGCTTGAACGATTACATGCTAGATGTGAGACACTGGTACGCTATCTTTCTGCGATTCTAGGGTCGCTAGGGAGTCCGTAGGAACGATTTCAAAGTATCGATTACAGGATCTGCCCGGCCCCGAGGTTCGCGGTTCGACTCGTCTTCAGAATTACTTCACGCACAGACGAACTTGGACTGAACGATTCCAGGTGAGAAAACGTAATATTCTGGTTGCCTCGAGGAATTGGTAGTGACTTTCCCGGACAAATAGGTGAAAATGAAATAAGTTTCCTAAATCAAATACATTTTCGTAGGGCTGGTGAAGGATGGGGTATTATATTATTATCAAGTCCGGGAATGTTCAGAAATGCAGCGACTTTATCTCGAGACAAGTGGGTCTGGCGATAAGGTGGGCACTAGGGACTCCGAGCCCCTTTTCGAAGTCGTGAAGATGATCATGATGAATTAACAATGATTACTAACAATAATACCCCATCCTTCACCAGCAGACTCCCCTCCGAGTCTCGGGGGGAGAGAGGAAAGTCGGACCGACCACCCCTCAGAGAGCAACGAATGGAGAATGGAGAATGGAGAATGGAGAATGGAGAATGGAGAATGGAGAATGGAGAATGGAGAATGGAGAATGGAGAACGCATACGGCCCAACCTCAGCCTATCCTGATGCTGTATATGATCAATTTCTATTTGAACTAAGCACACTCGTCGCCACCTCTGCCCGTCGAGTTCGTCACCCGGGGGGTGGTAGGGGGCAAGTAGTTGTGCTTGGTGACATGAATGCGAAAGTGGGCTCACGAGAATCCAACCTCGAGTTATTTATTGGAAAGCAAGGATTCGGAGAGAGAAACGAAAGAGGACAAGCTATTGGGCAGACATAAGCAGAAGATACCCCGATATATGGATAGCAGAAATCGTTCAACAGGCCCAAGCCCTGAGGATTGAATAAATTTGATTTATTTGATCTCGTGAGCCCACTTTCGCATTCATGTCACCAAGCACAACTACTTGCCCCCTACCACCCCCCGGGTGACGAACTCGACGGGCAGAGGTGGCGACGAGTGTGCTTAGTTCAAATAGAAATTGATCATATACAGCATCAGGATAGGCTGAGGTTGGGCCGTATGCGTTCTCCATTCTCCATTCTCCATTCTCCATTCTCCATTCTCCATTCTCCATTCTCCATTCTCCATTCTCCATTCTCCATTCGTTGCTCTCTGAGGGGTGGTCGGTCCGACTTTCCTCTCTCCCCCCGAGACTCGGAGGGGAGTCCCCCGACGTCGACTTGGACAACCGTCGGTGGTATCTCGTCCGCCTGATGCCTGCCTCCACCCTACTCATCGGCACGCTTAACGTTCGAACGCTCAAGAAGGACGATCGTGTGATAGAACTTGAAGAAGCTGTCCGTGAGTGCCCCTTCGACATCATAGGAATTCAAGAAACCCGGCGAAAAGGCCACACTTCCATAACCCTAGCCACAAGCCAACATCTGCTGGTATCGTTTGGAACTCAATCTGCCTATGGCACGGGATTTCTAATTTCAAAACAATGGGCTCCACACAGCATCTTTCATGCCATCAACGACCGGCTATCATATGTCGATTTACCAACCCTTGGATTGCGTATTATAAACGCATACGGCCCAACCTCAGCCTATCCTGATGCTGTATATGATCAATTTCTATTTGAACTAAGCACACTCGTCGCCACCTCTGCCCGTCGAGTTCGTCACCCGGGGGGTGGTAGGGGGCAAGTAGTTGTGCTTGGTGACATGAATGCGAAAGTGGGCTCACGAGAATCCAACCTCGAGTTATTTATTGGAAAGCAAGGATTCGGAGAGAGAAACGAAAGAGGACAAGCTATTGTCGATTTTTGCGCGCAAACGAAACTGTTTATACAAAACACTCGTTTTCAAAAACGTGAAACGAGAAAATGGACGTGGCAAAGCCCTGATATGAGAACCCGCAACACCATCGATTATGTGATGACTAAAGATCCCTCCCTAGTTCAAGATGTTTCCATTGTCGGCAGTTTCAAGTTTGCAACCGACCACAGGCTCTTAATGGCGAAACTAAAAATGAAATCAACGTTAAGACGCCATTACTACAACACGAAACCAAGAATGCAACTTGACGAAACCAAATTTACATCCGGGATTCTCGCGATAACACGAAATGAAACAAAAACCTATAAGGGCATATCTTCAAGAATAAAATCCGTAGCCCTGAATTCAATGGTTCCAGTTCCATCACAAGAACGATTTTCCCCAAGGACAAAACAACTTTTTACGGAACGACGCCGATTAAGAGATGCCGCGCCGACCCCACTGAATCGAATTGAATTCTCAGTAGTGAGTAAAGCATTGCGATACTCAATACAAGAAGATATACGACGAGGGCACCTAGAAGTTGTGAGAAGAGCAGTCCAATATGGTTACAGCACAAGAAAAGCAATTCAATCGTCACAAATCGGCCAAACCAAACTACACCAATTAGAGAAAGATGACGGAACAATAGCAAGAACAAAAGACGAATTGAATTTGGTAGTGAAAGGTTTCTACGACGATTTGTTTAAGAGAACTAAAAGGCCGGCACGAGTACAATTCAAGTCTAATGAACCATTCTTACCATTGCTTATGAGCGAAGTGCGGCAAGCGATCTGGCGATTGAAAAATGGAAAAAGCCCTGGGCCGGACATGATTACATCAGAGATGCTTAAGTGTGGCTGCGAAGTCCTTGTCAATCCACTTTGCACTCTCTTCAACAAATGGATCATGGAAGAGACAGTACCAGACGCGTTGCCGAACTCAGTAATATCACTCATCTACAAGAAAGGCAACATCCTTGATATCAGTAACTACAGGCCAATTGCCTTATTAAATCTAATATACAAATTATTCACCTCGTCGATTGATAACCGACTCGAAAGAACTCTATCGGAAAATCAACCACCGGAGCAAGCAGGATTCCGAAGAAATTATTCCACGATGGACCACTGTTTCACACTCAACGAATTACTCAACGCCACCGATGAATACAACATGCCATTATATCTCGTCTTTGTCGATTACTCGAAAGCCTTCGACTCTGTGGAGTTTGGAGATGTCTGGAACGCTCTCTTCGAGCAAGGAGTACACTCAAAGATAATCAATACATTACGAGATATTTATGGGCGGGCGAAAGTGGCGGTGAAAGTCGGAGCAGAGAAAGTCCCCATCACCGTTGAGAGAGGCGTTCGTCAGGGGGACCCGGTGTCCCCCCACTTATTCAACGCCCTCCTGGAAGGAATTTTTCGGAAAATGGATTGGAACGACTACGGAGTACGAATCAATGGAACGAAACTAAGCAATTTGAGATACGCCGATGATATTGTATTAATATCTAACAGTCACAAAGAAGTAGCTCAAATGCTGAATGAACTGGTGCAAAAAAGCAAAGAAGTTGGTTTAATTATCAATCAAAAGAAAACGGTAGCGATGAGCAATCGAAGAGAACTGCCATTGGAAATCAATAAGGAAAGGCTGATTTACGTGAACAGTTTCATTTACCTCGGAATTCGATTTTCTTTCGAGAACAACCTGATGCTTGAAATCAACCGGAGAATCGGCAGTGCATGGAAGTCATTCAATCGATTCAACGATTTTCTTACGAACAGAGGAGTTGCGATGGCATTGAAAGCGAGAATATACAGAATGTGCATTGAACCAGTTCTACTCTATGGTTCCGAAATATGGAGCACCACGAAGAGAATACGAACTCGAATAATAGTTACGCAAAGATCTATGATGCGAAAAATGGCTGGAGTAACTAGGATGGATCGGAAAACTAATGAATGGCTCGCGAATAGGGTCCCGATTCTAGATATCAGAGTTCGAGCAATGGAGAAGAAATTTGAGTGGGCCAGAAGAATTGCTCTACTCAGCGATGATCGATGGACTGAGAAAATTGTTAATTGGACACCATGGGACAAGAAGAGACATATAGGAAGACCTAAGACGAGATGGCGCGATGATATCGTCCGCCGAGTTGGAACAAATTGGGCAGACATAAGCAGAAGATACCCCGATATATGGATAGCAGAAATCGTTCAACAGGCCCAAGCCCTGAGGATTGAATAAATTTGATTTGATTTGACTAACAATAAAAAGTCTGTGGTCAAGCTAACTCGTGTTTTATCCAGAGAAACTTATTTGTTCAGGACTGGTTCAGTTGCTTGCGCAGTTATGAGGGAGAAGACGATGATGAAGTTGAGACACCGAGAGAGAAGAATAAGAAGCACTGATATTTTTGGATGATTGTCAAAGCATTTGTTTGTGTTTTTTTCCTGTATTCGCAATTTCTGATTATAAATGTTGCACTGTACTGATCACGCAGTTTATCTTTTGAACCCGTAACTTTCGAAGGCCAACAAATATGAACATGGGTACTACTCGTTGTGAGAGGTGGCAAAGGGGTTAGCATCACAATTTCGATAAAATGAAACAAATCTCGGTTTCTAATTGAACTTGTAAGCGTTATCGCACATATCGTTGAAGTGCCAGTCTTGAACGGATGGGTACGACTTGCGAGAGTCCATTCGTTCCTCAAATAAATGCTGTATTATTATTCTTTTTTTACTGATCTCGTCTTCAAATGTTATCTTGGGGATAGCACAGAAAGAGTAGGACAGCGAAAAGGATAATGATCAGCTATCGATAAAGGGGCAATGGTAGATCGAACCTTGGCACTCAGTTGAGATCTCATCGCAAGTTTTCGACACAACGCACAGAAACCCGTACCGTCGTTGTGCTCAGGGATGACTCTGAATTGATCGATAATTACTATTTCGGATTCTCAGCATTTGCAATAAACAATGATCAAGACCAAATCCTCACTCATAATCCTCCCTCCACTGGTGATATTTCAAATACGCCGTCTTATCCGCGGCTATTCGATTGATTTCCTTCACAGCTTCAGAGGCCGACGAGTAATCGGAGAGTGCGATGAAGGAAAATGACGGGATCTGAAAAACCAATCACGAATCAGTTTCCAAAATGGATTTCTCACTCCCAAATCCTCGTAGATCGTTCGATTGAGCACTACTGGGACGGCGAATCGAGACCTGAGAGATCATTTTTGGGATGTTTGATAAAATTAGAAGTGACCTCAGTGTGGAATAGAACTTCTCGGTCACGTAATCGACGCAGTTCGAGTTCTCGAATGCGAGGTAGAATTTGTACGGTCTGAAGGCGATTTCAATTACTTCATAACTGATTTTGCTCTACGTTAATCTTAGCGTTCGTTCAAAAACCTGAGCCATCTCTAGTGAAATATCTACACAATATCGAGTAATGTTCTGACTCTCTCATATTCACACACTCTATCGCGTCTCTGACCGACGAGAGAGAAAGAAATTCTTCATAATATCTCACTTGATGAGATCAACGACGCATCGGTCCTCCTGCAGTTCAACGCCGTCGCACTTCGGAGGAGGACGACCACATTTGCCCCATTTGTCCACCTGGAGTAGACAGATTTGATTAATATTGGAAATATAGGGTGTGATTCGATAATCCCTTCTTCCATTTCTACGGCACTAACTGATGCAGACTACAATCAGAATGTAGAGGCGGGTTCTTCATCCCGAAAACCCTTCTACTGACCTTCAATCCGAGATCCTCCAGTCGCGCTATGATAATCGTCCTTCCATTAGCTGCATAACAGTTGGAAGCGAGCCACGTGGAAGGAGGAAGGGACTGCAAAGATCAAAGATCAGTTTATTCGAGTAAAACGCTTCAATAAACCTGGTTTTTGCTGCTCCAAATATGCTCATAATCAACGGCTATGGACTCCGTCCGTCTCTCCATCCTTCCGTACGGATACCACACATCCGCTGCCCTGCGGTAGGTCATCGTCCAGTTGATGAAGTCTGCGATGAAATTCGATGTAAGACGAATAGCATGCATGTCACCAAAGGATCAAATAAACCATGGCACATTGAAATTGATGAAAGTGTGTAAAAGTCATTTTTCAATAGTCCATAAGGTCCCTCGCAAGATAGCGTCGAGCTTTACTCCAAATTTTCTGTAGATTAAAATGGTCGAAGCACTCACTATTCTGTGGTCTGAAGACGTCGTTCGCTGGACTCTCCAGGCTCCACAGCACGTAGGGAACGTCAGGGTTGCGCTGGAAATGAAATTGTTTTTGTCAATTTAATGAAAGATTCAGCGATTGCATTAAAAAATGGACTAGAACTCAAATTTGCTCACTTTTCCATAAACTTTGCCTCTGTGACTCATGTCGAAGTCTGCATTATGGAAGAGGACGGCGTCTGCACGAGAAAGATCCCGAACGTCCTCGCTGATCGAGCACCAATCCTGCATGGTCTCTTCATTTCACACGCTCTCTCACCGGTCGGAGAGCTCTAGAAAGTCTCTAGAAAGTAGTATCTAAGTAGGGATGGCTTGGCAAGAAATGACTCTCTGCATTCTGCACGCTCTCTCGCTTATCTGACCGGTGAGAGAGTGCGCGAAATGAAGATACGATTTCTTGCGAAGCCACCCCTATATCTAAGATGCCATCCTGCCCCATTCATCGACAAATCGCCATGGAATAACGTTCGTTGACTGAAACCTATTCGGTTCCCCTCCTCACCTTCGAGCTGCACTTGCTCAGAAATCTCTCGCTGGTGACGTCCATCTTGAAGAATTTAGTCGCTGCGTAGATGAGAACGGGCTTGCGAGGAGGGCGAACGGGCGCGTCTGAGGGTAATAAATTTCATTTCGAAACTTGCAAACGAGCAGGCCGTGCAATGCAAGAAAGCCGTGAAATGCTCACGGCTCTCTCACCAGAGAAGCAAAAAAGATACTCATTCATTGCCAAGCCAGCCCTGCTTGCGGAGTTGTTTGAGAACCGCAATGACATCAATTTTTCTGGGGAAATACCATTTGGAAGCCTCTGCATTCGTACTGCAGAAAACCTCGAAGATGACGTCCACGAGACGGTGAGGTAGATCAGAGTGCAGACTGCAAAATAATCGTATTGTTGTTGTTGTTTTGGAGCTCATAACAACAACAAAAACAACAATAGGGCTTACTCAGCAGGCAGCAGCAGCCTCGCTGCAGGGCCCGAGAGACCGCCATTCCTTCTCTTTTCTGTTCGTCTCAGTCGCGAATGGGGCTCATTCGTCTGACGGAGACAGGGGAAATGAAATGAAAGACCAAAAAACAACAAAACAAGGAGCAAATGAAACATTGAGCATCGCTGAATGAGATTATGAGGCTTCAAAGCGAGTCTGCGAGACATGTACGTAATATTCAGAAAATGATCGAGATGAACTAATAGGTGAACCAAAAATTCAAGGTTGGGAGTCACGAAGTGTAAAATAGAGAGACTAGGGATGGATTCGCAAGAAATCGTCTCTTCATTTCGTGTACTCTCTCATCGGTTAGAGAGGCGAGAGAGCGTGCATAATGAAGAGAGTCATTTCTTGCCAAGCCATCCCTAAGCGAAACAACAGCAGCGAAACAGCTCGAATGCTTCAGGGACAACGGGCAAGTCGTGTTATTCTGGATATCGGGACAATCGAGCAACTGTGCAAACTATCGAGGCCACTAACATCCCACCGTTTCGTATAATTGACCGGCAATTTAGCGGGAATTCTCATAATTTCGAATAATCTCTCCGGTCAGACAGGGCGAGATAGTGTGTGAAAGGAAGAGAGTTAGACGGTTGGTCTTTTTGCGAAAGCAAGCATAAGAAGAAGTGCGCGGGGCCAATCGTGAAACTTGGTTGAGATCTCTCACCTTTGAGTATCGACTCATCGCCTAGCAACACTGAGAGAGAAGCCTGATTGAAGGTGCTATGCTATCCCCCTCTCCTTTTCACACATCTCCAGCTTACTAGCGAAAATGTAGAATGGATAGCAAAATGCTATTCTGATAGGCAGACGTGTGATTGGGTAAGAGGAATTCGGAAATGGAAATACTCAAGAAATCGTGACGCATTCGCACTTTTCAGGGCATTTGCATTAGCGAGATCCCTCGGTTCAAATGGGCGTCTGGGAGCAGAGAAACAGGGGGGGGGGGAAGAGCCAGAGAGATCAAGTTCACTCACGAGTAGAGTTCGAAATACGAGTAATCGTCTCTACATTTTGCACACTCTCTCGCCACTCTGATCGGTGAGAGAGTGTGCAAAATGAAGAAACGATTACCCGCATTTCAAACACTATTGATGTTCAGTGGCGAATAAGATGATTTCAGTACAATATTAGTAAGCATCGAAGGGGCGCCAAGAAGCCTTCGTCACTAAAATTCACACGTTGAGTCAGAAGGAAGAAAGTGGACCTGTGTCTGAACTCTGTGCACCACACCTCGTAGCTAGGGAAGGGAATAGTCTCCAGGTGAAAACATAGGCTAGAAAAACAACACGACTTGTTTATTGTGAGCGCGATAGCATGCTACCACAATTAGTAAATCATGAGCGTCGCTATTACAGTAAGGAAGAGATTTGAAGAGATCTTTCAGTAGGCAAGGCTTGGAGAAAGATCTGTAGGAAGGAAAAGGTACGATCCACCATGGGACGAAACGGGAACCGTCAAGGCACCGTTCAATGTTAGCCAGGGGTGAGACTGATCTTTCCATGGACATTTCTATGGAAGGAGAGGACAAATACGCATTGACCAGCGGTGAAATGGATTGGCCTGGAGGATATGATTGAAAACGGTGAAATAACGTAAGGATGAGCTAGAAAATAGGAATTGCGCGAATTCTTCGCGAAAAGTCGCGGCAAAACACAGCAGGTAATGCAACAACACGGCAGAATATCGCATTCGAGGATTATGGATTGACTTTGTGCCCACGATCGTGTAAGAGTATTACTAGTAATCTCTCTTCAGACTAGGGATGGCTTGCCAAGAAATGACTCTCTTCATTCTGCACACTCTCTCGCTTCTCTGATCGGTGAGAGAGTACGCGAAAGGAAGAGACGATTTCTTGCGAAGCCATCCCTACTTCAGACTGATTCGAAATTTTCTGCAGCATATAGAAAAATGAGCCCAACGAGACAGCTCAACTGGGAAAAACTCCTGCAAAACAGCCCGATTGTTTGCATAATCTACACCTAACTTCAGGAACGCTCATGATTTCCGCACTGACATCAGTATCGCAGAGCAGCAAAACACCGAGGGTATAGGAAGGATGGCTCGCCAAGAAATGACTCTCTTCATTCTGCGTATGCGAAATGAAGAGACGATTTCTTGTGAAGCCATCTCTAGGTTAGAGGAAGGAAGGGCGCATTTCATTTCACAGTCTTGCATTGCAGATCTACAAGAACACGAAAAATTGTTTTGGGAAAGTGATTGGAGAAGTTCTTCATCGAAAATGCCAATTCGAAAGGCGAGCTGAATCATGCTCAAGGAAAGTATTAGAATTGAATACTCGAAATAGTAATCAAACAGGAAGTGCACTCACAAAAGGAAAGAGGAAACAACTTCCTAGATGAGCGGACGGATGTTTCGGTCCGTGGGTCGTATACACCCGACCCGCCTCGCAGTGAGTGGACCTCGTCAGTACGACGTCTCACTGTGAGAGAGTCGGTTGCCAAGGCAGAAAAGGTCGTAATCAAGGTATACTACTGCAATTGTGGCTTCGAATCCCCTCCCACCTCTCCCTCTCCCCCTCTCGCAAAGAGAAGCCCCGAGTAAGTACACATGGGAGGAGGGGGAGAGAATGGGGAGACAAATATTGGGACATTCGTAGCCGCGCACTAGCGGTCAATGGGTGGAAAACTCGCTGAGATAAAAAGAAAAACATTTTACTACTCCTTTTTTGGTATATCTGAGTTGAATTTAGCTGTAGCCACGTCTCTTGTTCATGAGCTTCGATCGAACGAGAAATTCGCAATGTAGAAATTTCAATCTCCACTAGCAGCTTCACTTCAGGGACGCACAAGTTCAATGAATCACTCGGCCTTCTTCGAATCGGACTAATGTGAAAGTACGTTTCCGTAATGAAATCAGGCGACTTTATCCGACGTTTTCCCCATATTCAAAGGGCGAGATTAAGTGAAAGGATGCAAACCGTGAAGAGAACATGAAGAAGGGGATGATTCGAGACAACTATGCAATGACCAAATGATACCGACGAAAACAACAGAAGAGGTGAAGGGTACACTAATTTATGCATGGAACAGTGGGGTCGATACTGGGGATAAACAGAGAAACACGGGGTACGGTACCAACGGGGGGATACGGTAGGTAGGTCAAAGGGAGGGCAGCCAATCAGGAGTCTCTCGCGTCTCTCGAGGAGGGTCGTCGTTGATCAGTCACAGAGAAGTCCACTCGGATCGGAATTCCGTCGATTTTGGCGTCGCGCATCGCCGAACGAGCCTGGGAAGGGAAGAGATTGGGAAAGGAATAAGTTGATCTTTGATGATTCATCATTTCTGGAGACATTGCCTCAGCATCTATTGGTGAACTGGGGCGGTATTCTTTCGTCGATTTCGGCACTGCCGAAATTTTTGGTATGCCGAAAATATTCGCGGCTTGCCGAATTTTTTTCGCTGAAAACTCCATTTTGTCCTAGCAAAAGCCGAGTGGCAACTGCGGGGGTTGAACCATCAACTTTCCGATCGACAGTCTGTCAATCTGTCACTTAACCACGTCCTCTTATTTCGTTCTCCATCACTTCCCCTCA
>LS531578.1:124247-148529 GCA_900490775.1 Pristionchus maxplancki
CGATTTCGGCACTGCCGAAATTTTTGGTATGCCGAAAATATTCGCGGCTTGCCGAATTTTTTTCGCTGAAAACTCCATTTTGTCCTAGCAAAAGCCGAGTGGCAACTGCGGGGGTTGAACCATCAACTTTCCGATCGACAGTCTGTCAATCTGTCACTTAACCACGTCCTCTTATTTCGTTCTCCATCACTTCCCCTCATAGACTCGGATGCTCGGAGAGATCTAATGGTGAAGTATGGCAATGACCACCGTACTCCGCAACCATAACCGCAGACCTAACTACCTCAATTACCGTAACCACAAATTATCGTACCTCACTACCGTAATCCCAGTGTAACGTACCTCACTACCGTAATCCCACAGTACCGTACCTCACTACCGTAATCCCAGTGTACCGTACCTCACTACCGTAATCCCACAGTACCGTACCTTACTACCGTATTCCCAGAGTACGGTACCTCTCTACCGTAACTAAGATAACGGTAGTGAGGTACGGTAGTGAAGTACGGTACACTGGGATTACGGTAGTGAGGTACGGTACTGTGGGATTACGATAGTGAGGTAAGGTAATCTTAGCTACGGTGAGGTACGGTAGTCTGGGATTACGGTAGTGAGGTTGTCATGTCTTACATAACGATATTTTCTAAATCATAAATAAAATCTCCGAAACACGAAATATTTTCGGAATTGCCGAATTTCTTTTGCCGAAATTCCGAAATCGCTTTGTTCTCCTCTCAAAATATTCGGCGCTCCGAATAGTGTGCCGAATTATTCCCCTAGCGAATCACTCATTCGCGCGGTCATTTGCCGAATTTCGCGAGGTCCCTCTCATTTTCGGCAGACCGCCCTATCCTATAACGCGCGCGCGAAATGGATTTCGGAATGCCGAAAATAATTTCGGAACGTGCCGAAATTTTGGAAAGAATACCGCCCCTGATATCCATTACACGGCCATGTTATAAGCTTCGAAAGACACCAAGTCGGAATCAGAGATCAAAGATTAAAGATCAAAGATCAATCCGTCCTTCCTCACCCTCTTAGCCTCTTCGACCGTCGAGAAGTACACGAATCCGTAGCCTCTGCACTGGCCAGTGTTGCGATTGATGACCACGTTCAACTGCAGAGATCAAAGATCAATCATCTGACTACAGTACCCCTACAGTAACCCTACAGTAACCAAGAGAATCCCACCGTAACATACAGTACTCACTGTACCCCATCATACAGTAACCTACAGTTAGAGACCACAACGTCATTCACCAAAGTAATCTAGGAGCCTGATTTTCTTGCCTAATGTGTAGCTCTAGCACTGAATAAGACTATGTTTTTTACCGATTGGCAAAATCTCATCTCTAGGCCGAGTTATGGATCAAAAACCACGCTCGCGGAGACCAGCGGGGAAGGGGTAGAACCCCAGGACGAGGCAAAAGTGGGCGGAGCCTATTTCTAGCCATATCGCACAATTAAAAGGCCATAGCTTCCGCCAGTCGAGCTGTGAGCTGTGCGACGGTTGGAGAGGGGAGCGAGGTGAGGCCGCTCCTACGCGCGCGCTAGTCACGCCGGGTTAGAGACAGCGGGGGGAGGCGAGGGAGGGAGACGAGAGAGAGGGGAAGGGATATGACTGGGGAGGCGCGCATGCAATAAACTATTAAATTCGCCGACAATTCAGGGAAACGTCTAATCACCAATTTTTCTTAGCAGATCGTCTCCTAAAAATATAGAGAACGAATGACCAAAGGTGGAGCTGATCACAATCATGATAACCCCCTGAAACCTCAATTCTGGACCATATTTCGTCATTTTTCAGCTACTCAATGTAATCCGATCATGCTCCACCTTGGACCCTTTACGGAGGCCGGGGATAGCTACAAAACGCGCCCTTACTCGTCCGGAATGGATTAGAACGCGAGCTGTCGGACCATGATCCCGCTTTTGAGGGAAACTCTATCCCCACAAAGGGGGGCGGAGCTTGCGGTCTCTACCTACAGTACCAAATAACATTAATCAACTTCAAACTACAGTATTCCGCCTACAGTAATCCTACAGTACCTGATCGATTTCGCCGTACGGTTCGAAAATGTTGCGCATGTCGTACTCGCGCACCCACGGAGGCATTCCTGCAATCAATCGATAAGTGAGCGAGTACGGTAGAATACTGTAGTCAGCTTTCAATCGATATTCTACCGTAATCGATATTCTACCTTTCCACAAACTCACCAAAGACGCCGAGGCACTTGGAAGGAGTGGGGTTGTCACGGCCGTCCTCTGCAAAGATCAAAGATTAGCAGAGACCAAAGATCAGCCCGTCCACTAATTTGACAAACCAAAGATCAAAGATCAAGCTCCGCCCCCTTCTCACCCATCGCGTTTCTCATTCGAATGAAGCCGCCACGGCGCGCGCCAGTCTCGTAGTTCTGTAGAGATATTGATTGGAATCAGCAAGCTACAGTATCCCACGACTACCGTATTCTTCAGATATCGATCCGTACCTACAGTACGCCAAGAGCAATGCTACAGTAACCTAGACTAATATATTTACCAGTAATTGATGCGTGCCTACAGTACCTCAGCTACAGTACTTCCACTGTATACCTGGTATCCGTCGTCTCCTCTGTGGGGATGGGGTCCGTAGTGGGGTGGATGGTACGACGAGGCGGGATGGTGGTGGGTACTGTAGTGCGCGCCGGCTCCTGCACGGAATCAATTCAATCATTCGTCGATAGTCTACCGTATACCTCTACCGTATCCTCTTCCTCTTCCGGACTCGCGACTCAGACGACGAATGTGACGTTCGTACCGTGCAGGCGTCGACGAACGCGAACGACTGCAATCGATCGATTATCGATTATCGATTATTCGAAACAGTGATACTCCATGCCAAACAAACCACGGCAGGCCTCTGGGGACGATGAATGATTGACGACTGTTTGGACACTGGTTGGACAGTACAAGGTTCTTTGATAGTAGATGGTTCAAGTTTGCATATCAGTCATTATTAGCACATGTAGGCATTGGTTGGTCACAGTAGGTAGATAAACAATTGTCATTGCACACTCCCAATCAATAGATCAACGGTTGTTCACCACCAAAACAACATAAAGAGAAGCCACACTCTGGAATAGGGAGGAATTACCCATGGTGTGAGGCGTTTTCTCGCTCGCTACAGCAGCAACCACTACAATGACCTTCGTGATCTTTGATCTCTTACAGATTCTGGCCAAATCCCTATGGCATTGTGCCAATCCCTGGCTTGGTGCCAAGATACCGTACCTTCTGGATCGAGAGTCGCTGCGTTCCCTGTGCTCACGTCTGATGTAGCGAACCGGCGAGTGCGGTGTGCGACTGAAATCAATCGATAAATATCAAGTACAGTAATCTACCGAACCATTACCGTAACCTACAGTAGGGCTGATCTACCGCATTACTATCCCTGTCTCCAGTACTAACCCTTCAGCATCATCCCATCTTAGATCAAGGATCAATGCTAGTCCACACACCTCACACGCTCAGACTATTTCGCAGATCTTCAACGCATCTGGTTCCGATAAAAGTGCGATATTCGCTGTGATGCAATCCACATGTGAGTGAGGGGCGTCAATTGATCTCTCCAGGGCATATTTGATCTTTGATCTCTGTCAGAGCATTGATCTCTGATCTTTGATGGGCTGTGGACGTGACAAACAAGCGCCACTTGAACTCATTTCGGCGCATTAGAAAAGCAATGAGCGGTCGGCGCGCCATTACCAAACCACAGCAGGTCATCTTTTGTCCTAGCAATGACTTACTGACCATCTTCGTGCATCCTACAGTACCCCCGACATTGGTACCGTACTTCTACCGTGCCCCAACAGTACCCTACCGTACCTTCTGCTTCTGCTCCTCTCCTCGCTCCTTTTCACGACGACAACGTCGGAGTCGCAGTCATCAGAAGACGCCGAATCGCGGCGACGACGAGGCATCGAAGACTGAAATGGAGGAAGGATTACGGTAGGAGTACGGTAGAATCGACGACTGAATGGGAAAGGTACGGTATATGATGACGTGTCCTACAATAGACTTGGTTACGGTCTCTGAAAAGCCTCGCGGAGGCTCGAGGGGTATCGGGGGGTATTGGGAGGAGAGATCGGAGAGAAGGGAGATCAAAGATCAGACCTGTGGCTTGGAGGGCGTGCGCGAGAGGAGAGAGAATAACCACTCGGGACGAGTGAAAGAAGAGCGAATGGAAAGAGGAGGAGAGGAGAGAGGGAGGGGAGAGCAATAATGGTATGCAAAAGGAGTGGACAAGGGGAATTAGGGGGGACAATGCGTTATTCTGTCTCTTCATTTCGCACGCTCTCTCTCTCTCTCTCACTGATACAAATCATTCAATTAAATGGTTATGAATGCACGTTGTTTTTCGGAAATTTCTGGATCAATAAGGACAATCGATGAGCACTACTCAATGCGGGCGAGGGAAAGGGAGAAGGTACCTCGGGTGATTCAGAACGGGAAACGGAATTGCGCTCTTTTGCTGTTGAATAGAAGGAAGAAAGGCGGGAATTGGGGGAAAAGTGTGTAAAGAATTATCGGAAAGTGAGTATAGATTGAGCAGGAAACATCCCTAAGCGGTAGGGGAGGAAGGCTACATGGAAGATGGAAATGAACTGACTTCGCTCTCGGACGACGAACTGTCTTTGATCTTCTTTTCGATCGAATTTTTGCTAGACGACGAAGAATTTGCTTCTGAAATTGAGTTTAAATCGCCTGAAAAAGACAAATTTGAAGACAAAAATCGAAAACTGACTGAGTAACCGCATGACTTCGTCCTTGTGAGACATTAGGAATGTTTTGAACTCGTCTGAATAGTTTAATTTTTAAAAAAAATCGAAGAATTTGCTTACCGGAAAGCTCCAACCCGGCTGGACTCGTACTTGGTTCTGCCTGTGACTCCTCGGACATTTCTGCAGAGGAAAACGCGATTTATACACGGCAAAACGATGAAAATCAACTCGGAAACCGCGTTCAAAAGCAGCGTGGGATCAGTAACAGATGCTTTTCCCCTCCCGTCCGACTAATAATCGTGTCAATCGAACGGGGGTCAACACATTACTGCACACGAGAGTCGAGATTGAGGGGGAAAGCTGCTGGGATGAACGGAGTATTGCTCCCGATTGCAAAGGAAGGATGAGAGAGACTCGGGGCGAGACGACAAAGTGAGGTGAAGTCGTGCGGATTTACACCGATGAACTCTCAGAGAGTGAGGGGGGGAGAAAAAAAGCTGCGGCCGATTTAAAATGGGATCAGCGAATTTCGTATCACTGGACTCGGGTTTCAGTTTATTTGGATGGCTTACTTTAACCAAAAAAAGCAAAATCGATAAGAATACAGCAGGAACGGGGGAGGAATGGCGGTGTGTCAGCATTAGTCATCTCGAGAAGGATCCCGATAGGGGAGAGAAGGCAACCATTGATTCTTCTCTGATGAAAGGCAACAACTCTTCCACATTTCCACCAAACGTTCGCCTATTGTTGAGCACCCTGTTCCCCATCATTGCATTCAAAGAGAGTGGGTGGATTACCAATTTTGGGAAAATTGTGACGTGTTTTCAGGTGAAGATCGAGAGAAGACGTCTGGGATTCATGATTTCGAGGCATGAAATGTGGGTGTTTTGCCGTGCGAAGGCGTGTGCGGGGGTGAGGAGAGGGAGGAGGAGGAGGAGACAGCTCTGATCTAACAACTGGTCAGATATGTTGAGGGGACGGGAGGAGAAGCAGTGAGAAGATCAGAGAGTGGGGGAAAGGAGGAGGAAAGGGGAGACAGTGGGACCCGCAAACATGCCCCCGTTTTGGGAATAAAGAGATGTTTCAAGAAGAGACTGTCTTTAGAACTGTGGTTGTTTTGCAACTCAAGCACAGAACGGAACGAAAAAATATCATTTCTGAACAATAGCATATTTGTGAAATGCAATCATGACGGATTCAATCATTACAGCTTCACGAATCTATTCGGCTGGGGGTGAAACGGCAAAAAATCATAAAGCGTCATTCATGAATGTTCACGAAACGGTGAAATGAGAATAAACTGTAAATCCGAGAGGTGGAAGACTACTATTCCGCATCGTGGATGTCTCTTCTCTGGGAAGAAGGACTGCGTATCCTAGAGATTCGAACGAATTTCCTTCATTTCTATGGATACTGAAGAAGGATTCGAGGCGAGTGGAAGGGGCGGAATATTGATTGGCTTACTAATTGGAAAGACCAAAGATCAGATTCGCAGATGGGAGAAAATGTATTGAATTCGAGCGAGATAAAGTATGTGAAAGTGCAGAAGGGGGATCAGCAGAATATCGGGTTGTTTGCTCAAACTTGAGAGAGGTTCTTTACTTTTTATGCGATTGTTCTCTCTCCCTCGAGTGTTCCCTCCATTCTTTTCTTATGCAACTATCTGTGTTACTGACGAATCGATAATATTTTACAAGCAAAACATTATATCTTTAGCAACTCATTATCAATCCGCAAACAGCACAATTCAACGGCAAATCTAGGGTGTTTTCAGCAGCAACCAGAGCATGTTCAAAGACTTATCAATGCCTTCCCGCGCCATCTTCAGATATTCGTCGCTCTTAGCTTGCGTCCTCAACGTTTCGTCCAGCATCTCTCGAATCTGGCAATCAACTAGATGAGATGGAATGTATCTACTTGAATAGTGTATACCTTACTGAGATTCTCTCCTTCATCAAGCTTTTCTGCTCAGAGCCCATTTAGTGTACGCCAATCGAACCTTGAGCTCCCAAATTCTCATGATAAGGATGTGCTTTGCGCAAAGGCTGTTAGGGCCAGCACAAATAGCTAAAAAGATACGGTAGATGCTTCTACGATATTTGTACGGTACCTCGAATCGATTAGACGGTTCTTCCCCTCCGAATTCGGACGATTGTCGGGACGAGGAAGAGGGAATGGAAGGACGACTGGAGAAGAGCGATGAGGAGTAGGGACGAGTAGATCGGGTCTGCAACGAATGGAGGATACGGTAGGAATACGGTATTGATGAGGACTAAGGAAAAGTACGGTAAGTCAGAGAGTTGTAACCAAAACTTTTGGGAGCACTCACCATCTCAACAGCTGCAGTTGTCCAGTTGGGACGCAGCAGGCAGCCTGAAATACGGTAGGATTACGGTATATGTACGGTAACTGGACAGAATACCAAGCTATAATAGGTGCTGAGATACGACATATTCCGATCAAAACGCGATCATTTTGATCGGAATACGGTAAAAAATGTTGGTATTATTACGGTAGAGTAATTTCATAAAAGATACGGTAATCTACAACACCTGAGGACAGAGTGAGCTTCGAAGAGGAAATAACGGCCACATTACTCGCGCTGCTCAGTCTGCGATAGGCCAAATGGTTGATGGCGCATTGCGGAGAAGTCGAGAGGTCTGGAAGGTTACGGTAGTGGTACGGTAGGAAGGGATACGGTATCAAAAGAACGGTAGACAAGAGAACGGCGAGAACGCACTTGAGATAACTCAGATTGATCTTTGATCTCCAATCACACATTGAGCTGAGCACTGGACATGGGTAACGGATAAGAAGGAAGCGTTCTGTGAGATTCTCGCCGTCTATCATCGTGTTCCTTATACGCGTCAGGCATGAATACTGTCCGTTCAACATTATCGCTAATTTAAGAGATCAAAGACCAATATCGCCCATGGAATATATTTGAATGGATCATCTGGAGAGTTCCAAATCAGATGATCAAACGAGAAGGCGAGAACTCTTCTCGAAGGTTTCCCAGTATTGTGTGCCCTTCTGGTAATCTAATTGTTTTCCCCTGTCATTCAAAGTACCTCCCACTTCCTGAATCAACTCTCTCTCTATTTGAGTAGATCCACCTCCTTGTCTCTCTCCAATTCCCCTGCTCTCTCACTTCCCCTCTTTCTCTGCGCTCTCCTCCAATCGTGCAGTCTCTCATCACCATCTGAAGTGGACATTATTTGCGATATTCTCCCTTCTTCTCTCTTCTGTCTCACCCGATCTCATCAAGACGGCATCGATTCCATTCGCTTCTCTCATTCATTTTACTCCTTTTCAACCCTCAATCGCTGCTTTGATTACTGCATTCCTCCTTTATTTCCTCGCTTTCGAACCGAAGCGAATCTTCATTTACAGCACTCATCAGATGCCGCAGAAATGACGGAGCGAAGCGTGAGTTGCTATCACTTTTCTTACGTAATTCCGCCCAGTTTGATCAATAAATACCAAACTGATGCAGGACTATTCGAAAAGGGAGGAGGAAAAGCACAGAAGGAAGATCGTTCTGCCGGTAGTCATTCCCTGGGAGTACGGCAGTAATAAATATGCGAGTCAGAAAGTATGAAAGTTCCGAAATTTTTAAGATTAAACACAAATTTTTTGCAGGGATCGGGCGGATTCGGCGGATCGAGAGATGCGAGTGAGATAACTTTAGAAAACGTAGAAAACTAAGAGAAACACTAGACGTTTTCAGCCCTGAAAATCTTCAGCTCGACACCCTTCACGAAATACGATGAATCCACTCTGCCAAAGTGAGATTTCATCGTGATTTGCCTACTTGATGGCCTCTTTCCCACAGCCTTCATCCATCCATTGCGCCCAGATGGCACGATGCAACACCCTCTGTGGGGAAACACTTTAATGCTAGTAAATAGTGGGGATGGCTTGACAATAAATGACTCTCTTCAATCTGCGCGCTCTCTCGACTCCCTGACCATTGAGAGAGCTCGGGAAATGAAGAGACGTTTCTTGCAAAGCCATCCCTAGTAAATAGGGTATAAAATAGGGTGTGAAATAGCTGCTACTGACCTGCAATATCTCTTGATGTTCCGAAAAGAAGGGCAAAATTAATCAACAAATGTGTTTGCAGATTCTCAGCGCCGAACCCTGATCTTGCGAATCAATCCGGCTCTGCCCCCATGGGAAAGTTCAGAGATCAAGTCCAGCACGTGAAGGATCAACATGTACGTGATATCATTCGGTAAAATTCAAATTCGATTCTTCATTCGCGCTTATCAAGGAAGTCTTCTTTTTATTTGTCTCCTTCAAGCAGGTTTTCTATTCTCTTTCATAATCGTAAACCAAGTTTCACATTGATTTCACACGTTTTCAATGTTCACACAGTTGAGTTTTAGAGAATCGTTTCAGGCCGATGAGTTAATCGAGGTGAATAAACTGCTTCCGGATAAGAACAACAAGAGAGATCGCACACTGAAGAAGTGGGATCGACCACTGCCTGATGCGAAGAATAATGACGTTTTCGGTGAGTATTTCGAAAATATCCATCGAAAAAATGCAATGTTCAAGGCAAGAAGAGGGACACGGTATTGAATGCCACGGGCGGTCGTCGATTCACACCGGAGGAGCTGTCGAAGAGCAGGTACTTCTAGTTCTCACGCCCCCGAGGCAGTTGTGGCACGAATAAGGTGGTTCTTGGTAATCTTCGGCGTGAACAATCGTCTGCCCCTCTCACTTTGCCGTACTCTCTCTCTTCTCTGACCGACGAGAGAGCATTGCGAAATGAGAGAGTCAGACGATTCCTCTTCGATATTGATGCTGAAAAGATGGGTGTTTCTCAGTGAGGCCAGAACGGGGAAGATGAGCGCGAAGAGGTAGATGGTTATCCGAACTTTGCAGAGCCTCGATTCCTCGCTTCCAAGACCCGCGACAGACCATTGCTGCACTGGCTTCGAAACCCGGAGAGGTTATTTTTTGTTCTCCCATTTTATACCACTTTGTTGATGATTTTACTCGAAATTGCATACTTTCTAGTATGAAAACAAACGAAAAATCGTCCTTCCAGTCCCTGGTGACGGGTCTGACGGGCACTCGACAAGTGACGACGAATATCGAGGGAATGGAAAGGAGTGAGAGGGATCAGCTGGAGACGAACAGATACATGGCATGGCTGGGAGGGCAGGTATGAGAGTTAAAGCGCAACAAATAGATTTGAAAATTCCGCGCAAGTAGTTGTTCTTCTTCAGTTCATTAGTTGGACAGTGCATTGAGAACTTTCATGACGAATCAATTTTCCGTTTCGAAATCACCGTCTTCAGTTGACTCTCCAATCGCAATCGCAGACTGGCGGTTTTCAGAAGCCGAGGGACGTCGTATCAAACAATACATATGAAAAGGTAGAAAAATAGTATTTTCGAGACGCTAAACGACTTTTTTAGGTAACAAAACGCGATGCGGACCCGCGAGCGTTGAGATCGAAAAGAAAGCAGAGGGAAGAGGTGAGGCATTTCTAGTGTTCCGAATCAGTTTTGGCATGCAGACAAAGAAAAAGTCGAAAGAATGTAATTCTTGCGATCCTAATTTAAATTATTTCAGAGCAAGCAGTTGATTGAGGAAGAAGACTCAGCACAGAACGACGAGGAATAAAGTGTTCCGAAAAAACGATAAAACCTGTACAATTATCGAATAATTAGAATGAAATGACTGCGTATTTATCAGAAATGGGCAAGTAGTGTACACGATGCGAGTATGAGATCAGATGAAGACTATTTGATAGGGCGGACGGAAGATAGGGATGGCTTGGTATTGAAATGGCTCTCCTCATTTTGCGTGCTCTCTCGTCTGCCTGGTCGATGAGAGAGTACGTGAAATGAAGAGGCCATGTCTTGCGATGCCATCCCTAACAGAAGAGTGAAATGATGAGAAGGAAAGTAAAGAATATTTTACACCCCTACTATTTACAATGGGCTGCTCACTCAAACCCTTTCCACGGGATCCTTCGTGAATTTGACGGTGGTATCGTTGCGGGTGCGACTCGAGTCTTGCAGGTACCTGAAAAGTGAAGTATGTTAAAATCAACTGATAACGTTGGCTGGATGAGTTACGGGTAATCGTTTCTATAAAAACGGGAAATCATCTCTTCATTTTACACACACTCTCACTGGTCAGGGAAGCGAGAGAATGTGCGAAATGAAGAGACTGTTACTCGTATTTCGAACTCTACTGGGCGTTACTCATTGTTAGTGAAGCCATAACGGGGATGAGCGCGAAAAGGGTAGATTGATGGGATTTTTACTGATAACGGTTAGCCTAGACAGCAGTTAGACACTAGCAGAAAAGTTATTTCAATGCATAATTGTCACCTGTAGCATCCGTAGTTGACTCTCAACCACCAGAGAGTGATTATCGCAATGAGGAAGAAGAGAATCGTCATGAAGATTGCGACGAGAATTTGCACTGAAAATCAATTAATATATTTTAAATCGCATTTGAAATCAATAAAATCAAACGTACGCATATTGCCAATCTTCTCGTTGTGAAGGATCTCCTCATCGCCCTGAAACTGTCACGGAATAAGCTTTTGTTTGATGGAGAAAGTATTTTGTGACCTCATCTAGGGTAAAAATTTGAATTCCTTTACCAACAATGATAATTATTCATCTATCTAGCTTTCCTTTTACGAAGAAGCAAAAGAACTAGAGTTCGAAATACTGGTAATGGTCTCTTCATTTTACACACTCTCTTGCCACTCTGACCGGTGAGAGAGTGTGTAAAATGAAGAGACGATTACCCGTATTTCGAACTATACGAAGAACCAACTTTACAATTAAGAATCCGATGCCGAATTGCACCCTCACCTCTTCCGATTCCAGCACTTTCTTGATGTATCTGCCAGCGATGGAGAAAGGGTCGATGGCCGCCCAAAGAAAGAGAAAAGCACCGACGAGGAGGCAGATCGACGCCGCTAACTGCGTTGTTGTTTTTGTTGTTGTTGTTGTTGTTGTTGTTATTGTTGTTTTGACTGACCAGCAAGAAGACGTTCGGCAGCACGAGCAGGGCGATTCGCTTTCTGATGCCGACAATGACGAGGATGCTGCACAGCAGTTGAAGGACGACGGAAACAACCTGTGATGGGGAATTGACTGTTAGAATCTGTCAATCGCCAATAAATAAACAATAATATCCCTTTCCTGTACTCTCTGAGTATGTAAGAATGCCCACGGAACGCGATATTTTCGTCCATTTACCCTCGTCATCTCAGTTCTTCTCCCGCTGTTTTTCTCGCCGTTTTTCCATACTGACTGACCCCGTGAATATTTATTCAATGATCCAGTTTTATTTTCCAGTTCTAGTGTGTGTCTCCATACAAAATTAGCGCAAACGACTCCATTTGACTTCATTTTTTCGACGAGAGAGTGTGGGGAATCAAGAGACGACAAGCTTCTAGACGTACCGACGTCCAGAAAGAGACGGGCGATTGGGTGGAAACAATGAGAGAGACGAGGTCGAAGATGCAGATTGCGATTCCAAGAAAGGCGATCAGCAGGGCGCCTTGCTTTAATTAATGAATTATTAATTATTTAATTAATAATTAATATAAATACGAAATATCGTACCTTTACATGGACGGATCCGCAGCAGCACTTGTATTTGCTGTCGTAGTGAGAGAACGCGACGGAGGGATTGGAGGACTTCAGCTCACGAACTGACTGGAAGAAGCTTCGTTTTCAAAACTTTCGTTGACATAAATTCCAGAGAGATAGAGTGGAAGGATTCTGAGATGTGCAAATTGGTGTTCAAAACCTCTGCACTTTCTTCTCGACCTTGATGGAATGCTCATTTGATTGAATGATCCCTAGTGAGTCATTCGTTTCAGGGAACACACCTATCTTTCTCTTCATTAGTCTTCCTTATTCAATTATGAATGAAACGGCTCCGTTCAGTCAGCTTACTAAAAAAAGGGCCAGACAGAAATGTATCTACGACATCGCAAATCGACATATGCGATCCAATGGACCGAAACATCCTACCGCATCTCCTTAGGAAGTCTTCCTTTTACTAGTTCTTTAGCAGTCTTACCAAATCCCCCCATATTGTAAAGTCTACGAATTGAGACTACGCGGCACCTTGAATGTCTTGGTGGAAGCACTCCTCGATGGTTCGACTCCATTAGGCAGCGCACTCACTTCGCCCACCGTGTACATTCTGCAAAAATAATCTGTAGAATAATGGAGAAAAACAAGTAGACTGGCTTGAGGTCACATGGCATAGCTGGGGGAGGAATATGAATAAGAAATTGGCGAACAGAAACACTTTCACAACGCGATTGTTCGGCAAAATCTGTGTCATGAAAGGAGGAAGATGATGCAATCCATGAAGGAATCGATAGATCAGTCGAGAAAGGATTGACGAAAGAGTCAATGGATTAGTTGAATGTAGCAGAGAACAAGTAGTGAAAGCGAGTGAGGGGAAGGAAGGAAGGGAAGGACTAACCCGATCTGAACGGGATAGGGACGAAAATAAATTACAATACCCGGGAAAGCCTATGGCCAAGAATGAAGAGACAAACAAATCAATCAAACCGCAAAGGTCAAAGGAATACGGCGAACTCAATGGACTGTAACAGTTCGTCTTTTGAAGAACGGAGTCCCTTCTCCTTATTCCTCTTTCCTCTCTCGATCGAAAATCGGTAGGAGACGCGCTCCCCCAACTCGCCGAACTCGATACATGCACACTACACACGGCACAAAACATCGTCCCGCTCTCTTCCTTCCCCACAC
Organism: Pristionchus maxplancki; assembly: GCA_900490775.1. Classification (NCBI taxonomy): domain Eukaryota; kingdom Metazoa; phylum Nematoda; class Chromadorea; order Rhabditida; family Neodiplogasteridae; genus Pristionchus; species Pristionchus maxplancki. The sequence continues at coordinate 137,782 of LS531578.1, forward strand.
TCCCTCGCACCCATTGCAACGATCGGCCGGACGGAGCGAAGGCAGAGGCGGGAGGAGGATGCTCTCTCGCTTTCCCACGATCTCTCACCGCGATCTCAGCGACGAAATAGCGTGTGAATGCGAGAGAGTAGAGTGAGGGTGGAGATGGGTAGTGAAGATTGGAGGGAAAGTAAGGAAAGAATGGGTGTTTCTCCTCGATTAGCACGCTATTTCGGCTGAAAATGATGCCAGTTTGATGGTAATCTGATGGTGCTAAGCTCAAACGATCGAGAAGAGCTGTTTGAGGAACGAGAAAAGATCGGACCAACGAGGGTTTTCGTAAAGAGACGGCAAGAAATATTTTATCAAAAGAAGAAATTAATAATTTAATCTAAAAATACATCGTCGTTCTTCTTCGTCGCAACAATCGGAAGAGTGCTGCATTCGGCGAGTCGGAAGGGGGCGGAGTCCGGGGAAAAGGGGGCGGAGTCTGGGGGAAATAAGGATTGATCTGGAGTGAAGGAGGGGTTGAAGTCACCTGAGCTGCGCAATCTCTCTCGCATGATGGTTGTTGGTTGACCGACGGGCTGGAATGAATGGCATTTATTCTTGCTCTTGACCATCATTAAGAAATCGGGAAAACCCTTCTTTCATTTCCTCTCACCAACGCTGAAAAATTAGTTGCAGGAGCCCCTGTGTGGGGATAGAACAATGGTAGTAGTCGACACAATGGAATAAACCTAACTAATCAACAGGCAGAATGCACTTCTTCCTTCTCTTTCCTCCACAGCAGCCGCAGCACGGACGACAGCAGCAGCAGGGTTGCTGCAGAAAGATTTACTGCGTTTACTCTTATTGCAGCTTAAGTAAGAACAACACTACATTGCCGTATGAAACGCACACAGCAGCAGATCGGTAACGATTGTCAAAGCAAATAGTTATGTGAAAGGATTCACTTCAGAAGTAAGATTACAACTCACACAACAGCAGCACGGTTTGCAGCAGCAGCAGTTATTGTTGCAGCAGTTGCAGCATCGATTGTTGTTGCAGCAGCAGCAATTCCTATTGGCGCAGCACATTTTCTTCACCACAATGATCTTCTTGATGTAGCAACACTGCTGCTGCCCGCAGCACTGGTTGTTGCAGCACCTGCAGCAGGGTTGTTTTGGTGTTTTTGTTATAATGTTTTTGCTTACCGATTGCAGCAGTTGTTATTGCAGCAGTTGTTGCAGCAGCAGCACGGTCGACAGCAGCAACAGCAGGGACGCTGCGAACAAGTTCTTCAGTTTGGGCAAACTACATAATCAGCAAAGGTATTAAAGAAGCCCTCTTCACTACAGTATTTTTCAATTCCTTCTTTAAATATTCGAAAAGACACTTGTTGAGTTACCTCGAAGAACAATTGAGTCTCAATCATTCTTTAAATGAGGCTGGCTAACGCAGAATCGGTGATGATTAGAGATGACTTCGCAAGAAATCGTCTCTTCATTTCGCGTACTATCTCAACGGTAAGAGAAGCGAGGTAGCATGCAGAATTAAGAGAGTCATTTCTTGTCAAGCCATCCCTACTGCATAACTCACACAGCAACAGCAGCATCTCTTCGCTCGGCCCTCCGTTGAATTCGATCTCAGTCTCAGCGCTCTCGACAGGGGATTGGCCTCATCCTCTGTGCAGGTGCAGTTATCAGACGAGAAGGAGGACAAGGAAAACTGTTGAGAAGTCGTCACTGAAAAATACACAACAATCGAAGAACTGTCCACAAATAGTGCAGACAGAGATTCTCTTCGGACGGACTTTGTTCGAAAGACAGCTGAGAAGATAATTTAAGTAGTCCCCATCCCTCGACCCTGTGGCATTCCGGGAACGAAGATCCCAATCCCGTCCCTATTGATTGTACTTCCTGCAGGCCCATTGCTTTGATGTCAGGATAAATATGAAATATGAGTGCATAACTCACCGGTTGCATTGCCCTCCTTCACCGTTCCTTCCTTCGATCCTTCCACTTTCATCGACTGCTCCAGTCCATTTGACGCCGATCGAGATGACGTCTCGACGCCAACGGAAATTGTTTCAGTAGCATCAAAATAGAATTTCGAAACAAAATATTCGAAACATACTGAAATTCCTCCGTCGTGGTGCTACTGCTGCGGCTGTTATCACTAGTATGAGGATGATCGAGGGTATCCTCATTCCTGCTGAAGCGGATTACATCAATAAATTTATTGATTATAATTATAATTCACGGTCATAACTTAACGATTGAACGGGATTGAAGCCAACGATGCGCCGTTTCTCTTGCCGAATCTCTCACTTAAGTATCCTCAGGATCTCGGTTTCGTCTATGTTTCTCTCGCCGATCTCATCGGTTTGTTTGTCTCTCGTCTCCCCTTTTCGCCAGACACCGTTCATTGTTGGATCAGATTTCGGTATTCTTCCGCCTCTCGTAACACCTTTCTTCATGCTGAAAGGATAAGCTTGCATAAAATTTACATTTCGGCTACATCGAAACTATTTTTGCCAGGCATGATGTGAATCAAGCGAAAAGCTTTCCAAAGAACACGATACAACTTGCCATTGTTTTTCCCGTATTGATATTTGTATTCTTGTACAATATTTAATGTAAATACCTCAATTGACATCGATCACGAGATTTCCCCGCTTCGGATTAATTCTTCACTGGTCAATACTTTCTGTTTACCTCTCGACAGTTATGCACCAAGATCGATCAGAGTATCTGGTTTTGCCGATTGAAGAGGCTCCTCGCGTTCTCCTTTCTGGTTCGTTCATGAGATAGAATGACTCATTTCTCCTCATATTTGTAACTGAGCCATCGCTGTCTTCTTCTGCCCGCCTTCTCTTTGACGCTGAATCGGTGCCGACATCCGGACGATTTCCGTGGAAACGAAACGTCTAGAGCAAATCAAGGAAGATAGATTCCCTCTAATTCTCGATTCTCCTCTACGATGGAGTCCTCATCGCCCCTCGATTTCGTCTAGAAATCGTCTTGGCGTTATCTCTGCAATGCGCTGTTACCTTCCCGCAGCACCTTTGCTTGATGCCAGTACTGATAATATTTGTAAGGTGGTAGAGCATTCCTCTGTCGATTCGCTTACCTGTTCACAACATTCCTTGAAATATACGGGGAGTATTTTCAATATTTTGACATGAGTAAAGCACGCAAAGGAGATTATTTCCCGAAATGAACGTCGATACAACGCTCCCCTATAATGTATTTTGTCGTGTGCATAGTATTCGCATTGCCTGCTTTGGTTATCAGTAATGTTTAGCATCTCTGTAGAACGCATCTAATATTCTCGTAGTCTCGTACACAAATTTCATCTATGCATCCTATCTTATTGACAATGCTGTTTCATAGTAGCGCTGACAAGTGAAGAGTTGAAATGCACTCTTCATCTCGTTTCACAGAGGAGCGCGCGGTCTCCATTCTCTCCATGGTGAGAATAGCGTTACCTTTTCCTGAAGAATATGAGAGGAGAACGAGGGTTTTACGCTGATTTTGCTCTTTTCGTGAAGAAAAGTGCGGCCGAAACACTCTTCAATAAGTGAAAAATTGTTTGTCAGCCATGTTTCATAGGTACATTCAATGATCCTGTTGACATTCATTCGTCATTGTTTCTCTGCTCTTGCACTAAATCCTCTTCGATCCCATCGATCTCTTTGAGCCATTCGCGCGAACGAAAAGGAGCAGTCTGACCTTTTCCGAACTCTACGAAATTCTTCCTTCGATTTGAGATGGCATTCAAATTGAGAGAAGTGAAAGGTCAATCGATGATGTGATTGGTTGATTCCGTCTCTACTATCTATTCAATTCGTTTCTACAAGATTGAGATCGTCGTTCGCTTTAAAAGTTCTATTTTTCCTTTTTCGCCCAATATTCACTTCTACTTGCCATTCTACTAACCAAGTTTGAATTAATGTTGAACTTCATGTTGCGTAAAACGAAATGTATTTCAGAACTACTCGTATTTACTCGTCTGCCATACTCGATTTCGCCTCCAAAATGTCCATTTCACTGCCCATTCAGATTGGATGTTTCTGCTTGATCGGTAAGTTGAAACTCTCTTTTTATTTTATTTGTTACATTTATTTTTGGATTCTAACCACCTTTTGCAGTGTGCATCCTATTCTACTTTGCTATTCCTCTGACCACTTCTTCAAGTTACAAATCGACATTCAATCGCCTTCCACGACGACCAATTCTGATATTCGCAGCGACGAAATACTTCGGAAGCAACGTAACCAACCACAGCATTCTACCCCGACAGATAAGGGTGGGCGGGCTCCAGTAATTTGCAGTCTGATCATTTGACTGAGAGGGGGATCAGACACGCTAATCGATGTAAATGACATCGACCCCCTCCTCCCTCCCCCATTACTTTTGCATAGACTCGAGAGAGTTTTGAATTAGGCGGGGAAATTTGCAGTTCTTTCGTTTCGAGATTTGCGCGGGAACTATTTTCTTCCCCGTCTACCCTTTTCTGGAGAGAACAAAGGGGATCAGAACGCTGTGCAACGAGCGATTTCTCGCGTCGTGTAGCTCTAAGGTACGACAACAAACGGTGAAAACACAAAACAACAACAACAAAAACAACAACAACAACATTCTTCAGGATTGGTGTTCGATCAGCGAAGACGACGACGATCTTCCTCGATCAGACGCCGTCATCTTCCACAATCGAGACTTCAACGCCAACCATACGATCAGGTTCAAAGAGGTGGGCTTGAAATGCACTCGAATCGTCCGTTAATCCGGAGATTACGAGTGTTTCGTGATTTGGAGTAAATCTGTGTCTGTGTCCTCTAGGGATAGATCTGTGTCAAAAATGCTGAAAAAATAGTTGATATGCCCTTTTCCAGCGCAACTCCGACGTTCCTTACGTTCTATGGGGTCGTGAGAGTCCAACGAATGATCATTTCGGACAAGAGGAAGGTGATTGCAATATTTGAGATTAATTTATCTCCTCTATTATTTACATTGAAGACTTCATAAACTGGACGATGACCTACCGTCAAGATGCTGATGTTTGGTATCCGTACGGTCTGATGGAAAGAAGGGAAAACTCTTCTTCGATCGACTTCGAGAGCATTTGGAGCAGCAAAAATCAGGTACTTTGCTGAACTCTATGACTTAGTTAACTTATTTTATTTTCATTTAAATAGGTATTTCTAGTCTGCGGTAGACTACGATTGAATTTAAGTCATCAAAATAAAAATAAACATTAATTTATGTAGAAATGTTGCAGTCCCTTCCCCCTGCGACGTGGCTCTCATCCAACTGCCAAACCGCCAATGATCGAATGAGGATCGTTGAGAGAATGGAGAGAAAGGGGCTCGGAGTGCGTTGCTTCTGCTGATTTTGATACCATCATAGTGCAAATACATCATGGTGTATAACCAGATTAATGATTTCTTTAGCAGCGTGAAATAATTACAATTCAGATCGATAAATGGGGCGCGTGCGGACGTCCGGCTCCGAATTGCGACGGACTGCACACTTATTGGGATCAATGTACGGTCGACTTGATCAAGTAATTCAACCAAATAATTCTTATCGTAGGACTCTAAATAAATTAAAATATCACAGTCTTATTCAACCGATCCCTTTTTTCCAGACAGTACAAGTTCTACCTCGCATTTGAGAACTCGAATTGCGTCGATTACGTGACAGAGAAGTTCTTCGATACAATGAGGTTGGAGAAAAAACTGAAAATTGGGATTAATCTTTACATTTCACAATCTCGAAAATCGAAGCACTCTTCAGGACCCGTCAAGCAGTTCCTGTCGTATTGCAGAGGGAAATCTACGAGGATTTGGGTGTGCGTTTGCACTTTTCTTCTTTCTAGCGCACTCCCTCATTTTCAGTTACTCCCATCCTCTTTCATCGCCCTTTCCGATTATTCTTCCGTTGCTGAAGCCGTACGGGAAATCAATCGAATAGCCAACGATAAGGAAGCCTATCTGGAATATCACAAGTGGAGGGTGGATTATGAGTACTTTTATCGTTTGAATCTGCAAATGAGATCACTTTTGGCAGGATTCTCCCTGAAGACAACGACGAAAGTGGCTTCTGTTTGCTGTGCAAGAAACTCGCGGAACGATCACATTTGAGTCCCATGGTAAGCGGTCGAGAAATGGCTCCATATTCGATAAGGGAGTGAATAAAAAATCGAATTATCAATTTTCAGGAACGATTATCCTCTCTGAAATCATACAAATCAGTGCAGAGTTGGCATGCAGATGGAATGTGCGATAACTCGATAAAATTTTACTGACAATTTTATCCTGCTTTATCGACAACAACAACATTGAACAAGTAGGCAAACGAAAACAACAAGGAAACCCGATTATCCGGATATATCCTCATCGAGACTAGAATCTCGATCCACCTCCCGTCTCTGGATTGCTGACCCTTGTTTGGGTGACGAATTCACTAGCTCGAACTGATTTCTGAAATATATTTTTTTCCATATCTGAAGAAGGACCTCACCTCCTCAAACTTCCTTCCCACGAGACAGCAGAGAGCTCGTTGGATGTCTTTCCTGCAGAATAAATCTCTATTATCATGCCAGCATGCTTTCAAATATTTTGTATTTCTGCATTCGGAGATTCTGCACTGTCCCGGGTACTAATTCCCCATTACCATCCTCCTTCCCCGACTACCAAACCTGCGAAAATGCACTCATTTCATTTTTCACTCACGGGAAAGTGCAGATCCGCCCAGCATTCTAGTAATACCTAGTTACTGTGAAGATGATTACGCAGGCTTTCACCATACTTATCTTTCCCCTCTCAGAGGAGCAAATTACCTGAGATGCACTAAGAAGTAGACGAGAACGAGTGGTTCGCAGATGGGAAAGAGAAGAAGGAGGAAGGAGACGTAAGGAGCGATGTCTGATGCTGCAACGAGACAACGACTCTCTCATTTTCACGTGATCTCTCTCCCATTTTCGCCAAAAGATCACGAGAAGTGAGCATTGCTCGACCGGGATATCAATCTACCGATTCTCAGAAGGACATATTAGATCTTTGCGCCGTGAATTGCATTGAAGAATGCAGGAAGATCAGAGTCGAGAGATATTATTAGTGTTTGCCATTTTCCCATTCATATCTCCGACAGTTCTGAATTTACCTTCAATGTTGATGAGCGGAAGAGTGTAAGTGAGTGCACTGGGAGTGTAGCAGAACACGAACGGAACGACTGTCTGGAAATATGAAAACTGCGAATGCCACAAATTTTTAATTTTCGCTAGAGTTGATACTATTCACGTAATATGAGTCCACTGCAGTCAGAAAATAGAGAAAAGTTAAAAATCGTGAGGTTCGAATAATCACCTGCGCTACGAGGGATCTAAACATTTGAACTTGAAGTTGGGCCTGAAAGTGAAATGATGTCGACTGAAGGAATCAAGGATTCAAAAGGGAAATTTGAATATTATTTGGTCGCAAAAATGTCTTCTTACTGCAGCCGAATGCTTCGCTAGCGACCGCATCTTCAGCATTATCTTATAACAAAGTGTGAAGTTGAAAGTTATCGTAGCCAGAAGCATGACGTAGATTCCGATCTGAACTATGAAATACAAAAGTAGCAAAACAGATGCTCCCGGTGAGGCTCGAACTCACGACCTTCAGATTATGAGACTGACGCGCTGCCTACTGCGCTACGGAAGCCATGTTCAACTTCTCACTAAAGTCTCTCACCTTGAGTCCGATGTGATCCCACTGAGGGGATAGCGAGCCGTCTGGATTCTTTGACTGAAATAAACTTATATTTTGGAGTTGAATTATTTTTTACCCACGCGAAACAGTGATGCAATGTATCCAATTGTAGCCAGATCAATGCCGTATTTCTTTAGCACATCGTCTCTATAATTACTTGTTTTTCTATGATTTTCAACAAAAATATACCTTTTATTGTCCTCGACCAGTTGATTGGGTGAAAGACGCAGGAAAGTGACTAGAGAAGGGAAAGCCATGAAGAGAATGTCGATGAGAAGCACGACGAGAAGGGCAATTGGACGACGGAGGAAAGAGTGGAAGCGATTCCTGAAGTGATTTCGAAATACGGGTAATCGTCTCTTCATTTTGCACACTCTCTAGTCTCCCTGACCGGTGAGAGAGTACGCGGAATGAGAGACGAAATGATTTCAGCATCGAAAATAAAGAGAACTATTGACCATTCATGGTTCAATTGTGTGTAGATGAACATGAAGTGGAGAGCGAGAAGGAAGGACGAATGAACTACGATGAGATACCTGAATGGACCCTTGAATTCCGGATGCAAAACCGATTCGACGACGTCGACGGACATCCGTCTCTGGTCAACTCTCTCGATTTGTTCTTGTGCATGACATACTCAGACGTAATAAATAATGAAGGAATAATGAACAGGGCAAAACGGTGAAATGTTCTTTGCTATTATTACGCAAAATTGAGGCACGCTTGAACGTAAGTGGAAAAACTCGCATCGCGCACGAGAAAAACGTTGCAAGTGGCCGATTGTGCACTGCGATTCCCCTTCCGATGAGAAGAGCGCCTTGCCGATCGAGCGAGATTATCTAAATTATAAAATTAATAATTTCATAATCAATCAGTCGCACCGGAAGCGTCAGCATGTACATGAGGGTGTAGATGATGTTGAGAGTGGTGAAGACTGCCAGACAAGTACGATAGAAGACGTGGATTCTACAATGACGTCGGTAAATGAGAATCTGAATCCAGGAACGACCTTCTATCTCTGAGGACGAGAATCGCGAGGAAGATGACGTTGAAGACGAGGGCGAGTGAGGAAAGGATCCATTGCTGCGATTCGAGAGGAAGGAAGGGAAGCATAGAAGCACCTGGTCTATGCAGAATATGCACAGAGCGGCCGTCAAGTCAACAAGGAAGGCGGTAATCACAAACGGAGCTGCAAGAGCTTGTAATATAATGCGTAATGCACGTGTGCGAGATTATATTTATAGATATGATTGACCACAAGTTCGAAATCAGTCGACACTTCGTAGTTCTTCGAGTTCACAGATACTAAGAAATCCGCCGAGATTCGATTCGAACGATGTAATTAGAGATCTACGCGACAGAATCGGGGGTGACGAAGAAAAGAGAGCGTACAAAAGAGGGGGGTGTACTACGCACAGGATGAGAAAAGAGCATCAGATGGGTTCAGGTGACATCAGAAGCTGATTATGTAGGATAATTGTGAATTTCCTGGGCAGTTAGTGAGAAAGGGAAGTGAGAAATGAACGAGATATTTCCCGCTAAGTGGAAGCACCTGCCTATCTCACCAGGATATTTCTGTCGTCAGTTTATGAGCAATAATTCAAAGTTGTGATCATTTATCAAACGTGAAAACAAACAAGAAATCGTCAGATTTTTTTACTTTAGAGAGCCATGTGAAGTCGTAATGAATGCGTTACCATTTCTCTATATTTAAGTTCCGTAAATACAAAAGCACCGGTTGTCGAAGGCAGAAAATCTCTGGGGTAATCGTAGGTTCACACCTTTTCATGGACTGCGAATCCATTCGAATGCACTCGCGGCTTCTCTAAATCCACTTGATCTCGGGCGGGAGGAAGTTTGGCCGGGCAGCAACAGAGATAATGCATGACAAGAAGGTAGAGAACGCCGACGATTGCGAGTATTATCAGCAATATTCCTGAATCGAATAAGTTGAGATTCCATATTTTCGAAAGTTCAAAGATTACCGAGAACAGCGAGATCAGAAAATTGATGATGAACTGAGAAAATCTTGGTTGATGAAGGAATATCGGGAGGAAACATGAAGAAATGTGTGGGAGGGAGCAGCAAGTAATCGAAAGTGTCGAGAAGTTTTATCCCTTCTCAATTCGCGCAAAAACTGCGTACACTCTAATCGGATAGAAAAGTGTTTTGGTGCACGTGAGCTCAAGGAAAATTGATAGTAATCACCAAAGAAGGTCTGAAGACGAGAATAGTATAACCTCGAGCGATCCGGATTCCGCCACTTCGTGGCTACATCGCAACTTTTTCGGATCGCTCTCGGCCTCACGAGCCTTTCACAAGCGCATCGCAGGCTTCGCGTGTTTTGTAGTGCTCTCCCATTCAAAAATGTTAAAGAAATGAGCGAGAAAACGCTGAAAACTACAAAAAAAGGATTTTGTCATGTTGCATGAAATTCGATGAAATTCGTGCAAAACATGACAAATACACAGACATCAGACAGACAGACGTTTCAGCATTTTAGTACTCATGAACGATTGGATAATCTCAGCTGTTATAGTACGTGTTTATCAAATTTTTATAATGAATTAGAATTTTTAAAAATAAATTCTCACGACTTTCAGAAACGTTAGCGACGCAAAGTCAGCGGCGAATTGTCTTGTGCTTTTTCGCGTATGATTACACCGGAGGATATTGAGTCATTCCTGATGTCGGATCTCGCGGTAATTACAATTAGAAATAGATATAAGAGACGAATCGCGAGAGAATCACCCATTTGAGAGGCCCCGCGGCGGTAGGAAAAACATATGTCCTACCCGCCCACCAAGTTTATGTAAGGTACTATGAACGATACTTTCAAACTACGCTTCCCGATTTTTGATATCGGGTCTCATTTTCGGGTTACGGTAGGTCAAAGATGGAGGATACTGTACTTTTTCGCGAAATTCGTCATACCAAAATGGCCATAACTCGGCTCAAAATTATGATAGAAACTTTTCCAAAAGCGAATTAGAGAGAGGAAAGATCGGGCAACATTTTGAAATATTGAAAC
>LS531578.1:155120-165788 GCA_900490775.1 Pristionchus maxplancki
GAGCATTAGTGGCCGTGCTGTGAGCATTAGTGGCCGTGCTGTGAGCATTAGTGGCCGTGATGTGAGCATTAGTGGCCGTGCTGTGAGCATTAGTGGCCGTGCTCTGAGCATTAGTGGCCGTGCTGTGAGCATTAGTGGCCGTGCTGTGAGCATTAGTGGCCGTGCTGTGAGCGTTAAGACTGGCTCTGAGCATTAGTGGCCGTGCTGTGAAAACTTCGATTTCTCAAACGCTATGCAGCCTTCTTGTAAAACTTCGATTTCTCAAACGCTATGCAGCATTCATGTAAAACTTCGATTTCTCAAACGCTATGCAGCCTTCATGATTTTAAAGATTTTTTTAAAGATTTTAAAGATTTTCTCATTTTAAAGATTTACTGCCTGCTTCGGCTCGTTGCTTCCCTTATCCACTTTTTTCCATTCAGAGCAGTCTTTCACCTGTAAATTAGTTCAGACATCGGTCGACTAGTCCCCTTGATTTGACAATTATTCGAACATATCTTCAATTTTAGGCTTTAAAAAATCACCTTCAATATTGATGAGAGGAAGAGTGTAAGTGAGTGCACTGGGAGTGTAGCAGAAAACGAAGGGAACGACTGTCTGGAAATCTGAAAAATGCAACTGCCACAATTGTATAACTATCGCTAGAGTTGTTACTATTCACGTAATCTCGGTCCACTGTTGTCAGAATAAAGAAAATAGAGAAAAGTTAAAAATCGTGAGGTTCGAAACATATCACCGCTACGAGGGGTCTAAACATTTGAACTTGAAGTTCGGCCTGAAAGTGCAGACAAGAGAGAAATAATTGAGATGCGAAATTTGAAGAAAGATGATTCCCGAAAAATACAAGACCGAGTTCTTTATCAGTTTTATAGATTTATCAACAACTTAATTAAATGTTATGCAGGTTTATGGAATCACAACGATTATAGAATTCAAAACGAATCAAGATCATTCGATCGATAATACGCGCGCTTCTACAGTAATCTTTCAGGGAAATGGGAGATCAAACATCATTCAGGGATCGAAACAGAGATAGAACATAAGAAATTGCTGAAACCTAAAACAACGACGATACGGAGAATCAAACAAGTATAAATTAGAGTACCTATATCGGATGGTGAGCACTGAAGTGGGTATAACAACAACGAACGATTAGCAACATAACAGAAAATGAGGAACGGTCATTCATTAGTTGTCGAAGATTTCCGGCCAAGCTAAACTGATGGGTGAAAAACCGGGTGAATGGGAAATGAAAATGGAAGGTCAAAGACCAAAGATCATTGGCCGAAGAAATCTTTCACCGCTCCATAGTCGGGTTCCTCCTCTGCTGGTTTGGATCTCTTCTCGATAGGAGGAAGGGGACGGAGCTCCACCGGACGACGATACAACTCACCCACAGTCACCTGAACAGAGATCAAAGATCACGGAACACTCACCGATAAGGGTGGATGAGATCAAAGATCAAAGATCAACAACTCACCGAGATGATTGGTCGGAGCAGTTTCCTCACCATATCCTTCCTCGCCTTCTCAGGCATCTCCTCGAGACCGCGATTGATCGCAATTGCCTGAGGTTTTAGAATTACTATAGTTCGAAAAACATTAACTTCATTCTCGAAGCGCGCTCAATTTTGATTGAATAAGATATATAAATACTTATTTGTTTTCGCCGTTATTGCTCATGGCTGCTCCTAGCCTATATTCTCAAAAGATCAAGGATCATTCCCATTTCAGAAAGATCAAAGATCACTCTGCTCACCCTCTTATCGAATGCCTCGATGGTCGCGGGCGGAGTGTCGGGCAGCTCATCAATGATCTGCCGCAGTTTGATCGAGTGCGGACGCTGCGAGAATAACTATTAGCTACTTGGCTCGTTGCCAAAAGTGGGCGGAGCTTGGATGGCGCAATTTCGAAAATGATACTCACGAGGGAGGCGTAGGTGTGGAAGATGATGGTGAGCAGAGGGCCGATGGCCACCTCGTCGCTGCCGTGAATGCGAATCGACTGAAGGAGAGGGAGGATGAGAGGAGTTGAACAAGACAGGCAGCACATTTTTCGAAAACCCGGGTATGTTTTTAAATGAGAACACATCGAAAATCGGTCTTCCAAACCCGGGTATCATGCTAGTTTTCTTTGTTGACCAACCCTCAACAACGGGTATGTTAACGGAATTTGGGGGAATTCTCGATCACCATATTGCACTCTGGGGGATCGGAGAGATCGAAGACCAATGATTTATTTCAAATATCGAACCTGAAGGACGTGAGTCAGGGCGAAGATGGCGGCATCCTCGTGGAAGGACACGGCCAGCTGCAAGAGATCAAAGATCAATCAGAGATCAAAGATCAAAGATCACCCCACCTTATCAACGATGGCCTTCGCGACGGGAATGGCTTTGACGCACGATTGGGTGTCGCGCCACGCGAGAGCCGAGAAGGTGATTGTGACGAAGGAGGCGAGGAGAGTGCCTGAGATTGGCTGATTAATTATCGGAATTTTATCGGAACTCTATTGCATCATCACTAGTCGTTTCGTCGTTTCAGATTGTTCCTCGGCATTAAAAATGACATGCTAAAAGAAGTCCAGTATTTTTTTTAAAATCTTTGTTGTCCCGCACATAACGGTAAATGTCCAGCACTGTATTCGTCTGTTAAAAATGCAAGATAAATATAATTATAATTTTCCCGTTCTCCTCACCTCCCAAATCGTAGACGGCGTTGCCGATCGACGAGAGACTCACTGAGATCGCCGCCGCTAAAGGGAATGTTTTTGAGTTTCCCGAAATCCCTAAATAAATTGTATTTTCGCAGGGTTTGATGTCGGGGATAACTGTCAGGAATGGTCCAGAACCCCTTCATTTTCTCGATTGCATCATCACTTCCCAATCACTCGCTCACCATTCGTCGTGTTCACCGACGTCGTGTGCTTCTCCTCGTGCACGAACACGCACTGCAATTAATTGAAGGTAGAAAAATCGATAAATCAATATCGATCGATACTACCGTATACCTTGAGGAATCCGACCAATTCGCGCGACAGGACGCACGTCATGTGCTCCAGGAAGAGCTCGTCCTCTGTCGGCTCCGAATCTGCGAAAATTCGAATCACATCTCCTATTTTCAAATCCTCTAACACAGAACCTTCGAATGCATTCATTGAAAACGCCTACCATCGGCACCCTTGGCTCATTTTCAACAATGCATCGCCAACTCAGAGTTTAAAAGATCAAAACATGAAAAAATGGCAAAAATAATTCGATTTTCCGTCCAACCTTAGTGTTTTTATGATACATTTCTACCCTTTTCAACTCTGCCCCCCCCCACTCACCGTAATCGATGGTGGACACCTGTGCCCACACGCTCTCCAGTCGTCGATGGCAGTGCTCGACGATGGTGGACAGCATCGGGAAGAAGAGGTGCATCTTCTCGCGAGGAGCGCACACCATCAACGTCCCCCTGCCACATTATTCATCGAATATCAACCATTTTACTGAACCAAAATACCTTTCAATGCAACTCTCATCTGGAAACTTTCATCTCCGAAATAAGCTATATCAACAAGAAGAATAAGAAAAGCATTCATTATAATCAACTCACAAAGTCTACTATAGATAGGGCTGTAACTTACAGCCTGTAAGATCCAAACTCATCCCCCTCATTTCACAGTGAATCTCGACTGACCATGCTTTCTTCAGCCAATATCTCACTCGGAAGTCGGGCAATCGCTCGAGATTCGCCGTGCAATCCGCCAGAATCACGTGCAGATTCTCCAGTTCGTAGAAGATATTCGTGAATTTGCACGCGCAGATCGTGATGATCGACTGCCTGCAAGCGAGATTTGTGCTTCTAGGCCACTCGAATCTTGATGCGACCAAGAAAAAGTCTTTAAAATGTCATTATGAACCCTTCATTCGTGACAGAGGTCGAATGTCCATGTCTTTCAAATTTCTAAGTGAACACCCTCTAGAAGTTGTGTGCTGTTTTAAAAAAGTCCTCTCACTATCCCTTCAAAAGTGGTGTGCTTTTTGAAATTGTCTCTTCTAATCCTATAAAATGTGGTTTGCTTGTGTCATTTTTGACACCTCATTCGAATGCTGCTCGCCCCCACTCACAGCGTGTCGTTGACCTCCGACAGGAACTGGATGGCCAGTGCGACGGATCCTCTGGCGTCGTCGTTCGAGTGTCGCTTCGCATTCGGACTCCCACTGCCCCCGCTACTCGTGCTCCCCATCGTCATCTCCATGTTCTCGCCCACCGTGCCTGACATTGTCAACCCTTACGGACAGTTGCATAATGATGATGCAATCACCCGGCAACCAGAGTATTTCGTCGTGAATCCGTAATCTTTTTTTGCATAAACATGCCTGGGGTTCTGACGATTTTATTACCTGACTTTCCCATCTATGCCGTCAACCCTTCTGTTCCGCTCTGTTCTGCCGTGAGAAAAGACAACGATTTTGATTAAAGGGTTACGGTAGTCACAACTGCAGAAGCCCATAGGATACTGTAGCACCCCACTCACAGTAGATGCTCTGGCGCTCCGCGTACGGAATCTTGAGGATGTCGGCATAGGCGGGATGAACGACGGTCAGCGTCACGGGATCGTACAATTCGAAGAGGATTCTGCAGAAGGGAAGAGATTGCATCATCACTACGCAACGTCTCAATCCTTCTCACCTCACAAGTCGCGAGAATGCCTCGCACTGCGGCACGATAATCGGCCCGATCGGCGAATCGGCGTCCACCTGAGAGCAATCGATAATTGACTACCGAATACCTCAACCGTAAACTGTAATTCCTAATTCGAAAAATGAAATGAATCACCTTCTGCAAAATGCCCTCGATCGCAGAGAGCGTGGCGCGGAGCTGCAAATAGCAATAATGGATTTATAAATCTTTTTTGAAACAGAAAATTGCATGACCACAAAACTCATTTTCGCTATACTTAATAGCCTACATAAAGCACACACAACACAGTTGCAGTAGCTACAATGCACCCCACCCCAGACTACCGTACCCTCTCTCCTCACCATACATGGCAAGCATTGCTGGTAGTTCACCCGATTCGGCCAAATTCTAGTAAAACTGGCAATTGCGAGCTTAATTTTGGGCTTACTGTAACCATGACCCCAGCCGGTATGAAGATCCCACAGCAATTCCTGCCCATGTATGCTCCTCACCATCTTCCTCGTCTTCACCCCAGCGTGGGCGTCCGATTCCTCCGTCGTCGTCGGCGGCGCCATCATATAGCCCGTGTGCTGCAGGAACGAGTGCGCGTTCTCGAACAACCTGGCGAGAAGAAAATCAGTTGTCGATCGCTGACTACCGTACCACCCTCCTCCTCACCGTACCCCTGCATGTGCTGCAGCTTCTCCAGTTGGGGTCCCAGCGCGATCTCGAGCAGCTGTCTCTGCAAGGAAATACCGTAATCTAATATATTGATTGCTACCGTAATCCCACGACTACCGTAACCCCACCGTACCTTGTCATCCTCCGAGTCGACTACGTTGCTCAGTGCGGCGATTGCCTGGAAAATTGATACGTTTCTGCAGATGTCGCGCAGCATTCGTTGTGCAAGCCCCGCCCCTTTTCACGCAGGCGCGCGATTCTCTCGGTCCCACTCACATTGGCGATCTGTGAGTGCTGCATCTGCGTGGCAGATGCGGACATGCGCTGCGTCACCTCGAAGATCCGCTTCCAGTAGTCCTGAGAGCGACATTTTGATAGACTATAGAAGAATTCAATCATGAAGACCAAACGTTTCCTAGTTTCACGGGTCCAAATAGTCCCGTGGATAGCAAGGTCAATCATCAACACATTTCCTTCAGAAATGACGAGCAGAAAAAGCTCTCATTTCAATCTCTGGTTATAATGTTACCACAAGATGCCAAAATAGTTAATTTTTCTTAACATCACCCTGCAAAAGTGTGCTCATACTTCTTTTGCTCCTATATTCCAACTCTGAAACCAGTTTCCTCCTTTCAATCATAGATCAAAAAGTCAGGTGGCACCTATTTCGTTCAACCGGGTATGTTTATGAAAAAAGTGGACAACAGTCAAATTCATCGAAAACCGGGCATCTTTTCAAGTGTTAGGTAGTTTTCGACACACCTCAATACCTAAAATCCGTAAACACACCCCACCGGGTATGTTTACGGATTTTAGGTATTGCTCAACAACCTTTTCCCTCTCTCCTTTCCCTCTCTCTCTCTCCTCACCTTGGCCACTCTCTCGTGCTTCGTCACAAGGGCGATGATCGTGCTCGTCAGATGCCTCTTCAGTTCCTTCTCCTGATTCGGAGACGGCGCCGCGCCCGCCAACGCCTCCAGAAGGTTCAGAAGAGGCTGCAAGGGAAGGGATTGATCTTTGATCTTTGATCTCATGTAATTCACAGAGATCAAAGATCAATTTCTCACCTCGATAAGGGGCGGATTTCTGTCGATCAGCGGATAGAGGGCGGAGAGCACGGAGAGAGCTTCGTTCGCTGAGTGCGCACTGCGAAGGAAAGAATGATTAGTCTACATTAGAGTTCGTAGATTCGCAGTTTCATTCTGCGTGGATTGTTGTTACTCAGACTGATAAGAAAACGCGCGAAATTTAAATCGTCTGTTTTGGCAATGGCACCATTCAATACATTACAGTATGTGGGAAGTATGTGCCAGATGTGGAAAGGAGTGAGTATAGACATGTTACAATTTATTGTTTAATTGATTTAGCGTGAATAAATTTGCTTTAAAAAATCCCACCTCGCTTTCGTTCCGATCGTCTGGATGATCATCATGTACGCATTCGACATCGTCATCTCGCGTTTCTGGGATTATTTAATTAATTAATTATTCATCGAATTAACGCATTATCGATCATATTTCAGTTCATCCTGCGAGATTTATGCCACAAACTTCGCCATAAAAGACTATTTCAAACTTCTCCGCGCACCTTCTCGATCAGATTCTTCTCGAATGCGAGGGCGAGGATGGTCTTCGACAGCTTGTGCAGACCGTCCCACTCGTGCAGAGGGACTGCAAATTAATGCAATAAAAAAGTAAAAGGTGACCCCGTTTAATCTAGGCACTTGCGCCCTGCGAGGCACTACTGCTAGGCCAGCATGAAATTCCTACTACACTCATTCAACGATTTTCAAGAAAGACTGAAACACAAACCACCCTTACAAAACAAATTCGCACTCACTCGCATTCGGGTCCACCGCCACGCGATGCAGCACGCTCTGCTCCACCTCAAATTAAATTGCGAATTTAAAAAAATCAAAACCGTTTTTTTCTGGCTTAAACAATGCGGTACTTGCACAAAAGTACCACCATTCCGCACGAAGAAGAACATTCCTTGGCAAAATAAAAATCAATCAATAATCCGTAATCCCCTACCGTAGCCAGCAGGACAGCATGGTGGTCGTCCATCGTCTCTCTCACCAGAGCGAAGATGCGCGCGCGATACTCTGCAATGATCGATGAAGATATGAAACGGCGTTGAAACAGGAAAGCGAATTGATGCGCGATCACGACAACTAAAAAGAGTTCAGTAAAATTTCTAGCAAAAACTGCACCTTTTTGTTCCATTTTTCGAAAATAATAAGGACCGATTGAAACCCGGAACTCACGAGTGAAATCGTGCACCCACTCCACATCGTCGTCGTAATCCATCCTCGCGTAGTGGGCGGAGTCGGGGCGGCCAGGGGCGGACGAGGAGGACGGCATTCCCGTCTAAGGATACCGATTAGCACTCACAATCAGCGCAATATTGGATCGTATATTCGCAGGAATTCAATATTCTCTATTCTTTTCTAATCGCCAGGTAGGTTCATATCAGAGATGAGTGCTCATCCCAAACTTTTGGATTTGCGTGGGTTCCACTGCTTGCCTCCACAGAAATCTACAGAAATGGTTCCCGTTCGCGCGGGTACCGCCCAACATTGTGTAGGTCGCTCATCATTGGTTCATATCAACGCAGACTTCGCTCACCCGTTCGACCAATTCGACGAGTCGTGGCAGGATCTTGTTGCCCAGCGTGTCCTTCAGTTCCTTCCATCGTCGAATGTGCGAGGAGGACGCGAGACGCACGAAGACCGCCGTCGCCTCCGAACGAAGCCACTGAGATGAGGGGAGGGGTGAGGGCTGGATCACGGAGCTGAGCAACAACTTCAACCCTGCGGGTTAGTGCTTCTCCTCTGTCTTTTGTGCGAGGACACACCTTTCAGGGAACTCTAATATTCCCTAAGAATTTGTATACGAACAGTAAGCCTACGGTATCCAATCGACTACAGTAACTCTACAGTATCCAATCTCTACCGTACCAGCGCGGGATGGAGGGCGAATTCGCTGAGTGCCGCCATGTAGAGATGGAAGTTGGCGGGCGGGGGCGGCGATTTGCACGTTCTGCAATGTCACGAAAATCAATATCCAATGAATATTACCGTATCTCCTACCGCGCCCCCATTACCGTACCTGTCCGCAGTGGCCGTCCACACCGTGGCCAGGTGCATGCCAATCGTGATGAGTGTGTCACAGAGCGCCTGCGAGATTACGGTAGCATGTCAATACATCGACTACAGAAATACAGAATCACCTAGGAATAATATATTTTTATAAGATCACAATTCGACGCCGTAGGTTAACGTTTTTTCTTCAGATTCCAGGGAAATTTCAATATTTCGAAACTAATTCTAGAGGAACTCATGAAGCCTAATTTGATCATCCTTAGTAATCTGACCTTGAGGTACTTGTAGTGTTCCTCACTCGAATGTGCCACTTGCGATGCCATACTCGTTGTCTCCAGAAGACCCTTGATCACGTTATCACTGCAATGTGTAATAGATTAATCAACAAAATGAATTAAAAACATACGGATCTTAAAAACGTAAAACATACGATTTGAAGTAAACAAAAACTATATTGCACTCGCATCAAAGCATCGTCTAACTAAATACAGTAGTATCTACATTCTACTCATCTTTTCTCAACATTCTACTCAGCTCTTCGCAACTTCGTAATTGTCCCTGCCCCCTCCTAGCTGCTGGTTTAGTGTGTATTCGCACATAATCTGTCTTGCGATAAAGGTACATAAAGATATATAATATTATATTCTGAATGTCTTTCCCCTCACCGGAAGAAGGTGTCGACGACAATCTTCTCCGCATGTCCCGATCTCTTCCTACTGGCTATCTGCGTGAGACAAAGGGCCGCCTCCTTGTAGATCGAATGGGCGGCCGTCGAGAGGAAACGAACCAGCTGCAACCACGGTTCATTAGTTCCATTAAACAAAACGCTTCATCGAACCCCGACACCCCGACTCATTTCCGTTTCATCCTAATTGCAAAGTCGTAGCATGTACATACGTTGTTGACCATCATACCTATCATATTCGCGTTCCACCGAGTGCATATTTTTAGCAGACCACCCGATAATTTCTCATAATACCCAGAATCTCAAATTCTCACTGCTGAACCTAATTCGTTCGCGTATCACCCCACTTCCATATTCAACGATGGACTCAATTGGTCGGTCGAATTGATCGAACTAACGAATCATTTGTGTTTCAGCCTATTCCTGTAAGCTAACGTTTAATCAAGACCCACCTGCCTGTTCATTGTCGGAACCCGCTTCCTTCATGTTTCTCCCCCATTTGAAACTCAGACCCACCTGGTTGACCAACTCATCGATGAGCGGCTCCATATCGGGCGTCGATGCCGATTCGACCATGTTCTTCAGCAGGGTGATCACGTGTTTCACCACCAGCAGGGCTGCAATGGGGTTGCGTCATCACTACGCAATCGACAAGGAAATGTTTAAGCCTATGATTCTACGCTGCAAATCTGTGCACCAGTGATCACTCAAAGACCAGAATGCTTCTATAACTTCCTAGATCAAATATGAAACATAACCCCTCCAACTGCACTCACACTCATCGCTGGCGGGGTGGGAATCGGCGAACAATTGGATGCACATGCCCAGCCACGGCTTCGTACTCTCGTGGATCGCCTGCTGCATCTCGCGACGACGCTTCACGTTCGCCACCTAACGTTCATTTCAGGATTAATTCACTATTTAATTTTTGTTAAACTTGTTCATTTTGCCATTTTCTGTAATAGACCATGCAAAATAGCATGTGCGGTTCCGTAATTATTGAGTTTATGGCAAACGTTACATTGGCGAATGAGATGACGTCTTCGTGGAGCCTTCTGATCACGCAGAGGACGGCGATCGACGTCGGCGGAGACATCGCTGCAAGCAGTGATCTTTGATCTTTCACGGTTGGCCAACCTCGTATTCCCCCAATGTCAGCTGACTCATTTTAACGACGAAATAAAGATCACAGACACAGTTGAAATAGTACCGTAAAAACAACAGTACAATAACTCCTACCATGTGCTTTTAGTCGTCAAAAGTTGCCTACCATGTGATTTTCGATGAAAACATGGCCAAAATAAATCATACCTCGATGTTTTTGACTCGATTTATCGTCTAACCTTGTTAGTTTTTTGATACCCCCTTTCTACCCTTTTTCAGAGTTAAAAAGGTACCCCTGAATTGATGGTCAAAATAACTCATACCTTGTGGTTTTCGGGTGAAAAATGGCATACCTTGTTGCTTTCAATAAAAACATGGCCAAAATAAATCATACCTCGATGTTTTGACTCGATTTTTCGTCTAACCTTG
>LS531578.1:170968-198320 GCA_900490775.1 Pristionchus maxplancki
GGCTACTGGGATGCAGCCGCTGCAGCAGCTGCAGCCGATGGAGAGGGCGGAAGGACGGCGCGTTGCTCGTCCATGCGACCGGCCTGCATGCGAGCGACGAGCTCGGAGATGTCGTCCTCCGGAATCGTCATCGGACGACGAGACGCCTCCTCTGCAATGCAAACTGGGCTACTTTTAAAAATTATATTTTTGAAACCATAATTTGCTCCATTACCTCAGTACAATTATCTGCTAGACAATACACCATACCCATTAGATCACTAGTGAAACATGATTGAACCTTGCTGTTGCAATCACCAAAACAACAACACTAGGGTCAAAACAAGGCTGAAAACACGTACGAGCAGCGCTCTCGCTCGCCCTCCTTCCTCCCAACTCGCTTCGTTGATCGTCGATGCGACCTCGCTGAGCACTCAGCACCTGCAAGTGATTACATGAGTCCACGCATTGAAACGCATCGTTTCCTACTTATTCATATATTGGTCTAAGTAAGCTTAATTTAGTAAATTAGCCAACAGGAACATGTAATAGTGATGACAAATCAGCACGACTCTCTCTCTCAATTCGCGCGATCTCTCGTCGGGCAGAAAAGACGAGAGAGCATGAGAAATGAGGAGAGGCGCGAGCCGAACTGTCATCACTAACATGTATCTCGCTCACCAATTCATACAAGTGGTCGTCAATCTCATCGTCTCCTCCTCCCGTTCCATCCTTCACGCAATCCGGCTCACTCAATACAAATATTGAGTAAAATAATAAAAATATTTATTGCAATACTTGTTTAGCAGTATGATTATTTGCAGTAGTAGTAATAGTTGATAACAGTAATCAGTACTAATCATGAGCGATCACTCCAAAGCAAAAAAATTGAAAAGTGCCAGGTGGATGTTGAGTTTCACTGTTCGGTCACGTATCCACGATCGCAGAGTAACGACAATCAAGCGTGAGTCAGTGCTTTATAAAAACATATTCAATCCCATCTGGCCATCTCCCTATGTGGATATCGCCCTGCAGAACCCCTTTCTACCGTACCCTACCGTAACCACTCACTTGGCGATCTTCTGGAGTATTCGCTGGTCCTGGCATCCAGGCAGAAGAGGGGCTCGCTGCTCCTCCATTCGTCTGCCCTGCATCGACATGATCAGGTCCATGATCGCCTCGGGACCGTCTGAAAAGTCTTTTTTTAAATATTTGAATTCGCGCCACAATCTCCGAACAAGTTGCTCGTGCGTCCAAAAAACGACAGGAGTTTCTATTTTTTCTTGAAATCTCATTTTACTGATTCTAGCACATGCAACACACGGCTTGTCACTGTTCGTTTGCCTTCTCGGGGGATGGAAAAGGGGAAGTCCCTTCCTGCCCCGAGGCTGTGTCGTGCATCAACAGAATGAAGAAAGAGAGCGAGAGCGGGGGAGTGCGCCCTTGCAGAATGCACGTACACGTCTCATTGTGAAGTTATAAGAAACATTTAAAACACAAAAGTGCATGCCCACAAAAAAGAGGTCGAACTCCACACAACAGCACACACAACGTTAGAAGCACGACACTTGCGGAGTTGCCCAGTAGAAATCGGCTACTCTTCAGGGCAAATCCACACGTGCCGCATTCTCATGCTCACTAGGGTTGCCCAAATGGAAACCCTAGTCACCACCCCCCCCCCTCCCCCCCCACTCACTCGTCCCTGCTCCTCCTCCTCCCGTGTGCACCTCCGCCGGTCTCGCATACAACGAGTGTCTCCTCTGCTCACTCGTCGTGCCCGGTCCCTCGGGCAGCGAAGCCGACGTCGACAGCTTCTTGCTCTTCGATCGACGAGAGAACGACGGCATCTGATTAGCACATCTACCGTACTCCAGTCCTACCGTACCCTACCGTACTCCAGTCCTACCGTACCCTACCGTACTCCAGTCCTACCGTACCCTACCGTAGTCCAGTCCTACCGTACCCTACCGTACTCCAGTCCTACCGTACCCTACCGTAGTCCAGTCCTACCGTACCCTACCGTAGTCCAGTCCTATCATAACCCCATACCGTACCTTGAACATGCCTCCAGGGAGATTGACGAAACTCCTGCTGCCAGTGCTGGTCGAGTGGGCGGGCGAGGGGGCGGCGGCCTCCCCTCTCTCCGTGTCTCCGTCCTCCGATATCGTCGTGATCGACGACTGCTCCAGCACACTCGTCGACGCAGCCAGTCGCTGCTGCTGCTGCTGCGAGTGCTGCAGCGGAGGACGATGGTGGGCCACTGCAATCCATCCTTCCCCTAATCCTGGTGAAACCCCAATCTGCCTGCCCTTCTCTCGTTTCAGTTCTCATTCAATCGAAGAGGAACTAGTGCCAGAAACGGAAGAAGCACCTAGTCACCTAGTAGTCCCGCCTGTGTCAATACCTCACCTCCGGATCCATTCATGGTCGCTGCCCTGGGCGGGGAGAGACTGCGGAGCGAGGAGAGGGAAGGTGTCTTGAATCCTCCGTCCTGTTCTCCTCCTCCTCCCTTCTTCGACGACCTCAACGACGAGGCTGATGGCGTCGACGTCTTGCTCCTCAGAAGCTTCTTCGACGCGTACGTTGGCAGTCGCGCCAGGAAGTGCTTGCGCGACTTGATCGACGATACCGAGACTGAAACGATGGGCACCGTAGTTTACGGTAGAAAGTACGGTGGGTCAACGGGTACGGTAATCATCGCGAGTTGTCGTGGCGCCGCAAACGCGCAAGGAACCAGACGGTTATAGGTTTCGCAAGAGGAGTAAAGGCAAGTCCGAGCTATCTGCCAAAGTTAAAGTTCGGGTAATCGAATCTCATTCCCCTTTCCCACGTTCCCGCCGCCTTTCGCTGATTACTTTAGCGAGGGAAAACTAGAGAATTCCTACAGCGGCGCAGTCCGCATATCGCGATTGTAGCCAGAAATCACCATTATCGCGGGAACTTGAGGCTTAGTTCGTAACATACTCGAACGATAAGGTCATCGATAAGACCTAATGACTCATTTATCGACGTGCAAAGATTCCTCATCAATCTCTAGTGAAGGCTACTTCAGCAATCTCGGTAGAGTGACAACTTTCAATCATTGCCTATTCATTCCTTCCCACATCAGGTCTCACTGCACGCAATTCATCCCCATCGCAACAACGATTCTGACTAGATCGGGTGCATCTCAGGAGCATATTCTATCCTAGACAGGAGCACTTCTCAATTCAGCCAAGAATTACAACTTGGCGGGAAAATCTAACGTAAAACCTGGGCCGCAAATCGAAAAAAGAGCCAGACAGACAGAGGAAAAAAGGTAGCAAGAAGAAGAAGGAGAGGCGGCCTCCGAGCTCTTAGCGGGTGCCCATAAAGCATGCCCCCAGATCTATCTCTCCTTACCCACTCTCTTATCCCCGTGGTAACGCGAACGCGCTTTATTGTAGGAGTGCGAGGCAAGAGCCGATAATACAAGGATCTTTCAAGGGCGAAACTAGAGCCAGAGTAGTTTTCTGATTGGAAATCAAAAGCGGTGAAGCGTAAAATTGATAGGAACGATTCTAATTGAAGAGCAATGGAAACCATCAATCGGAGCACTTCCAGACGCCTGTTTGATTTAACGATGGAGAGGGGCGGTGAGTAGTTGCCTTCTAATCTCCTCTCAATACCAGCTGCTCAGGTCTACCGAACTTCTCCTGCGCTTTCGTCCTCTTCTGCCCTTCTCTCCTCTACTCCTCCCTCTCTCTCTCCTCCCTCGGAATTGTCGTGTAGGAACAAACAACAATTCGCGCGAACGAACGAGGAGCGGACATTTCATTGAGGAGAAGGAGGAAGATGGGGAAACGATGGAACCGAAGTGAAGGGAGAGAGAAGCTTCCCTCTTGGAGAACTGTGGTAGCATCACCTACTCTTCATTCGGTTTATCTTCCAAACACTTCGAAATGGAACCACACACGATTCTCATTCTGATGCCAGGATTTTTGCCAGAGCTTCCGATCACTCTTTGAACCAATATTGAGCGTCAAAAACCACTACGTCTCAACTCAATCACTCTGCTCCTGCATCAATTCATCACGGTGGGCAACTGCAGGGAGCAAGAGAGGGAAGACACGGGGGACGGAGAGGAGGAAGAAGGAGGAAGACGAAAAAACGAAGAAGTCGAAAAAAACTGCGAACTGGCGGCCAGAATCCGCGCCTCGGATGACAACAACGGGAGGAAGAACTGAGAAGAAGGAGAAGGGGAGCGAGAAGACAGGGGAGGGGAGGGAATCAGAGTGCTCTCTTCACCTATCACTATCAATCTTTGATCAGATTGGCTGATAAGCCGAGTCAATCTTTACTCAAAGGCTACTGATGATCAGCACTCTTACCGAGCGCCTTTAGTCATCATTAATTAATGATAATCTGGCCTTATCACTTGCGAGTTCCATGCTAAGAAAAATTATACAGTAATGTAGCGATGTGTGGTAATCTCGGGTGCTCGCTCAATCGCTCACTGAGTGATGCCCAATAATGAGCGTGACCGTTGACAGAGGTAGATCAGCGACAGTGGGGAGGCCGCCACGCTACAATTACGCCGCCTTTCTTCTCTCTCCCCTATCCCCCTCCTCTTCTCTATCAGATCTAGCTCTCGCGAACGGCCTCGTAGTGGAGAAGAAAACAACTAGCAATCGAGGCAATGAAATGTCCCCTCGGACGGAGAAGGGAAAGAGGAGGAGGAGGAGGAGGACGGGAGAAGGAGGCACTTGTTCGGTATCGATAGAGGTCCAATTTTTAGAGAGAAATTGAAGTTTGCATGCAGCAAAACGGCGACTCAAGAGGCAGTACAGTTCTTCTCTTGACTACAACTACTATGGGAGTAACTCAAATCAGCGAAGGGCCTGTGCAGGGGCTGCCGACCGACGCAATCTGGGAGGGGAGGCTACAACAAGATGAGAGAGAAGAAGATGAGGGGGGGGCGAACTGTCTCCGTCAGTCGTTGTTGGACTCGGACCGCCGGAGAGGGACAGAGGCGGGGAGAAGAGACTGCCCGACGGGAAAGGGGAGAAGAAAAGAGAGAAGAAAACCGGACCGAGTGCTGGAGGCTTCTGACACGCGATTGCTTCTACAGAGGACCGAGATTTCTTTTCTCGTTGAGCGGAATGGGATGGGGGAGGGAAGCGGATGGATGGGGGACTGTAGGGGGATGGAGGCATCTTGAACAATTCTAGCCTGGGAATCGCTGATTAGACAGCGTGAGCGGGGAGCGAAGCATCAACAATCGCGCAACGCTGTCATCAAAAGAGAGCGCTGATCTACCTAGGGGAGAGAGAGGAGGAGAATGGGGATGACTGCCGCAATTGAAGTAAGCAAAACTGCGCAGGAGGCCTCAACAAGTGTGATGAAATCCCCTTAGAACTACGATATCTTGTTTCCAAAAAGAGGAACGGTGGGAAGGCAAGTCGGCGAATGAGGAGGGGGGAATGGCTGGCTTGTCGAATGGATAGAAGACGACAGAAAGAGCGAAAAAGCACGCAATCGAATTAGGAAGCACAGTGTGAAGGATGAGGCGGAGGAGGAGGAGGAGAGGAGGGGAGATGGAGGAGGATGATCAACAATCCCATTATCGCACATTCCACTCTACATGAAACCGCATCATCGGAAACAATCGAGTGGCGAGGGTCGGAATAGGCAAAGGACGCATGTCTTGCTGGTCTCCTTTGCAGCCCCCATTGCAGACTGACCACTTCCTCTCCCCTTCTCACGTTGTGAGTTTGCCCATCGGGCGCACAAAAACTCATTTAGACATCTCTTCATACTCATCATACAGCGCGGCGCGAGCGAGTGTGTGTGTATTTTTGTCTACAACCCCCACTGCTTCCGTTTAGAATTGTTGGGGGGGGGGGACTGGGGAAGAGACTTTCTTTCGGAATTTGGAAGTCTTGCGTGTGTGTGCTCGCTCATGGCGAATTAGGCGAATGTGGAAGAAGGGAGCAACGAAGAAGAAGAAAGCAAAATGAAGACACGATTGTGGTTCCGAAACCTCTCCCACTCAGAAGCGCAGGTTCAAGGAATGAAGGGGAAGCGCGCCAAAACGCTCTCTCTCTCACTCTCTGGCTCAACGATCATGAGAGAAATGCGAGGCAAAGCAAATACAATGCACATCACTCTCCTGTCATCTCAGGCTCCTCTTGAGCGAACGAGCTGACACGTGAAGTAACTCAGTGCCGTTACTAGAAGAGACAATCCACGGTCAACCTAGAGAGATCCCCGATGAGAACAGAGGATAAATGGAGAATCATGCAGATAAATCTGTCATTCACTCGTCTCACCAAACCACGAAATATGCTCGATAACAAGCAATCGGCACGCAAATTCTCGAAGCGAGCGATGGTGAGGATGTGCAAAATAGAAAGATCCCTGACTGACTCTCTCAATTCTCCCCAATCTCTAGCCTGCCAGATACAGATAAAATCTCTCTAGCGCTCTAGTGATATTATCACGCTTTGTTCAGCGCCAGAGCGATAGAAATAGTGATAGATTCGATGAACAGATCACATTCCGCATCCTACATTTTGTCTACTAACAACAAGCAAAGTATTAGGAATACCATCTATATACTTCGTTGTGATTTTAAGCGATACAATGGAGAGTAATGTCGATGAATACATACTGATCGCGTCAACGATACCCATCTCTGTTTACAATATCTTCCAGGAGT
This sequence comes from Pristionchus maxplancki, assembly GCA_900490775.1. NCBI lineage: Eukaryota > Metazoa > Nematoda > Chromadorea > Rhabditida > Neodiplogasteridae > Pristionchus > Pristionchus maxplancki. Next base: position 177,627 of record LS531578.1, read on the forward strand.
CATCAAGAGACCGGCTAAACAGATTCGAGACTCCTATTGTCGAGCAATTCCAGTCACTACCTATCCACGTCACTCAATGAGTCCTAAAGAGCTGGAAACGAGGGGAGCGAGGAGGGATGGAGGGGGAAAGCACTCGTATTCCTCCCGACGGCCCGCTAAAAATGAGCACTGCCGTCTGTAGTGAGTGCAATATTACTCGCCCCCCCCCCTCCCCCGTCTTATTACAAGTAGCGATGAAGAAGGCAGATAGATGAATGAATGAGAGAAGAGAAAAGGGGAGAGGAATGAGAAAAGAAGCGGCCTTTAACAGGGGCAGTCATAAGAGAGGCGGAGCGGCGAACGGCGCTATAATCCTGTTAGGCTCTACCTGTCTTTCTCACAATCAGGACAAGTAAAGGGTAATAATGGGACTGCGGGAAAATAAGATCGTACTGAGTATTCGAGTGGGAATATCAGAGGCGTAAATATCGCGTTCACAAATCAAATAGCTTCATTCCTCCCTTCCGCAGTTGATGAAAGTTGGATGCATGTTGAAAGAGTAGGGACAAATGACAGACACTTGTTGCGGGTTTGGCCCCCGACGATGATAACAATAAATCTCGATCGGTGAAATATTCTCGAACGCGTATGCCAATATTGCTCGGCTCTGCGGCATGGCTCCCTTTGAGATCAGCATTTCGACTGAAGAAAGGGAAGGGCCGCCCAAGCGGAATGACGTATCTAGTCATCATGCGAACAGCAAGTGCCAAAGAAGAAACAGCGCAAAACATTGCCTCTCTTCACTTCTCGTTCTCTAACTGGTCACGCAACACGAGTGAGCATTCAAATTTGCGAGAGCCCGTCCATTGCCTCAAAAGTTGGCTCCCCTCCCCTCTCCTTCTGCTCTCTTGAACGCCCATAATCGTCCGTCCTGCCTAATGTTGCCCGTCTCTAGGGAGAAGAACAAGGGGAGAAGTCTTTATGAGGGAAGAGGGGAGAGCTTTTGATTGCAAGAAGATGGAGCGAGAGAGTACGAGAAATGAAGAGAGCGGACAGCAAGTCATGGCGATTCACCCACATGATGCAGCAGGTCTTTTCTCCCCTTCCTCCCTCCTTCCCTCTCCTTCTCTCCGCCCTCCCGTATCCACCTGCTCTCTCGCCCCTCGCTGCAACACCCAATCGGCTGGCTATCACATCTAGCAACACATTAGAGATCAAATATCAGCGCCTCAATAATAATGATGATCAAAGTCGAGCAAGCCGCATATTTCCCAGCGCGCTCAATTTCCCGCAACGCGCCTGAAGGCGATAAAACTGCGGGAACGGGAGTAGATAGGTAGTCTTGCCTCCTCCCTCCTCTGCCTCTTAATCTATCCCCTCCTCCCCTTCCCGCTCTGCGACTTGTTGTGTGTTGTTCACTGCGGGAGAAGGAGGAGTGAGAGGCCTCAACGAGTAGAGTGAATGAATGAGGGGAGAGGAGGAGATAGGGGGAAGAGATACTACCGCCGACAATCAATCCCACCCCATCGTGATTGATATTGTTACGGACGGACGGAGATGTGATTAGAATTGCTGGAGAATGGGCTACTTCTCGGAATTCGAGATCAACGAGTTCTAGATATACATGTCCAATGAAACCAGGCATCCATTGGTAAGAAACGCAAATAATCTTCGAATAACGCAAAAATCAGGGGGCCAAACCTTTGCGATTTTCAGAAACAAAAGGAAATTTCCACAGTATGATGCCAGTCCACATCTGAAACTGCTCAGAGTCAAGAGAAGAATTCTCTGACCTTTTCATCCATTCCACTTCTCTCCGTGTGCTAGATTCCATCTGGGACATTTCTGTCAGTCCACCGAGTCCAAAGATCAGTCACCTAACAAAAACGTGAACCGAGGAGAACAAAATCACCATTTGGACGACAACTCAACCGAGGACGACGTTTACAAAACATTGTGCTACCGTACACCGCACGCACACCACCCGACACACCACCACCGGAAAACTAAAGAGGAAAAAACTGAGGACGAGCGAAAGGAAAGGACAGAGTTGCAGACAGGGAAGGGCGCCACGACACTCACTTGTTATTGTTTTTAATTGTTTTTTTTATTTTTCTGTAAGCGATTCAAAAAGTGCAAAATATTAGGTGGGAGGTTCAAAAAAAATTCAAATAAGAAATAGCGTACCACTGGGAGAAAGCATCATCTGATCCGTCTGACGCGTGCGCTGATTGGTCACATCCGAGAATACCACCGGGTCGCATCTACAAAATATTAAATTTCGATAATTTATAAAAATAATTTATAACACGCGCTCTATAACATGACTCAGCCCGACATCTCTCCGAAAATGTTGTAATCTTGTTTAAGGAATCTACTATGCCAAGACGATATTTTAAAAAAAAATCTGAAAATTCGCAACTGTAAAGTTCGCGTTTCACGAATCCTATGGTATTGTTCGAAATCGCCTATCCTGTAATTTCCTGATGATTCCGCAATGTATAACTTATACATCATCTAAAAGCCGAAAACAATGATAAAATCCGACACTTTTTGTGAAGGAAATTTGAAAATTGCGAGACTAAGGCGAGAAATTCAAATTGTGAAATTTATCTCACCTCTGGTCGTCCAATCGCTTGCTCTGTAGCCGATTGAGCATCTCGAAGAAATCCTCCGACTCCTGTTCCTGAATATTTCGATTTTATCCCGTATCCAACCATTCGATAGCATTCCTTTTCCAACAGATTCCACCGTCTCTAACCCTACTTCTTCTTTAATTCTCCTACAGTATTCCCTCCACAGACTCCCTCTTCGGTCAGACGTGACTAGAGAGAGTGTGTCAATGCATGATCAGGGTTGTTTTACTGGATAGTCGAATCGATTGGGATTGCAATCAAAATAAGCAACAAGATGCTCAAAACGTCAAGTTTTACTTACCTTGAGGGTTGAGCTCTACAGAACCGGGTGGGTATTGGTGCTACCAACAGTGATGGCCATGTATGAATAGATCACTGCAGCAATAACCACTCGATGTTGTCGAGTTAAACCCACCCTATTCTCATACATTTATAGTGAAACTAGGCATAATGCCAATATTTTAGTATATTTTCGTTACATACCCACCCGATATGCATACCCCAGCAACAATTCCTGCCCGTGTATGTATGAATAGGAGAGAGTGGCTCACCTTCTCCTCCCTCGTCCTCGTCTCATTCAGTTCTCCATCCGATGCGGACAGCAGCAGCTGTCGAGAGAGACCGCAGTCAGCCGACGCGTACGATTGCAGAGATCTACAATTATTATCCTTATTATTTTTATTAATATCAATACATATTCTCGCTGTGACACCAATGTGCCTAGCTGTTGCTCTTCATTTTCAGGTTTAAATTTCCATGAAAACAGCCACACAGGTTTCTCCAAATCAGCACTAATCCTGATTTTCGTCGCCTTTTCTCGAGTCAGCTCAATTCTACCGTACTCTATCTCTACCGTACCCCACCCATCGATACCTCAGAGATCGCGAGAGACGCACTGGCGGGAAGTCTGCTTCGGGCAGCAGCGATGGATCGATCACCACCTGAGAGCAATTCATAGAGGAAAAACTCGATACTCCCCTCTACCGTAATCCCTCCAATCAATCCATCTACCGTACTCCTAGATACCGTACCTCTCCCCTCTCGTCGACGATCGTATTCTCTCCGGCCTCGACGATGACGGCTCTCAGCTGCTCATTCGTCGCCGCCACCATACTGTCGTCTTCGTTCTGGAGAAAATACATTTATTCAACAGCGGTAAATTGAAATTTTCGAAAAAAATCGGGACAATACAAATGCTAGCGACCCCCGCACCCTCACTTTTTTCAGTCCAATCTTCCTTTCCAATTTCTGGCCTAATTTCCGATGCAGTTTCTCAGTGAGTCAGTCACGCTTTCAACTGCTGTAGTTCCGCCAAACTCGCCCTATATCATTAACACTAACACTCTCAAAAATAGCAGCTCGAAGATAAACATACTAGTCTTGTGAAAGTGTATCTAAAGCGATAATAAAACGACGCAGTTAAATCAGACTGCTTCTTCATGCTAACTACGCGCTATTCAAGCCTCCAGGAATCACAGGATCCTAGTATATTAGGAAATAGAACTATCATGAATACCGTAATCAATCATGATATCGTTTGAATCCTACCTTGTTCGTCCGGAACCATTTCCCCAGTCGGCGAATCATTTCCGACGGCACGTTCTCGCTTCTCCCATCACTACCCATTGCCATCTCTCTTTCTAGCGTTGGGGTCGAAATGAGCGCCTCTTCACCTCTCTCGCAAACCCCCAATACCAGTAATTAATTGGAAGGCATTCTAGGCTAATTTCGAAAAGTGATGAGAGCGCAGCAAAAAAAGGATGGGTGAACACTATGCAGATAGATTCAATATCTCGATAGATGAAAGACTCGATAGACTGGGAGCGCAGGAGACACTAATAAGGCACCCCTCGATACCCGCGTGATTAGGTTTGTACACACGATTTTGCAGGTGAAATGCGGTATTAGTCAGATACAACTGGAAATATCAAACACTATTTCAAGAAACTGGATATTTCTCAAAAATCTGCGAAAGAACCGGGTGGGAAAACACGGTAACCGTATTTAGCTCGTTTACCCCTTCGGTCGTCTTCCTATTTTGTTCCAGTTTCGTTACTTATTCCTGTATGCAAGTATTACTCCACTCTCTTGCGCTGCGTGGAAAAGAGGATCTCAAGCAGATTACGATAACTGACAAAGTTAAGAATTGAATCAAATATGACCTAATCAAGGCCAGCAAAACGAGTCAGTGCGTGAGAAACGGCAGGTCATCGAGTCAATTACTCTAGAATTCGCTTGAAACAGGAATTACTCCGGTCAGTGAGACTAGCAAATAAATTCAGACTCGAGGGGAGATTAAACGGGAGAAAAAAATGATGTAAGTGAAGCCGTAGTATAGATGGAACGTGAAATTGAGAGGGAGGGACGAGTCTATTCTGAGCAGAGGGAACGCCCCTTTTCTTGGGAAATTACCTATTCTGGATCGGATATAAGTCGCCTCTTGTGAGGGAAAGGTCAACGATGACTGCTATCGCAGTACAGTATGCTTCGTCAGAAGCCCTCTCAACGCCGACGTCACTCTGACGGTAGAACGCGCCTCGTCTCTGCTCAAGTTGTCGACGACGCAGAAGCCAAATACAATCAGGATGAGAGGAGGAGAAAGAGGACGACGAGTGAAGGATCCAAGTGAGAAAACGGCACAACACTCGAGAATTCGAGCACAGTTTTTGGCTGCGATTCTCGAGTAGCAGAGGAGAGAGAGAGAGATCTCCAGATACAAGAGGGGAAAGTGAAACTAGTAGTCAACAAACTGCCCATCATCCGTGTTGCCACGTATATTTACAAGCTAAGAGAGACGCGTGTAAAGCAGCGCAATCCTCTTGGTTTGCCAAGGAAAGAGATGGAAAAACGGCACAGAAACAGCACGCGCATCGCCGTTTCACACGGATATCGAATGCCCCTTCGACGACTCATCACGAGTCATTCCTCCCGAAAGACAACCTGATTCAACAGATTCGCAGTGCTCAAGCACTCTATCGAAAAATATGCCCAGTGACATTATCACAACACTAATCCCTTTCATATTCAGAATCATCGTGATATTTCGACGCATTCCTACCAAGAAATCAAACAACGTTAGAATTATGACGCTGAATCATCTTCGATCTCTAAGATATCATAGAACAGCAGCCAACAACCGTAGCTTGATAGTCATCGCTTCTTTTGGCACTATACTGGGAGCTATGCGAATCGAAAGAATAGGATTAATATGATCTCATCCTACCTACCTATTTCCGAAGACTTATTATCCACGCCAGCACGCCTATTGCGCACATTCCACCTGAGATCATCATTTACCAATCGAAATCTCGCCACTTTTCTCAAATAATTCACAAATATTGTGTTATTCTGCACGTTCCCCAACAATCGCGCGTTAATCCCCACAAAGGGAACCAACGAAGCGGGAATTCACTTAGTCTTTTCCCCCATCCGTCGAATTATCCTGACAAAGTGCGTGGAATGGCTCTACAATTGGGTGTCAATCACAAGGAAGAGGACAAAGAAGCCAACACCATTCATGGTTGTAAATAGGCATGGAGAATAACACAGAAAGATAGAACCGTTTATGTCCATAAACAAGTGAAACTTGCAAAGTGCGCGTTTGGAAAATCAAGGCGCTTGAGATTAAATAGTTCATGGTAGATCACGGGACTTCCTTCCTGCCATCATTCTCATCCATCAATAGAGGGGGTTTGCGTTCTCCCCTCTTCCATTTCTCCCTCATTTCACTCATTTTCTACTCTTTCATTCGTCCTTTTCTCCCCTTCTTCCTCCTTTTGGAGCCCTTCTCTAGAGTGCAGTCAAATGGCTGCAGAAGAGGGATGAAATGAGCACAAGCTAAGAGCAAATGGGAGGGAAAAACGAGGGACGAATAAGGGGAAGAATCAAGGCGGAAACTCTCTCTGGCTATTCACACGCACACCCAGCACGTCACGCATCCTACTGTAACTCAAATCAACCGGGCTACCGTAACCGCCAATCAATACTGACTACCGTATCCCCCTACCGTACCTCCTTGGCCATTCTCCTTCGCAGGGCGAGGAAGTAGATTGCTTGCGGATGCTCTCCGAGTGCTCGGAGGTCCGCAGCCAGCGACGAGTAGGCGCGAGCCTCGCCTTAAATCGATAACAAATAGACACATGAAACACACATGTGCACATTTTTTCATTGCACAATTAATCTACTTCTCGTTTTTTGATAATAATATTTTTTAAAAATTTTAAAATGTATTTACCTGCCCGGTCGTCGAGTCTCCGCGCGATTTGCAGGTGCTTCATGTGGAAGTCACGCGCTGCAATGCGAATCGATAATCCCCTGCTACCGTATCCCTTGCTACCGTATGCCGTGGTGTGCCTACCGTACCTGTGGCATTGTCAGCCATGAGGCTGGCGGCGTTTCCGAGTGCGAAGCAGGCCTGCGCCTCGCCCGCCTCGTCCTTCATCTCGATCGCGAGTTGCAGTGCCAGTCTGCAATTTGACAAATAACAGAACGTCTACGCACACCAAGCAGCACATCCCGCTACCGTATCTTCGGCAAAGTTCAGCAATTAATTTGATGGACGGCTCTTTTCACTCAATTTCCTCGATTCGGGGCGGACGACAAAAAGTCAGTGAAGGAAGTCTCGAGAGTAGTGGTCGTCCTCATTGGAAATGAGAAGTGCCCCTCTCTCGATGACCTCACTTCCTACTTCATTCCCCCCATTAGATTCACTCTTGATCAAACCATTGTGTCCCCAATCTTCCTGGTTTACACGTGTTTCGAATCTATCATAATTTCTCAAAACCTCCTCTTGATCCCCTTTCCAGATGCTTGCCAGAACAAACGGATGGGGGGAGCGAGATGGAGAGTGGAAACAGAATCCGATGCCAAACAAAACCCAGCGATCCATTATTCACACGCACGCGCACATACACCACTCCCACGTCAATCTAGAAGGGGAAGGGAAGGGGCATCATCACAAACCAAACAGACAACAGGCACGGTTCGCATTTCAATCGCTCGCACGTACTCTATTGATATCATCACATTAGTCCAGGTGATTCCACGACGCAAAAAGGAAACTAAATCCCAAGCGTGGGCGCAACTCAGGAAACAGCTAGAGCGCACTTTATCATATCTCCTCGCTCCCCTAATCCCATCGGACCGATACTTTCTTGAAACCCTGAAACTCAAAACGCGTTCGCATTTTCCCCAGGGTCTGTTCCAAAAATGGGTACATAATCGATATTTCAGACTATTATACCCTCCATTTTCTGAGCCTTGATGGAATTATTTTCGAAAATATTCTTCTCTCACCGGTAGAACTCCATGGCTCGCTCCATGTTGGGCAGGAAGACGTGCGCGTTGGCGAGGGACGTGTAGGCGCGTCGCATCGCCGCCTTGTCGCCGAATTGGCGCGCCGTCTCCAGTCGCTGTAACCAGGTTTATCGCTCAAGTGCATCCCGAATTCCCCGCCACCTTGCTCTGTCACACGCATTCTACACACACTTCATGTCCTTACATTGAATCTCGCTCGCTGAATTTTCAACGTTCTCCAATCCCATTTCTGTTTCAACCTGCAATTAACCTTGTAGTGGAAGTCGATGGCGGTCTTGAAGTCGCGCAGCATGTAGTACGCGTTGCCCAGGCATCCGTATGTCCGGCCGCACGCGAGCGTATCCGGAAGCCGCTCCGAGAGCGCCAGCGACGCCCTGAATTATCATTATTATCATTAAAATTACAATAATTAACTTTAAATACATATCATAGAAATAGAATTTCGTAATGCAACTTCTACTTCATCTCAAACTTCAAAACCCAATGCAAAAATCGCCATTGGTTATCCCTGCCGTTCGTTTTCGCAGTTTAGCTCATTACACTACTCCTACAGTAGTCCTCACTTGAAGTTATCGATCGCCGACTGGAGGTCATCCAGGTAGGTCTGCTGCTGCGACTCCGCACTGCCAGAGGCTGCTGCTGTCGCTTCTCCGACTGTCGGAACACCACCTGCGACATTGTCGTTTCACTTTAACTTTCATATAGTACCCCTTTTTACAAAAAAAACTCTTGTCTGCCAAAGGAAACGAGGGATGGAAAACGAGAACCGAGGTTAATTCTCGAGCTTTTGACAATGCACTCCAAGTACTGCTTGCGAACTATTCGTTCCACTTGTATTTCAATATTTTTGTTTTCGAAAATAGTAAGGAAAACAAAAACAACATCTCACCAATTGGGGGCGGGGCGGAGAGACACACCGACTTCTGGGCGCTTCTGAAAATATATCTAGTCAAGATTATAGCACTCAACCAATAATGGTTCATTACCACACCCATCCAAATTAATCAATCAATAATCTACCGCACCTGCTCTTCATTTGGAAGATCGTCGCCAGATTGTAGAGTGCGCGCGCCTCACAGGCCTGCAAATGATAATGTTAGTAACAAAAACAAAAAAACAATAACAACAATAACAAAAACAACAACAACAACAACAACCCTCACCATTCTCTCCTTTCCCTCGGGCAACTTCGTCGCCAGTCGCAGCTGATGCCGCGTGAACGCCAGAGCCTCCTTTAATTATTTTAATTATTAGTGAAATTGCCCAATAATTGCATTGCATGATTATGCATGCAATTGCATGATTATCACGTTCAATTCCTAAAATCTTACTATGAAGCATAATTTCATCAGGTTTGTCACTAAACATTGGCTGTGTCACATCAAACACACAGGGGTATTTCAAGTTTCGTGGAGAAGTCTAGTAAGAGCTGATTGGCTTCCAAACAAAGAAACAACAACAACAACAAAATAATCGATCATCATACCGAATATGCGCCGATTGCCTTGTACGTGTGGCCGACGTTCGCTGATGCCTTCAGTTCGCCGACTTCATCTTGCGTGAACCTTAATTAATCATTTTGCACAATTTAAATATATTATCTATATTTGTCAGTCCATTCCCACTGTGGTCATTACATTCACATTCATGAGTATGGCTCTCTGTTCATTAACCTTTCCTCTCCCCATGCCCTTTCCACCATCTCAGACACCATTCATTATCCTCCTCTACATCGCTGGGTGTGATCTCACAGACAAATCCCCTCTACTCAATAACATCCATCGTCACGGGATGTTAAAGATCACTGATACATCTTCCCTTCTGACAACAGAAACGCTAGATACTGAAGGTCATATAATCATACGCGGCGTGAATTCAGCTTCCGGGTTGAAAATACCTAGTCTAGGATACAGTGAACACAGGATGTCAGCAATAAAATTACCAAATTGATCCATTACAAATTAGGTTTATGCAATTATTTGTATTAGAATGAGTAAGATTCACCTCGTGAGCAGCATGTCGTTCCTATGAAAAACGAGCGCTTGAGGGTACATTCCCTTCGTGTAGTAGGCATTCCCCAGCTGGGAGTAGATCGCAGACAGCATCGTCATGTCTTCGGTGCCGACCTGAACATTAAATTTAATTATTATTTAAAAAAAAAGAAAGATCGGCAGTGCACTACACTACCTAATTGCATGTAAGCACCCGCTGATTGCAGATGACTACTGCACTTTGACTGTTTGTGTTTCACACATGCGTCATCTTTTAAAGGCACCAATTTCGTCGTTTAAATCAATTAAATGGATAAGTTGCTGACATCCATCGCCCTCGTCAGGTAGTGGATGCCCTGATCGAAGTTGTTGTCCCTGCACATTCGTTCCCCCTCTTGTGCCAGCTCAAGACACGTCGTCGGCGGCTTAGACGCCGACATCGGTGTCATCCTGAGATTAATTTCAGCATAAATAACAAAATAAATAAATAAATATATCGCGATTACGGACAAATATGACTAGCGCAGGATTAGCCGTCGCGAACACAACTTCCTTCCTTCTCTCTTCTCTACACATATAATCGGTCGGGGGAAGGAGAAGGGGAGGAAGATGCCAATAAGGATGAAGGGAATGAGTGAATGACGATGGATGGATGGATTCATTGGATCGTCGGAAAACACGGAGACTACGCACGAAAACGAGGAAGCATAACTCCTTTTTGGAGCAATATTGACGTCGGGAAACGTGACAATTTGCGTGTGGAAGATGTGCGAGAAGAAAGATGGGCGTGATGAGCTATTGGGAAATGCTGTTTAAGACACGAAGAACGACCGGAACAGAGGCCGCAGCGGGATCCCTTATTCAAGGCAACCAGAAGAGAGACAAGGGAGGAGAAGGAGAGGGAGAGACCAGAGCGGGGAGGGAAGAAGATGGTGATGGCCCCTCTCTTTGCTATCATACGAAACGAGAGGAAAGAGAAATGAGAATGTACGAGGAGGAAAGAGGGAAAGAGGGGGCAGGGGAGAAGGAAGAAACGATGGAATGAATGAAAAGAGTGCAAAAGCGGCCAATAAGGATGAAATCCCTCCACCCGCCCGCTTTACTCAGTAAATAAAGAGGAAAGCTTCTTCCTTATCCCAGCCACCATTCGCGAAATACAAAGATTTGCTCCCCGCCAAGTTACTCTCCCAACTCCCTCCAAAATTCACACATGATTAATAGCGAGCGCACTCGCGAGCAATCAACTTCTTTTTTGCAGCCACCCGACAAACAATTGGCATTATCACCTCGTTTCACACTCCATAATATGTAAAACATGAGTGAAAACAACGATAAAAGACGTCGCTGAGGCTTACTGCTTCAAGCAACGTTGAAAGGAGAGAGGGAGCGCGGCGGCGGGGGAAAGCGACACTAAGTCGGGGGCATTAGCGAGGCATTCAGCGACATTCAACTGCCTAACCCGCGTCCGTCCGACTCTACCAACCGGAATGCATCCACAGAAACATGAACTAGCCGGAAAAGAGCAGTGAATCGACGACAACGACGACACAGAAGCAGCAGACGCCAGCGGGTTTGCGCAATCACATGTGCACCCCAACTCTAACGGTGTACGGTACTTTTCAAACCGCGTTTTTCGCGCCAACCGGTCAAGAGCGCTTATCGTCCGTCCTCCTAATCTCTTGTTATTTTCTCTTTCCACCAAGGTTCAGCAATTTGGAGGGAAAATCGAGGACAAACAAAGTATTCGAACTTTAGACTGGCAAACAGCGAAACGTTGATTGACACTTTAGCTCGTTTAAATTTTTTCTAAAAAAAAGTCAACGTTGTTCATAAATGCATATCGATATGACAATGTCTTAAGAGCTTTTGATATCGTGTTAACGACGTTCATTATCTGGCACACAATGAACGAGTGTGCTGGGGAGGCTTCCTGTAGATTCGTAAGTCAATTTTGGGTGCCGTCTTCGCTCACACATCCATGCATCTCCCTTGTACCACACTAATAAATTCCGTGATTCGACCCGTCATGCATCCGCTGATTCTAGTATGAGCGGAGAACAAGTTGTAGATACCATGACATATGGTTACGGTATCTACAAATCGATTGAAGAACGAATATGGTATAAGGAATCGGAAGATCAGAAGATTGTTGACTTCTTTAGCTAGTTGGCTACATCAGTTGTTTCAAATCGTTCGAGGTCTCGTCTCAACTATGTCGTAGTGGAGCATTCCGAAATACTTCAACATCACTGTTATTGCCTCGAGGACAAATTGGAGAAGATCAAAAATTAACCGAGTAGATTAAACTCTCATCAACGCAAAAAGAGAGCCATTCAGTAATCAATTCCATTGGCTGTCTGCAGCTACTTCACTATTCAAAATGTAGGAGCTGGTTAAAATTTCTGAGATGAACGAAATGATTCAAACGCGCAATCTACCGTAACGCGAGGAATCGCATAATAACCATGTTTACCACAATCAGTATGATGCTCGTCAGGGGACCGATGGTGAGAAGAGCCATCAATATGAAGTACGGTAGGGCAGATGGGGTTCGATGAGTTACGGTGGTCATCACGGTTACGATACATTATCTGCATCGTACAGTATCTACGTGGCTCTTCAATCTGCAGTAAGCTAACAAAGTCATCTGGAAGAACCTAACGTATCCTGCATCTTTTTGTCACTCTCTATGAAAATAAACTGCTCACAAAAATTGTCCATATCGCACTTTGCGAGAATCAGTTCTCAGCATACACGGCGAATTACATAGACTACCAACTGTACTCTTCGAGTTGCTATCGAAACAGTCATTCTTTATTGGTGTGCCGAATTGCCAAAAATGAAAAAAATGAAATAATGGCTTTCTGCTCAATTCGATGATGAAGCAGTTCATGACAGATTCTGACCTTTTTCATCTTTGAACGTGATCACTTTTCAGGAACGGACGGAAGAGACAATGAGAGCTATTTTCGAATGTTATTAGTTTTTCAGCACACTAAGTTGCACTAATGCCACCCAGTGAACATTTGCACAGAACAAAAAGGAAAAAGCCTGAAAAATCCCTCGAATATTGAGATCTTATCTGCCGAATTTTTTGATTGACTCCCTACTACGCAACAATTAGCAACTGTGCCATCCCACTTTCTCCTCTCGTCTCGATTAGACTGTCTCTTATCCCTCCCATCTGTGCTATTTCCCTCCCCCTCCCTCCTCCCCTCTAGCCATGCACTCCCTCACTCTCACAGCTGATCGATCCCGAGACGCGCGAGCGGTGAGCTAGCGCGTGCAAAGTGCTCATGTGTACACTACTGCCAGTGGTCACTTTCGGCTAGTGAGAGACACCGCTAGCGCGTCTCGCAGTCAGACCGCCCGCACTTTCAGGGCATGGCTGCATTTCGGGCCAGTCTGTGACCATCCCACCCTTCCCCCCATCTTATCCCAGTGAAAACGGTAAGTCACATTCTCTATCTTGCCTTCATAGAGCATGTGATTGGAAATACCTGTAGTGGCTGGCACAAACATTACTCAGTATACATCCAGGATCTCTATCTGAATCATCACCCCTTTATGTGTAAAGAATGCTAGAGTTCCGGTGCCTCAAAAATCTCAAGCTATCATTTTTCAGACTGGTAATCGATGGCGGATGGCTCCGTTCCTCGAGTGGAAAGACTTCGGATCGAGAAGTTGATGATGACCGCGAGCCAGGCAGACAAGAACTTGAATGAGGTAATTCATTCACTTTCTGACCGACGAGAGAGCGTGCGGAAAGGAGAGAGTGACGTCTATTCATCAATCATTACTAATGTGACAGTCGACTGGCCCTCTTTCGACTGGACAATAGCGGGTTTTATAGACCATTTTCTGCCTGGGCAGAGTCACAAGATCATGTTAGTAACGCCGCCATTGATACTCTGATACTCAATCGTTATCAATGAGTGCAATGGTTTGACATGTCATTGATCTCTGATAGTGCTTGAGGATCGGAGAGCATGGTACAATTGTGCGTTGCAGCCCTCCACAAGCGGCGAGCAGCCTTCCTGCTCTCTCCATTCGGCCCGCTCTCTCACCGGTCAGACGGAACGAGAGAGTGCGTGGAACGAGGAGAGTCAGGAAGGGCAGCAACCGGTGATTCTCGAGGCCGATCGACTCGCCATCTCTCCACTTCCACCGAGTAAGAATCTTCTCTTTTCCTCGCCTCTCCCCGAAATGGAGAGAGTTTGCTATCGAGTAGGCCATCGAGGATCATCTCGATGTAATCCATCATGCTCTCGTTTTTTTTCGAATTATATCTACCGATCTACATTCAACTTTCCCTTTTCATACAAGCTGATGAAATTAGGGAGCATCCAGAAAATTGCAAGAACAAGGAATGACATCAATTTTGCAGCCGACGAGGAGGGTTCTCCCTTCCAAGAGTGCCAGGTCGATGGACTACTCAAGATATTCGAGTATTTGACCCTCAAGGAACGAGTCAGATTGAGCCTAGTGAGTATTTCATCAAGACTTCTCCAAGAAAATCATAAGGATTATCCCTAGCCAATGTATTAGGGTACATCTGAATCAAGTCACGTGAACTGATGATTGAAGCGTTGGAATCCCTTGATGTGGATCCTAGCCCGGAAACGAAAGTAGCAAACCTCCCTCGAGATCTACTTTGAGTACCTCTAATCGCATAATTCCTGAAAAGTTAGGATTTGCGGATAAATCATGAAGAGTGTTGCACAAATATTGAAACAAATAAAGTAACTTTAATTTTCAGACATGCCAGCGTTTCTACTCCCTTCTCACGGACAAGAAACACTCGTTCATCCGCGGTCTCACCGTCGTCAATATGTTCCAGCGGAGGATCTGGGACGGATCCGTGCGGAATAATGTTATTAGCAGGTACGGAACAGCTCACTCATTGACATTTCATTGAATTTCATTTTTCCAGTCTGACAATGGTGAAGATTTCGAAAATCGAACATCTCTCCGCCCTTTTGAAGCACGTGAAGAAGATTGACAGTCTGAAGATCTGGTATCAGGATACCGATTGGGTCGAGGACGTTCTCGGTGAGAGTTTTGAATGCAAATCAGGGAGGTGCAAAAATTTAACGGTTTCCAATTTTGCAATGCTCTCTCTCCGTCAAGAGACCGCGAAATGGTTTGCATAAGCATGTTGCAAATCAGTCAAAACAGAGGATGCCAGTTGAATGATTCCAGATCTGGAGATAAAAGTCTGATTTGATAAATAGGTTATTGTTTCTCAGCGGCCTTCGACGGTTCGATCCACGTCCGCAACATCGACGTTTATCCGTACAGCAGTGAGATCGCGCTGGACAAAGTGGCTGAGGTACTCCTTTTCTAACTCGATCGAAACTCATTCTCTAGATGTTTCTCGCTTCAGTAACGCAGTAACCTTTTACAGTATCAGTCCAATAAATTCTTTGGAAATCAAGAAAATTGACCCATCGAAATCATTATTTAGGTCTTCCCTCGAGTGCAAGTAATAACGATGCGCCCGCACGGAAACTACAACTTCTTCAATGTAAATGCGTTTTTTTTAACTTTCCGAATCTTCAGATAACTGAGGGATAGGATAATGTTTCAGGGAATCAAAATTGCTTCGATGCCCAACTTTTCGAATCTCTCGATCCTGTCGATGGATTCATTCGAGCCCCTGCCTGGCTTCGCCTTTCCGTCATCGCTCAAGAGTCTCGACTTTGCACACAGGTTCAGAATCTAAACGTTGACGTCAATAACTTCTGGTAGCGTTGAGCGAAGAAACCTTGAAACTATATTGTCCAAGCTGAAATCCTGTTTCTCACTGCTAATTTCCAGGAAGCTCCCCAACATGCGCAATCTCTTCGCGGCACTGGCACAGTGAGTAAATATTGTCAAATTACTGAGTCAAAGACAAAATTGAAACCTAACCAAACGCTGCAGGCTCAACCTGAGTTACCTCTCGCTCTCCCATCTCAAGTTCAACATTGACACACCCGTCGAAGAATTCGTTATGATGATCTCCAGAATGCGACAGTTGGACAATCTGGTGAGATTTTCCCCCTTTTCTTTATATTTGGTCAAAACTGGTGGCGATTCCTGATTTTTTTTCTGAATGCAAGAAATTGTCTTAATGAAAAGGAAGAACAATAATCTCCTTCTTGCAGGTGATGAAGTTCTGTCACTTCTCCGAGACGCAGGACTTCTATCTCAAACGAGCAGATGATGGGAAGGGTGAGAATGGAAAGGCAGGACATCCCAAGGAGGTTATCCTTCCGTGAGTTTTTCGAACGGGTCCGTTGAACGATTAGGGATATAGAACACAGTAAGGGCGCAAAGAAACGCGAGTCGAACCATGACCAATTTCAGTTTGCGATCGCTCCATTTCGATCTTTGCTATGACGTCGGCTGGTTATCGATGTTCATATTCACGGAATTTTCTCGGAAAACTCTAAAGACGCTTTCCGTCAGCCTCCTGTATGAGGATGAGCCACACTTCAGTGTGAGTTTGCACGTTGTTCTAAGATTATTGAATCCCGTAACAACAAACAACAAGAACAACAACAACAATAATAACAACAATAATAACACTAACAACATTCCAGAGCGTCCTCAAACTGGCTCCTCTGCTCCACTCTCGAGGTG
Source organism: Pristionchus maxplancki (assembly GCA_900490775.1). Classification (NCBI taxonomy): domain Eukaryota; kingdom Metazoa; phylum Nematoda; class Chromadorea; order Rhabditida; family Neodiplogasteridae; genus Pristionchus; species Pristionchus maxplancki. Next base: position 194,176 of record LS531578.1, read on the forward strand.
CGACCATCTCTTTCTCTGTGATGCAGAAGGACACGCTCAAATTGGAGTGAGTGAATATTGCAAACTTATTTCAGTCCCCATAATTTATAGGCCATAAATCACTGAAAAAAGCATGCCTTACAATCAGCAGTACTGAAGCTACATAAATGACCCTTTCATTCAGTGACATTCCTCCCCCGCCCAAGCTCCCGGACGAATTTCGCCACATCGTCACGCGCTTTGAAGCGTCATATCTGCTGAAGCCGAATCTACTCGAGAGCTTTTTCGAGAAGTGAGCTACTTAGTTTTTGGTTTTGAAGCCATAATTATCCTTATCGATCCTTCTCAGATCGTGCAAGAACCTGCAAGAGTGCAAGTTCGTGATGACTCGCGGGCTCACAGATGATGTTCTGCAGCTGATGTCCTTTGTAAGTGAATTAGGGATGGCTTCGCAAGAAATTGTCTCTTCATTTCGCGCACTCTCTCACCGGTCAGACAGGCGAGAGAGCGTGCAGAATGAAGAGAGTCATTTCTTGCCAAGCCATCCCTAAAGTGAAAGGCTATTAGCTACGTCTGAATATTTCGGTCTGTGGATGATGCGTGTTACATTGAAACCATCCATAAAAGCCGTCGTCACAAATATCCATTCAGAACTGTCCCCATCTGAAGAAGCTGTCCATCATCTCCTGTAGTGAGGCGACTGAGGAGGGACTACTGCCGTTCGCAACGAACATCGTCCATCGACGAACTGCGACGCCGTTGAAGGCAAGTTTCCATTATTTCGTAAAAGGTGACTAACAAACATAATTTTGCAGATCTCTACAAGAACCAAGGTTCGCTCATCACTGTGTATGGGGAGCTCTCGCAACGCTCAACCAGCGACCACTCCATCCACTATACCACCAAGACCTTCCCCGAGGTAATTAATTAATTATTAATTAGCAATTAAAATGCAAATTAAGGTGGACAGCATGGGCGAATGCCTCTACTTCAAGGATCAGTTGCTGAATCGAACTGTCATTTTCAAGGTGAGTTCTATGCCAGCATTCGATAAACGACAATTAATTTCAGAATTACACTCCCGAGGATTCGAACCATCTGCTGGGATTGGTAATTGACGTATGGCAGTACAGAGAATGGTTGGGATTGTTCTCCAAGTTTGATATCGAAGACGAGCCAATTGTCACTGAAGTTAAAAACGAGGCCGATACAGTAGAACAACCACCTAGTCCTGATGAATAGACAACTTATAGTTTATTTGTGTTTTAAATAATACATTCGTCTTTCGAGTAAATAATGACAGATAGTATGAGATTGTATTTCCATAGAGATTTTCACAGATTATTGATTTGTCATTTAGCTTACAACGAAATTAATCCATTAACAACGACTAGTCTGCACTAACTCCCCAGTGAGAACCATGTGAAAAGCAGTCACAAGAGATTTCCCGATACGCACTCGTCTTTCACTTGTCTTTTGTGTGAATAAAATGGATCAACATTGTTCGAACGGTCTGCGATTGGATTCTGCACCCCCCAATGTTCCAGTTAAACACTTCAAAAAAGTGGGAGATGGGATTGAAAGTGTTCGACGGGTCGAGGGATAATGAGGGATTACCCACGTTGAACCGAGAACGAGAAATGCGATTATTGACGATGTAGCGAGAATGATGGAGGATTCAATCAGAGATGGATCACTTTCCTCGACCGATCCCTGTTCAACATACCGTTCTGTCATTGTGAACCACATAATTTTCCATTTGTTCAATTCAAGTCTGTCTTCAATTCAAGTCCTATTTTATCTAGCATGGTATGCTGTGCAGAAGTTTTCATTTCCCGTCCTTCAGGGTTCTCCTTCCATCGACTCGATCAGATCGGGAGAGTCGAGATCTGCATTGGAAATGCGCTTGATATGGGCGTTCCTTCTCGTCGTCTCGACGCTTCGAAGCGGCGTTGAGGCTGGCAAATTCTGTAGTCGCACGACGACTCCGGCCGAAACCAGTGAGCATCCTTTGCTTCCCCTTATTTAAATTATGACGTTAATATTGACGTCATCATTCTCCTTCTATTTCTATCACAGTGCATATGTATTCTCATATGATTGCAGCTGCTCCCACCACCACCGAGGCACTCACTACGATCATGTTCTACTGTGAGTATTCCTTGATTCCTGACCGTTTTCAGCGAAATAACTATTCTCTCAAATCAACTTCACAATGATACTAGACTCATAGTAAGTAAGGACAGAGCACTTGCTTCTTCGACTTTGGAGGTGGAACCACCTTGAGGGTGGAGTGAGATAAAAACTGAACTTGAGTAATTGTGAAAGGTTGCCATTATTACTGTCGCAAAAATTGCCATTTAGGGTCTTCCTCTGGTGCTTCCTCGACTACAGATGCCTCTTCCACGTACACCTTCTCGTCCACAGATGCCTCATCGTCCACCGTCATCAGTTCTACCGGTATGTAATCAATAAACATTAGGTTGTTTTGAAATTCAACCAAGATTCCCATTCCACTTCCCAATTGAGTCTCTTTGAGCCAATGAGAAGACTTCTATGGTCAATTCAATTCTTCAGGAGCCTCATCGTCGACATGGCAAACTCTTCCTTCCGATTCGACTACTGGGGCCTCGACCACTGCTGAATCTTCGACGGCACCGTCATCCACAGTGGAATCATCAACTGGGGCCTCCTCAACAGCGGAATCCTCTACCGGAGCCTCATCTACAGCGGAATCCTCTACCGGAGCATCCTCTACAGCGGAGTCATCCACTGGAGCCTCCTCAACTGCCGAGTCATCCACAGGAGCCTCATCTACAGCGGAGTCATCCACTGGAGCCTCCTCGACTGCCGAGTCATCCACTGGAGCCTCCTCGACTGCCGAGTCATCCACTGGAGCCTCCTCGACGGCCGAGTCATCCACGGGAGCCTCCTCGACGGCCGAGTCATCCACTGGAGCTTCCTCGACTGCCGAGTCATCCACGGGAGCCTCCTCGACGGCCGAGTCATCCACTGGAGCTTCCTCGACTGCTGAGTCATCCACGGGAGCCTCCTCGACGGCCGAGTCATCCACTGGAGCTTCCTCGACTGCCGAGTCATCCACTGGAGCCTCCTCAACTGCCGAATCCTCCACTGGAGCCTCCTCAACTGCCGAGTCATCCACGGGAGCCTCCTCAACTGCCGAGTCATCCACTGGAGCTTCCTCGACTGCAGATGGTTCAACAGAAGGGTCCACCACAGAAGGAGGCTCCTCCACAATGGAGTCATCGACAGGAGCATCTTCAACGGGTGGCAGTTCGACCGCAGATCCTTCTTCAACTGAAGGTTAAAGATTTTCATGGTTCTATGATCTTCAGTTCATGCATGATCATATTTTAAGGGTCATCGGAAGGAACAACAAGCGGTGAAACCACAGCCGGGTCCACAACTCCTGGTGGAGAAACGACGGTTGACTCGACAACTGGAGGTGGGCATCGAGAATTCGAGTACTTTGTTCAGATGTAATTGAATTCAGGGTCTTCCGAAGCGACTACTTCTGGCGAGCATTCGAGTGCTGGCTCCACTGATGGCTCAACGACGGAACCTGTTGACAGTACTTCTGCTTCTTCCACTGATGGTTAGTTCAAGATGTGCGCACTAGTTTCGAGTTTATGCAGAGAGCACTACTGGTGGAACAACAACTGGAATGTCTAGCACGACCGGAGGTGATACATCTACAGCCGCATCCAGCACTGAGGGTCTTAGTCACCATGGGAACGTTTTGGCATGTAATTGAATTTAAGGATCAACCGGCGGCTCGAGTGAAGCATCCACGACAGGTGGCGATACTACGACTGCAGCATCCAGCACTGATGGTAGGATCACATTGAAATGTTTGGCATGAGATTGATTGTGAAGGCTCCACGGGTGGTACGACTGGGGGCACTGACATGTCCACAACCGGAGGCGATACATCTTCTACTGCCGTATCTAGCACTGAAGGTCTTGAACGCATTGTGAGCATCTTGGCATGAGATTGTATTTGTAGGATCAACCGGTGGCTCGAGTGAAGCATCCACGACAGGTGGCGATACGACAACTGGAGCATCTACCACGGATGGTAGGATCAAATTGAAATGTTTGGCATGCGAATGATTGTGAAGGCTCCACGGGTGGTACGACTGGGG
>LS531582.1:1745-16433 GCA_900490775.1 Pristionchus maxplancki
AGAATTAGCTGCACTGAAGGTCAAGGTATCCAGTCGTGGGGGAATCAGATTCCATCTCCTATCCTTGAAACTTAACAATTTGTCATTATAGGTGTAGCGCCATTTCGCTAAAATAGAATAACCCGGCTTCTCTGAATGATATTCCTTATTTCATCATTAAATTACGAATTTGAGGAATTGTCTTTTTATATACAGCATCATTTCCTCATTGAACCCGGGTTATCTAATATTTCTTATATATAATTTTTCCAATTTCCAACTTAGTTAAAGCTTGAAAACTTAGTTAAACTAGTCGAAACTACTATTCCGGGCCGCGTATGTTAAGAAATCACGAGCTATAATATTAGAATTTATTTAGAGTGCTGGGTCTTTTCAATCGATTATCTCGAGCAAAGCGATCGGTTTTGCTTCTTGCAGCCGTTTTTCATGTATCAACAATTCACAAAGCAATTCATACAGAGTCAGAGTGAATTTCCGGAAATATTTACAGCAGCTCTACAAGAAATCACGTCTATCGTGCGTAATACAGAACTGATGGTGAGTCCTCTTCCAAAAAGAAATTACTAGACCATGCGGAATAGTTGGACCGAAGAAGAGGTTAGGCCCTCCGGACTGTATTGGCCTGTGCTAAAACCGCAGGACGCAAGTGCCTAGCATAACGGTGTCGATGGCTCCTTTAAATAATTCATTTTGAAATAATCTGCATCACTATAGCATAACTGCCACATTCCACAACCCTTTCCCCCTAAGAGCTCGCTGTGACCTATCCAACAGACCAACCTACTCCCCCCATTTATATCCTGAACGGTTCGGTACACGGTACATGTTGCGTTGGTGAATAAAGATTAAAGATTAAAGATTAAAGATTAAAGATTAAAGATTAAAGATTAAAGATTAAAGATTAAAGATAAAAGATTAAAGATTAAAGATTACTTTCAGAAAACATTCGTGAACAAGTTCTGCTTCACCCAATGTCTGGATGAATGGGAACGAAAACATGCTCATGACATCAATTCTGAATTCGCTGAGATAATAGCCGAGGTGATGCATAAACTTTTATGAAATCTCTTCAAGGCTAACTGTATAATTTCAGAGGAAATATCATCTATGGAGGCATTGCGCGGAGAGATCAAGAGTAAGTCAATTTTCTTGCAATATTACCAAAAAAAAAGAAAAAGGATAAAAATCTTCCTTTTTATAGATGGCGTTCCAATTCGAAAATGGTGCCGTCATCTGCACGCTGTTCGACGACTTCCATCCTTTGCTCGTGAAATCCTTCATCGATGAGGGCATCGTCGCTTGTCGTCATCGGTGTAGACGCCGTTACAATTACTACAAGGACACCAATTTTCTCGCCTTCGAACTGACTCAGAAGCTGACGAGAGAAGACGTTCATGTCACTCCCTTGTTCGAGCACCACCACGACTATACCCCGTTCTACCTTTCATATGTTGAGTTTTCTGACGGACCGGGGGTTCAAATTAGCAATACGGTAGATTCTGACGCCTGGTTATTGGGAATTGTGACTCGTGGAGCCCAATTGGTCACTGGCTACACCGGAATATTCCTTGGTTTGTTTAACGGCTGAATTTTTATATTTACTGACTGCAACTGTGTACATAATAAACTTGTTTGAAAGTTTGTCGGACACCACGAATAAAACGTTCCGTTACTTAGGAAATGAGACAAGTGCAAACCTCACGCACCATTAGACTACATCGTTTTCTGCGCGTTCTGTTAATTTTTTCTGATTTCTAAACCGATAATAGATAATTAGAGCACTAGAAGAAGTGAAAGATTCTGGTAATTGAAAAGAGTTCTAAACGGAAAATAAGTAAACAAATTTTTAAAAATATAATTCCAGCGTCATTCTTGCTGCAAATATCTACGAAAGAAAATCGATTTCAATCACACAAAGGGGATCCAATTCTTTTATGGACTTGTAAGTTGCAAATTGGACCGATTTAATCATTGAAATGTTCAATCGAGGTGCTATTAGCATCCATTTCAAAACGACCAACCCTTACATAGATGCCGCACAACTTCAGAGAACTATTGAGGTCGGTGAATTGTTGTATTGGTCATTGCTATGAGATACAATGACAGGGTCTCGTAGCAAGTGGAAAACCATTCGTATTCAAAACAGATTGGCACAAAGAACCATTGAAAATTATTGATGGATACAAGATGAAGACAGTGTGTCAGTGATTTTGTTTATTTCTGATTTCCATATTGATGTTATCCTTTTCAGCTACAAATTATGAGAAAAGTATTGAGCTCAGTCACGATGGTCATTAACTTATTCACCATTGACTCATGGCTGATCTACTAATAATAATAATATTTATCCGCACATTTATTGTTATAGTTGTGGGTGGGAGTGATAGTGATGGTCTGTCTCAATCATCGATTTAATGGCTCTTCCATTGATCTCTTTGTTTCAATTGAGTATCTACTATTATTATCTACTAATATCTATTATTATTTGTATAATTACTATTATCAACTATTATTTATCTAAGACCCAATTGCGTGCTGTTCAGATAAACAGGCCAAGTTCGTACTGGCCCCACTCCTCTTCCTCACTTCTCCTTATCAATCAGTAATGTTTTTGTCTTTCATCGTGAGGAGTGATACGGATCGCGACCCTCACTCTCCTCTCAAATTCAGCACCGTTTGTCAGACGTTATGGTCTATCTTAGCTCCACGTCTGGTTAACTGCGTGATTCTTTGAATACTTATTTTCTTGTCGTTCACCTCTAACCCCCTCCCCATCCTCCCCCACCCCCTTGCTGCACTGTTGCACCCCCCCCCCCAACCGATTCGACAACGTCGACGGACCTCCGTTTTCTGCCATCTTTTATGTCAATTGATATATGCCCAAGCACGGAATAAACAATGAATGAATGAACCTGATAAATTGTTTTTTCAGCAACCTACTCCACAGCCTGTCAGAGTGGACGAATTTCTTTGTTTACCGCGGCGTACGTATTCTAATGCGCCGGGTCATTCTGCGTCGCTCCACTGCGAATGGAGCGGCGAGAAATGAGTGAAAATTAAGAAATTTTGGCCGGAAAATCATGCAATATCTTCAAGATAAAAAGTGTTTTTAATGATCCGAGACATTGAGTAACTCCTACCAACTGCCAAGAAGCCTCCCTGTAATTTTTGAGCTGTTTGGTCATCTACAAAGCTCGCCGTGCTCACTTATTAATTTTTGTTGAACTTTACCCTGAGTTTGCTACCTTTCATCTTTAATTAAACCCCATCACCATTATTATCATTTTAAAGCTGACAGAATTTGCAACCTTTTGACCGCTCCGGATTTTTGACAAAAACTTGCATATTAAAACGAAGTGCAAAAATCATCGAAAAATGCACAAAAAAATATATTTTCTCTTTACCTCGAGATTTTATCAAAAATCCGGAGCGGTCAAAAAGTTGCAAATTTTATCAGCTTTAAAACAATTATAATGATGATGGGGTTTAATTTAAGATGAAAGGGAGCAAACTCAAGGTCGGTGATTCATTTTCACTATTACCTCACCGCGTCATTTCGCGTTTGCGCCCGGAATGACTCGGTCTCTGTGCGTTAGTTTCTGAATGAGTTTCATTGAGCCATCATTATTAATTTTTCTGTTCGTATTTCGCTTCGAACAAGTCGTCAAAATTCGAAATATGCTTCACTGGTCATACATCATTTGACACCATTTCACATCATTACTCTCTCATTTCTCACCACCGACCCATCGATGAGTCGATCAGCGAGCAAAATAAGAGGGCAAAAATAGGAATAGAAAGAAAATGGTGGTCCGCCGTTTCTCATCCACTCTGACAGGCTGTGTACTCTAGCTCTCTATTTTGATAACAACAATGATCAACAACATAGGATTGAGGTCGGTCATTGCTTTTAATAATTCAATGCATTGTCTGTAATTGATTAAAATCTGTAAAGACTAAATTCGGAACAATTCAGATTACCGCGGTTGTCATAATGGCGAATGGATCGAGAGCAGAAGAGGTACGCAGAGACCCGCGCAGGAACTTAAGGAAGGAGGGGAATCAGATCCAACCTCCTTGTAGCGTCTTCTTACCTCACTACCCTTTCTTAGGCCTCAGCCGCTTTTTCTGAACCCCAGGAGGTCAATCATCCTTGGGGCTCCGGCGCCCTCTTTTCGCTCTCAGCTGTCTTTCAAAAACTATTTGGCTTTTCTCATCTCTAAGTGTGGCTTCTATCTAGTCTACTCGTATCTTAATGTATGTTGGAACGTAAAAGCGCTACTTTCGTTATTATAATTCCAACGTATGTTCACTCTCTCATGCGAAGAAAAAAGCATGATATTGTGATATGAGAACTGTTGTAGAAGATTCGCCCTTTAATCCTGACTCCACAGCATAAACACTCTCATCTTCTCTATCGTTGCTTGTTCGGGACACAAATGAGTGGAATAAATACACAATTATCAGTCAGATCATGGTCCCCACACTTTCCAAGGGCCAAATGTTTCGAATTTCGCGCCATTTTCGTTTGAATTGAAGCGCAGCGCACTCCTGTTTGTGCACGCTCTCTAACTCTGTGTCGATACTCAGCGAGAGAGCATGAGAAAGGAGGAGAGTGGCGCGACGCATAGCGCGCTCTGTTTCTGCCTATTTTGTTCTCGTTTTATCGCCCTTATCCGTTCTGTAATTGCTGTTCTGTAGCTAATTACTGTCAAATATCTCCCGTTTCAGCTACCTACCCTAGCTCACTTCTCTCGCTCGCTTCTCTCGCGAGAAACTTAGGAAACAAACCATGAAGAAGGATTCAGACTAATGGTTGGTTTTTTTACCCTTCACTCTTTCAGGCTTCCTTTTATTATTGACATTTATTATTGATTCAACCCACCAAACCAATTATTGCGCATGTTTGGCTTACGATGTTGATTTACATTAATGTACAACATGAAAATTGAGTGAAGTGGTTCCAATATTGTTTGCTAAGATTATGATTTTAGGTCTGACTTCTGGCCTTCGACAAACTCGAGCGAGAAGGACTGGGAGGAGTAATCGGTCAAAGGATCGATATAGAAAAGAGTGAGTGTACTGTTTCCTTGGTCTGAATTGGGCCGAATGATGGTTAGATGTTGATTGAGAATGAATACTAGTGTTGACAAATCGGCACTCGTCTCTCCTCATTTCGCGTGATCTCTCGTCTCCCTGACCGGCGAGAGATCATTCCATACGAGAGAGGCGCGTGCCGAATTGTCATCACTAATGAATTCTGTAAGATACTGCGTGCTTGAGGGGGGTTCGGTCGTATAATATCGGTTTTTCTTGCAGGAAACATCTTAGGGACACCAATCCTATGGATAACTGGGATGACATGTCTCCTTCCTCACCGTCCGTCAAGATCAGAAGGAATTTTTATGTCGTGATCAAAGGAAAAGTGTACATCCAGATTTCCTGCTTCCATCCTTTCCCTGTTGTTGAAATGATAAAGAGAAATAATTAAAAGACCTTGATTCGTCTGTCGTTCGAGTAACCGCGTCTCTGTTTATACTTACTGTTTGTGTTTGTTCCTTTTCCGAACGATGCGAAGATCAGGTCTCGATCAAAGACTGTGTTATGGAACTCTATTCACAAATCCTTCACCTCATTCCCTCCTTCGAACCCTTTTTTAATGGAATAGATGCCCCAAGCGTCTACTTTGAGAGAGCATGCCCAGAGGGTTTGCATCTTCTCGAAGACCCACTGGTCACTGGAAACCAGTGATTCTGGCTTGGATTGGTTGTTTAATTACCCTCTCTCTCTCCTCTCTATCCGACCTTATTATAGCCTATAATTTATATATAATTTATAGGTCTGTTTCTGATCCCTGATCCCTGATCCCTCTGTTGTTTTCGCGATGAATCCGCCAAGCAAGGAGATGCGGCTTGAGCACATTCACTTGATGCAAGACCAGGTATGAATCAACTTCTATTTTTTCAATGCATGAAAAAATACAATAATTCGGCGCCAGTTACACTGATCCTTACCATTCTCCATGCAGATTAAACACTATCCTACCGCTGACAAACTGCGTACCTCACTGACTAAAGGCGTCGAAATAATGATAGCCATAGTGGAGAAGGGACCGACGCAAGGCGTGAGATCTTGCTTGTTCTATTTTTCTTGAGCTGCAGTTTTACAGGATTTAACGGCTGCTTTGGAGGACTTCGAGACGGTGATCAAGAAGAATCGAGCGAGCGTTACAACTAGCAATGAGTGAGTAATGCAAGTTATTTGGTTTCTGCTTAGTAGTGTCAATGTGGGGAGATGAGAATGCAGGTCATTACCCGAAACGTATTCCAGGCCAAAGATCAATCACGAGCCTTGCCACAACTTCCTGAATGCTTTCTACTACTTCGTCTTGGATATTCTAGAGTGGAGTAAGGAGAAGAATGAAGAAGTTGGCAGGCTTGAAGAAGAGCTCTACTTGGGTGACAGAATGGAGATAATGGATCATGCAAACTCGGCAGATATAATTCAAGAGGCGGAGTCTGATGAGGTTAACAAGGTCGATAATCAGTTTGATACGATAACGATTCAGATTTATCAAAGCGGTGATGAAGAATATGAAATTGTCAAATTCGATCCGTCAGCGCCAACCGAATTTGGGGTATGTTTGATGATCCGATTAATGATAATGCAATTATGGGTCGAGTAATGATAATGCAATTATTAACAGAGTATTGATACTTCCTTTTTTTTATTATATTCCTGCCATAACGTAATTCCGAAGACTAAAAACGATTTGATTCGATTTCTACGCATTGCAACCGATCCATCTAATAATTTCAAATAGCTGATTTAATTACAATGCGAAAAAGAATTAGAAACCATTTTAGAACACTTAAATCCTATTTAAACGTGTCTAAATGGATGTGGTGTGGTAGAACGCCCTTTTCGACACTCGTCAATTTCCCCAAATGCGCGGACCATTTAAGATTTTTTGTCAAGTTTCGTGAAAAACGTAGTAGTCGACAAAAGCTGTGAATCAATCTCCTCATTCGGCGCACTGACTTGCGAGTGATCAATCAGCATATGTCGACAATGAATGGGGCACAATGCATTGTTCTCTCAGGTGCCCAATGATTATCTTAACGGAAATGCTGCACCGCCTTTAGTAAAGAAGGTGAAAACCGAGCCAGCGGCTTTCGGAGTGCAGGTATTTTTCACCCACGTTTATTACATCCCATCTGATCTTTTCTATTCAGAGAACAGCCAAGCAAGAATATTCTGAAATTAACGATGATTTGCCGAGAAAGAAGCCCGACTTGACGCCATATCAGCACTTGTTCGATGATGAGGAGGTCAGTGACGATATCTTTAATTATTATTAAAGATGTACTTCCTATTTAGAGATACAGTTTCGAAATGTCGATTTTCGAGTTTTACATGCAAATACTTTACTTTCTCATTAATTTCTCACAGGATCACACCTATAACGATTACGAGCCCACTGACTACGATGTCACCGCATTTGCGGCGATCGAATCTGCGGGCCCGTTGACATCTTATGCTGGTTCGCACCCGGCTGTGATTCAACCCCCGGCTTCAGGCGAGTAAAAAACGAAAAACGAAAAATGGACAATTTGCAAACTTTCCGACCTCTATATTTGAGAAATCTTAAAAAGGGAAACTAAACTATCATCATTCCATCAATGTAGAAAAAATAATAAATTGACGAACAGATGTAGCAAAACGGCTGTGTGATAGACATGATGGCCCCAAGGATATTTACCGACCACCCTCATTTTCAGACCCCCTTACTGCCTCGAGAGACGTCGTTGCCGCGGTCGACGATGCAGATCGAATGCCGCGCCGTCGACAAAGTGAGCAGACTTACTGTAAGACCGGGTTGACTTCGGAATGAAGGGATGTAGATGCAATAAAAATAACCATTCCAGTCCCGCTCAGCGCGTCGAGAGACGTAGTCGCCGCGGTCGACGAGGCCGACCGCTCGCTGCGAAACCGCAAGAATTGCAGGCGCTGTGGAGCACCGTACTTCATTGAGGCCAGACTGGTAGAGCATGAGAGGCAGTGTCAAGGTGACTGGGGGTGTGGGTGCCATTTCAATACACGCTTCAAGGGGGGGCCTAGATACTAGCAAGAAATTACCTTGCGGAACCACTAGACGGGGTGATTGCGATCTCTCCTTATTGTATAGGATACACATTCCAAATCACCGACCGCAAACCATTTCGAAAATACATAGGGAATCAGTGAACCTCATGACATGTTCACCCCGTCGAGTGGGCAAGTTCAGGAGCGCCATAAAATCTATTGAGAACTCACTTTTTAGTCAATATCACTAGAAATATCGGAATAAAATTAGATTTAAATCCAAAATCACTAAAAATAGACCATTTTCAGTGCGGGTCGCAAAGACTCGCTATACCGTCTCTAAGGACAACATCTGTGCTCATTGTGGAGAAAACTTCCCGACTCCGAGTGCTCAGCGAAAGCATGCCTGTCCGCAGGTCGAGGCCGACAAGGATGAAGACAAGGATAAAGAAGAGGACAAGGTAAAGAGTAAGGAGGTGTGATGATTTGTACGCTTGCTCGCTCTACTCGGTAGTACTCGCCCCCATTAGTACCACCCCACCTCCGCCCCCAACTATACCATCTATGTGCGGATAAATATTATTATTATTATTATTATTATTAAGGTGCAGCTGCTGCAGCAACTTGAGAGGCTGCAGCAGATTCAGCAGCGGAGACGCAAGAGAAAAGGCGAGGCGCTTGCTGCTGAAGAGGCTGCAGCTGCTGCAGGTTAGTGATGACAATGATCTCTCGCCGGTCAGAGAGGCGAGAGAGCGCGCGAAATGAGGAGAGACGATTGCCGAGAAATGGTCTGACTCTCTCGTTTTGAATGATCTCTCGCCACTCTGACCGATGAGAGAGTAAGCGAAATGAGGAGACGATTTATTGCTGCAGGTGCTGCGTCGAAGAATGAGTGGTGCGCGCATTGCGGGGCGATGTTCCTACGACCGTACGCGTTGGAGAAACACATCGAGAAGTGTCCGTTCAAGAACAGAGAGCGTTCAAGTGATAATGGATATGATAATGAGCTGTAATTTGTTTGTGTTATGTAACGAGTTTGTTTTGCGACGATAAATTGTTGGTTCAGAATTGTGATTGATGAACAGTTCAATGAGAGAGGTCTTGTTTGAATTCAAAATTCAAAAATCCAAGCGACGCTGACTATTCCATCTCGCTAGTGTCTCTTTTCGTATTCATTTGACTTATTTGGTCAAAGTCAGCCGTTTGGTGCCCCTTGTTGATCTGTAATTTCAAAATCGTTCAGCATAGCTATGGCGTTGGAAAATCAGAAGAAGCAGTTACAAAACATTGAAAGTATGCGAGACAAGGTAGGTCTCATATTTCGAAAGTTACCTCATTTTAGACATTTTAGAAAACTGATCCTACTCACAGATCAAAAGCTACCGCGACTCAGTGAACCTCACTGGCTCAATGTGGAAAGGACTCGAGATTATGATGAGATTAATGGAGGACATTAATGGAACTGAGGTGAGTTCAGCTCGAATCGAGTACAAACCGATGCTATTTTATCAACAGGAATCATCGAATGCATTGGAAGATTTCAACAAGTTGGTTTCAAAGAATCAAGCAAGCAATAAGTGAATACATTTTCAATTAATTTATCGCATGTATAGTAAAAAACGAAAAAAATAGATCATCACAGGTTAACAACCACACAGAAAGCTGGCTACGCGTTGATGAACGGATTCTACTCCGTTTTCTCGCATATTCTGGAGCGAAGTAAAGAGAAAGAAGACGAAATAGAAACGATGCCATATTCAAATATTGATTTCGAACTCGAGGTATGTTTTATGAGAAAAAGGATTTACGTGAACGATTTATTCAGGAGTTCAATCACGATGATGAAATCGAACCTTCCTGCGCCAAAAAGGTCAAATTGGAGCCAGAAGATGTCGAATATGATGCTGAACAGGCTGCCACTCTAGTTGTCAAGAAAGAAATTCGTGAAGATGACTCTGACACTCCGAAAGACGCACCCGATTTGATATCTCCGAGTAATGAGCTCGACGTGAGTGCGTGGACACACGTAATAGAAGTTAATCTGTTTCATTCCAGCCCTCACCAATCACTACTCCTGAAGCTGCAAGCAACCAACGGCCCATCAACTGCCCCCTGTGTGACATGAACTTCATGGATTTCACTGTTCTGAGACTGCACATGCCTGAGTGCTCGCTAGTCGGCTGCGGTAAAGCGCGGATGCAGGAAATTCAGGAGGCACTTAGATCGACCAGTGGGAGTGCTGCAACTGCTGTAGATGCTGCAGAATCAATTCTACCTTCGGCAAGCACTGCGACGGCAAGCAGCATCCACGGCAGCATTTGTCCCCTGTGTGACGCGAAAATTCCGACTTTAAAGCACGTTCTTAAATGCGCGCGAGGCAGCGGACAAGCGCGGCTGCAAGAGATTCTGCAAAAGCACAGAGCTCACCGAGAAGAAGAGAGGCGTCTTCAGGTCGTTCTGAAGCTGCAGCAGCTGCAGCAGCAGAAACACGCTGCAGATGCAGCAAGGAGCCTGTGAGACACCTAACTCAGGAGAGACACCTAACTCAGTGCTCAATGAACAGATCGAAGCAATATCGTCATCGACCGCAGAACACAATACCTGAGGAAGACGGAAATGAAACGGATGTCTCTACCGAATTATAAGTTTGTTGCCTTCGATTTGTATCTCGCTAGATAAAGTTTCAATGATGCAAAGAGATATGCTACACTCTATTATTAACGAGCAGGCAACATTTCGTTCTTATTTTCGCTTCGCATTGCGGCCGATCATAAAATTTGAATTTAAAATTCGAAAAGCAATCGACTCTTACGTTTCATAACGTTTTCATACCGTATTTGGGTACTACCCCGTTTTGTAAATTTTTTTTGGGAAATTCGTTTTTGGAAATATTTTTTTAGAAATTTTGTTTTGTAATGTGTTTATGGCACCACCTTTTTAGTGAAGAACATTGTAGAAAAAATTTCCCAAAAAGACGTTTACAAAAAACGAATTTCCTAAGTGAAATTTACAGAAAAAAATTTACAAAACGGGGTAGTACCCGTATTTGGCGTCCTACTATTAGCATCCTTTTTCATATTACTTTATTTTAAATATTCAATTCATATTTACACATCATTTTTTTTAACATCATATTTACTGATTTTCCAGCCGCCTTTTCATTTTTTTTATAATGGAAATTGGTACTCTGAGCCTTGGCAATCTTCCCGACGACATTATTCGAATGGTTATTAGAGTTGAGAGACCATCGTCGATTATTGCTTTGCGTTTGGTAAGAACTAGCTTGAAGACATCTTACAATGAGCACATACCAGATTTCTAGTAAATGGAACGCCCACATGTTTGAATTTCTCGAATGGAATGGAAAAATGAAGCCTAAGATTTGTTGCCTGCGTTTCCGGGATTTCGCTATAGATATATCTGGTGCAACCGCTTTTATCATTGTTCTTCCGGAAGATTCGAAATATTTCGGAGTAGAAGACAAGGCCTCTAATCCTGCTGCGGTGAGTCATTGAAAACTGAAAAATATATGCATAATTTCTACTCAACGTCTGCTTGCAATCGACAATTAAACTTTATGGTATAGGGAAGTGAAAGCTCATCTTTGAAATCAAACACAAGTTTAGGTGTCATCAGCAGTCTGGCCTATGATGAAGACTATATCAATCGACGGATCTCCAGAATCATCATCGGAACTGGACGAGCGAATTGGCCGAGCTATTTGGCGTAGCTCAGGAGTTGGCGAGCTGGCAATGATATGGTCTGGAGCTGGAGAAATTGCTCCCGGATTACTGAAAGCTATTAGGAATTGCCTTCTAAATGTGCCTGTGCGTAAAGTGACGACTGGTCTCTATAGATCATTTGGTCAAAACACTAGGTGAGGTTTCGTTCATTTTCGAATCAAATAATAACGAAATTCAGCAACGTGCTTATCGATCTTGTTCGAACTCATGGGATCAAAGAATTGAAGACAGGAACGTATGAAGCTGATCCGGAAATTTTGCGTGAGTAATTGAAGCAGCATCGAAAGAATTAATCTTTTAGAAGAATTCATCATCGAATCCATGAAATTTCTGCAATATATTGCTTTCGATGAAGCTAAGAATACTGCAACACCGGAAGAGCCAACTTTGACCTACTTCGGACGCTCCAGAGAATCGTGGGAGGAATTCTTCGGCAAATTGAAATCATCTGGAAAGTATGTGGTTGAATTCTACACGGACAAAGACGATTCTATGGAAGATGTCTATAAACTCGTCTATCGCTCGCATTTCACAATCAAAACTATCACTCATTCGTTCGTGTAATTCAAGTTCTAATAAAAACTTAAAACATAAGATTTGCAATTTAAAGCGTTTAAAAAAATGTAAAAATGTCAACTCTTTTAAAAATTCAAAAGCGCATGCGCCTACCGAATGCGAGACGTGTGCTGTGGGATGAAACGAACGGATTTATTTCGAAACCTTGATGGAGATCTTTCGATATTTGCTCAGCCCTTCTGGTCTTCGAAGAGCGGCCCCCATCTCAATGCAGGTGGTCAAAGTGGAAATGGATCGGGAGGAAATGGTCTCTCTATTTTTATCGGTCTCTCGCAGGTCAGAGGAACGAGTGAGCATACGAAATGGGGAGACTATCTCAAGCCCAGAAGGATGAGACGAGTTCGGATAGCTCAAAGAACGAGTTGTTGGCTCTTGATTTCTCACGCAGATTTCGTCTAGACATCTCCCCAAATTTAGCTTAACTTTTATAAAGATTGGCTTCATGCCTAATGGGTTTCCAACATAATTGTGAGTGATCATTATTTGATATCGAGCTTAGGAGCTTAGGAGAATTGGCTTGTTCAAGGATAAGCAAGAAAAAACGTCGCGTTAACTTTCGATTAGATTGAACGGCAGTGGTTGAATAGAATGCCCGAAGTCTGATATGTTGGATGTGAAAGAATACGTATTTCGACTCGATGTGAGCCTGCATTTCACAAGCATAATTTTGGAATCGACTAGTCGGATCGATCCTCCTGTTTTAGTCCAACTCAAATGTGATCCTGTATCAAATTCCACGCACTTCCTTTGAAGAGCTTCCCATTTTTCTCTATTTGCCCAGCTTTTTCTGTCCTTCAAAGATCGACACCACCCTCTGAAATTTGGAGTTTGGCTGAAGATTGGCAGGTGGTTCAAGTGAAATAGAGCAGCTTCCTCCTTCTCGCTCCCCATTCGCACATAGGCTCGAGACTACCGTATGCCCTTGTTGCTTTTATTTTTCATTTTCGAAATCATCAAGAAAGTCAATTGCAGTCATTTCTCAGGCGACTGGCAGCTCAAATAATCCAAATGAAGTACGATTTTAGAAACGATTTTCAATAGTAAAATTACTTTTAGAAGTCGCTCGGTCGCTCACATCTTTCTGCTCCTAGCAATCATAATCTATGGCGCCTGCGCACTGCTAGTGCTAATAAGATCAACGCCTACTTCAGTAAATTTCATTGTGGTAGGTTTCTAATTGCCTCAAACAAGTAAAATAAAGATCAAACTCAGGAAAAGCGCTGGGTGATCTACAACGGTTTCTGCCTACGACCTTATTTACATGCTGGAAGGTAAGTTGGCAATTCATTTTGCCGATTTATTATTCCAACATCCTGATAACAACTAGTTTTATGCTTGTAGGGACGTCACACTTCGATTGCTGAGTTCGCCGACTGATCCCAATGATGCATTACTGACGGAACTACCGAGAGATGATCCATCCGTAAGGCTTCATTTAGTTTGAAAATGACACATTTGACCGGTAAATAGTGAAAATTTAGATAATTTTGCAGACATTCGAGGACGATCTCACTCTCCTCTCTCACACTAGTGCTTCTGCATTGGATGAGAAGTATCTGGTGGAGTGGTAGTACACCGATTTGTCAATTTCATTTTGGAAATTCCCATTTGAGAAATTTATTTTGAGAAATTCAATTTCGGAATATGTTTCAGTGGAAAGAACGATTTCATAAATCCCATTGTGAAAACGAAGATTTAATAACCGGTCTTATTGGAAACAATAACTGAGAATGAACCAGAATGTAAATATTTTTTCGGAAAGTGACTTTTCGGAAATTTTTTTCTGGAAATTGAATTTCTGTAAATTCATTCTTTTCTGTCTAATCTTCACTTTCATTACCTCTTGATAAAGCACTAGTATTGGTGAGTGTGCCTGTGCGGCACAGCTACTCCAATTTCCTCCATCACCGTAACTGAATTACCGTACAGCGATACCGTTACCGAAATACCGTTTCCTACTACTGTAACCCAACTACCGTACATCATTATCATAGCAAAGTTTCGTAACCCTTAATCGTATCCCTGCAACTTAAGATTATCAGCATTCCAGAACGGTATTCTGCGGAATTACAATTATTTGAAAATTGTTTCCCAAAAGGAAATTTCCAAGAAAATATTTCCCAAATATCACTTTCTCAAAAAGCATTATCCACAATTGCATATTCCGACCCGATCATTCCCAATTATTCCTTCCCATTTGGATATTTCCGAGCGGTATTGTTCTATAATTAGATTTCTCAATTCTTCATTTCTACAAAGTGATTTTCCAAAGTGGAATTTACCA
>LS531582.1:18920-41624 GCA_900490775.1 Pristionchus maxplancki
GAATGATAGGTTTGCGCTCTTATAGCGATTTTACTGAGATGGTTTCCATAAGCGATAACTACTTTTGAAGATTTGAAGAATTTTTTCAACAGCTTTTTACCGCTTCATTCCGCACTCTCGCCAGCAATGACCCGGTCACATTTGGAGAAATCTAATTATGTTTCACTAGTCCTTAAAGTTTTTAGATTCTTTAACAAAGCTGCGATGAAACATAACACACATTGAACAAAACCGGAAGAGCCAACTTTGACCTACTTCGGACGCTCCAGAGAATCGTGGGAGGAATTCTTCGGCAAATTGAAATCATCTGGAAAGTATGTGGTTGAATTCTACACGGACAAAGACGATTCTATGGAAGATGTCTATAAACTCGTCTATCGCTCGCATTTCACAATCAAAACTATCACTCATTCGTTCGTGTAATTCAAGTTCTAATAAAAACTTAAAACATAAGATTTGCAATTTAAAGCGTTTAAAAAATGTAAAAATGTCAACTCTTTTAAAAATTCAAAAGCGCATGCGCCTACCGAATGCGAGACGTGTGCTGTGGGATGAAACGAACGGATTTATTTCGAAAACTTGATGGAGATCTTTCGATATTTGCTCAGCCCTTCTGGTCTTCGAAGAGCGGCCCCCATCTCAATGCAGGTGGTCAAAGTGGGATTGATTCGGAAGCAATGATCTCTCTATTTTTCTCGGTCTCTCGCCGGTCAGAGGAACGAGAGAGCATGCGAAATTGGGAGACGTGTAGTGGCCAGACGAGTTCGGAGAACTCAAAGAACGAGTGGTTGGCTCTTGATTTCTCACGCAGATTTCGTCTAGACATCTCCCCTAATTTAGCTTAACTAAGATTGGCTTCATGCCTAATGGGTTTCCAATGTAATTATGAATGATCATTATTTGAAATCGAGCTTAGGAAGCGTGCTGTCTCTGAATTTACATGTTCAAGCATGCAGAAGGTAAAAAAAGCTTAAGCCCGAAGTCTGATTTATTGGGTGTGAGAGAAGGAATACGAATTTAGACTAGACCTGCCTTTCATAAACATAATTTTAGAATGCACGAATTGAGACGGATCTATCTTTCTGTTCTAGTCCATCTCAATTGTGATCAAATTGCTGCATCAAATTCCACGCACTTCCTTTGAAGAGCTTCCCATTTTTCTCTATTTGCCCAGCTTTTTCTGTCCTTCAAAGAGCGACACCACCCTCTGAAATTTGGAGTTTGGCTGCAGATTGGCAGGTGGTTCAAGTGAAATAGAGGAGCTTCCTCCTTTTCGCTCCCCATTCGCACATAGGATTTCAGAACGCTACAGTATACCTTTCCGCTCGTTTCTGAGTATTGCTTTTTCGAATTCATTAATAAAGTCACTTGCAGTCATTTCTCAGGCGACTCGCAGCTCAAATCCTCCAAATGAAGTAGGATTTTAGAAACGATTTTCAATAGTAAAATTACTTTTAGAAGTCGCTCGGTCGCTCATATTTTTCTGCTGCTGGCAATCATCATTTACGGCGCCTGCGCACTGCTAGTGTTGATAAGATCAACGCCTACTCCAGTAAATTTCATTGTGGTAGGTTTCTAATTGCCTCAAACAAGTAAAATAAAGATCAAACTCAGGAAAAGCGCTGGGTGATCTACAATGGGTTCTGCGTACGACCGTACTTACACGCGGGCAGGTACAATTTCCTTTGGTTCCATCTTTCGAGGAATGGTTTGCCTCTCTCATTTCACAATGCTCTCTAGTCGGTCGGAGAAGCGAGAGAGTACGGGAAAGTGAGAGAGACAGGCGGTCCGAGAGAGGTGAGGTCGTCACAGTAATTCCACTTGCAGAGACGTCACACTTCGATTGCTGAGTTCACCGACGGATCCGAATGACGCTTTGCTGACGGAGCTACCGAGGGATGATCCATCCGTAAGGCTTCATTTAGTTTGAAAATGGCGCATTTGACCGATAAAAAGCGAGAATTTAGATTAGACAATTTCAGACCTTTGAAGACGATCTCACTCTTCTCTCTCACACCAGCGCCTCAGCTCTTGATGAGAAGTACCTGGTGGAGTTGGTGCGTTTATTTATTTGTTTTGATTCATTCTCACTATTTACGAATAATTGTTTCAACCGATGCAGCTCGCGAACTGGCGCGGCCCTATCTCCCTTGCAGTCTTCGCGCAAGGACGGTACAATGAGGAATACGTGCTGGAAAAGGTTTATTGACTTTTAAAACTACAAAATTTAAGACTTTTAGATCGAACGAACTCTTCAATCCCTGAAGAATCCCGAAGACGCCTCGAAATTGGCAGTTCATATTATGCTGGAGAGGGTTGGGGTGGGTTTCAGATGTGTTTCATGATCGCTTCTTAAGCATAGACAGGTCCTATCCACAATGACTGCATGACTTCATTTGCCTCCAGAAATAAATCACAAAATAATTATTTGTAGAAATTAAGTTGCGATCAGTCCGAACGTCAGCTACGCGATGAGAGTTCCGAGGATACGACATTCTTCGCCTCCTATCCGATCAACACTGTCAGGAATGTGGCTAGATTGGTGAGTTTCGCTTCCTTGACCACCTTTTAATACATCTATTCCTTCATTTTTAAAACAGATTTCGATAATACTTCAATTCTCCCATTCTTTAGTTCTCGGCAACTACCTACATCGCCCTTGCGGACAGCGATTTCTTCTTTTCCGCCGGATTTTATGACAAAATTCTCCCGATTTTGAGAAGAAACGTTCCCATCGGCTCGAAAAGAGCCCTGCTCTACCGGATATTCGAAATTAACGAACCTGAAGCGCTGGAGAGGTACGACTAGTTACTCCGATTGTTCTTAATAAAAATGTTTAGAAATCACCAATTGAGCAAAGCCGACCTGAAGGAGATCATGAAGCTAAGGAAAGGTCGTGTGTTTCACGTCAGGGAGCATGTAAGCTTTTTTCCCCTACTTTCATCAGGCGAATAAAAGCGATCCAGCGATCCAGGGTAGAGCTCGAAATATGAGTCGCGTCTCTTTATTTCGCACACTCTCTCACCTGTTGACCGGGCGAGAGACTATGTGAAATGAAGAGACGGCTCTAGACCAGGAGTGATCGGGAGAGGTTGCCCACTTTTGCAGCCCCATGGCCACGTCGTACCCAATCTTACGCAATGGCTGAGAAGACCCGAGTCTACCGAGCCAGGATTGTTTAACTTCACTGTCGAGTTAGAATTTTTTTATTATAGGGAGTTTCACAAAGACAATAGCACGACACTTAATGCTTTATCTTATGGGAATGAGTGAAACATATTTCACTATAGTGATAAACAAAAACGTATTTACGTATTTATAATAATTAATTCGCAGTCTCCGCGAGCGCTACTCGTGGGAGTTCCAGTTCTCCGGCCTGAGGGATGTGCCCTACTTTGATGAAGCATTCCCCTACAGATATCACAATAATGTAGCTCTGGTAAGCTTTTTAAAAATCTGCTTTTTTCAAAATACTCTACATCTCAAAACGGTAGCATCTTTGACTAATTTGAAAGTTAGAGGTTAGTAAGTTGCAGTTGCCGTCTGAGTACTCGTATCTCCAGTATTCATTCAATACCCTTTAAGCGCTGGGAGGTCTGCCGGGCCGGCTATCACTTACTCCCAATCGAGGATCTCTTCGTGTATCACACACTGGAACAGAACAAGCGGGGCAAGGACGATACGAGGCTGAAGAATCGCGCGATGAACAGGAATCGATACAAGTGCGGTTGTTATTGTTGTTGTTGTTGTTGTTTTTGTTGTTGTTTTTGTATTTCAATAATTCATCGCCTTCAGGTTCTTCCGCGCCAAGAAAGCCTTTGCCGCCCGAATGGAGCGACTCTATCCTGAGACGATAGACGATTGTCCTGAGCTCAATCATGATTAATTGTATTATTTATTTATTATTTGTTACACTTATTCCCAAGGAAGTAAAAGACACATGTATGGAGATCTCACAACATTCCATAAAAATAATATTCGCACAGGAGAGCAGAAGCCATGTTTCATCAGCTGACAGCGGTTGCAACTCTTTCCAGAGGAATTATAAATTTCTGATAGCACAGTTGCAATGTGATGCGAAAGGAAAAGGAATGTCGCTTGATCATAGAGTGTAGCTTTTTTCGTTCAAGAATCTTTATCGTGCAAATTGTAGGCAACAAGCTTTAATTCGGCAGAAACATCCGATTCATGCCCTAGTTCCTCTACATGTACAGCAACTTGTGGTCGTTGACGATGTTTCAGCCTATTTAGCTGCAGCTGCTGCACCTGCTGCAGCTGAGCTGCATGCGGCACACTGGCGTTGATGAACGCGCATTGAGCGAAGTGTTTCTTCAGATAGGCCGCGTTCCAGAAGTGCGCGCCGCAGTGCGCACAGCGAAGAGTTTGCCGCCGCTGCTGCAGCAGCTGCAGCCTACCGACTTGCTGCAGGAGCTGCAGCTTCTCGTCTGCAGCAGCCCGCTTTCGACCCAGCTGCTGCTTCTGTGCATCTTCTTGAGCAACAAGCGCGCTGCTCGATCCAATTATCTGCCGAATTTCGTGCATTCGCGCTTTTCCGCTGCCGTCTCGCGAGCAGTCAGCCATGTGCAGTTTCAGGACATTGAAATTCGAGAATTTCGTGTCACAGAGCGGGCAGTTAATGGTCAGGTTATCCATGTGCTCCGATGGCGTCTGCATGTCGCTTGGTCCTATAGTCGTGTTGGTCGCATCTCCGTGTGTTGACGCATTCCTCTCGAATAACGGGGTCAACCTCTGCTCTTCCTCCGTCGAATGGGCGCTGCCGTTGGAGTGCGTGCGCGCTGGAAGACATGCGTATTACGCACCGTTACACGCTCTCTACCCTACTCGAGCAGTGAGCGACCAGTTTTGAAAATAAGGCCAGTTTACCTCGATGCGTGCCCTGGTGCGCGGCCAGTTTCCATGCCGAGTCGAATTTCCTCCCGCAGATGATGCACGCATTTTCGAAACTGTGCAACGCAAGATGGCGCTTTAATAAATTCGCTGTCTCGAAGCCCTTGCCGCACTGGGCGCAGGCGTACCGCTGCTTGCGGCCGGCTGCAGCCGCCCGAATGATTTCGGAGGAAGAGGGATACTGCTCTCTGTGGAGCGATTGAATGATTGGCGGTTGCTGCAGTCAAACCTGATATATATTTAGACTTGAAATGTGAGGAGGAACGCACCTCGTGAGATTTGTCGGCATCATTCGGAGCGTAGTCGGGTGTGTAGTTCGAAGTATCAGAGTCATCTTCAGGGATTTCATGCTTGACAGTAAGTGTAGGCGCCTCTCTCGTTTCGAATGATCTCTCGCCGGTCAGAGAGACGAGAGAGCACGCGAAATGAGGAGAGACGAGTGCCGATTTGTCAATACTAGTAGGCATATCCTGTTGACAATCTGCACCATCCACTGCGTCTTCCGACTCCATCTTGATCCTCTTCGCAAAGGAAGGCACAAAGTCATCATAGTGATTAAATTCCTGAACAAGTCTTATAAATCCTGTTATTTTTTGCAAAATTATACCTCAAATTTGAAATCAGTGTGTGAAAATGGCTTCTTGTCAACCATGTCTTCATATTCTTTGTCACCCGAGTTGTGAGCCTGAAGTGAGCCGGGTTTGATTTCTGAAGTGATCCGAATCTCCTAACCTCATTCACCTCTTCCACGTTGGTTTCATAATTATCTGATTCTATTTCAGTCTGATCCATCCCACCATTCACAAGATCTGTATCCTCATTCAGAGAAGTCTTCTCCAATCTCTGATCCATCATCTCCATTCTCTCATAAACATCCAGTTCCTCCTCGAGCTTGTCAATTTCCGCCTCTTTCTCTTTACTCCACTCCAGAATGTCAGAGACAAAGAAGTGGAAAGCGTTCAAGAAATCGTAGCTAGCTTTATTCAGGGATGTAAGGCTGTAATTTTGATCTTCAACTATTTTATTTACGAAACAATACATGCAATGTTGAATGTACTCACCCCTTTTTGCTCTTGCTGTTCGTCTGATTCTTTGATATGAGCTTCTTGAAATGTTCCAATACAGCAGATGCATCCTGTATGAGTAGTGAGGATTTGTGCTCTGTTCTATTTTTTGATGAACTCACCTCCTGACTCGGTCCTTTATCAACAATTCGTATCATAATCTCGATGCCTTTCCTCATTGAGGAAACGAGTTTGTCAGAGCTGCGGTAGCCTTTGATCTGCCAAGATGAGGAATGGTCTGACTCTCTCAATTTGCAATGCTCTCTCGTCGGTTAGAGAAGCGAGAGAGTACGGAAAAGTGAGAGAGACGGAAGATATATCGTACCTGATCTCGCATACTTTCAATGTGCTGCAATCGTGTCTTCTTATTTGTGGAGACCATCCTTGGGATGGAGAATTTCAATAAGAAAACGAGCAGGGAGGGATACCACAAGGGATACCTTTGAGCAAGGAAGAAAAGTGAATAAAGAAAAAGACACGCGAGATTGAATAGTAAGCGTCGCTTTTATGGCGTCACATCGGCATCTAATATGAAAGTTGACATTTACAAATAAACATTTATTAAATGCATAAACTGAGTGGAGAATGGAGAATCGTTCTCCATTCTCCATTCTTGCGCTCGCGACGGTCGGTCGACTCTCACCCCGCTCTCTTCCATCCCCAGTTTGGAGAATCCTCGTCCGTCAGCTTGGGCAACCCGACGAGAATCGCCCACTTGGTACATCAAGAGGAGGGCCCAGGACGGATTCCCATCGACTCAAGTGATCTACCGTCAAGAAAGGCCCCGTTCAAGTAGACTGCTTCGTGAGTTTATTCTAAACCACGCAAGTCAGGACTTCGGCGGCTGGATAGACTTCTTCAACACTCAAACGTAATCAATCGACTCAGAGCGACGGACGTTTGAGATGACACATCTAAGAAGATCCCAACCCTTGACCCTCCGACACTTTGAGAACGAAGATCTCAATCCCCTCCCCAATGATGTTACCTCCTGCAGGCCCATTGCCTGATGTCAGGATAAATATGAATAAACTGAGTCCCCCAGTTCTCGTTCACCAAATAACGATTTTCAATTGAAAATTTGTGTGGTGTTAAACTGATGAACACTATTAGTTGGCAGTTTTGAGCTTACGTGGCGGTGTATCTGGATCTTCCAAGCATCACACTATTTCCAGTTTGGCCACTATTTCTATAAATGATGCCACTATGGGTGAGTGGGTGCGGAAGAGTTTGCACAGCTTGTAAAATTGTATGCCATTTTGATACCAACGATTCAAATCAAAAACGAAGAACAATTGGTGTTTTACCATTGAATGCGTACCACAACACAACAATTATAAATTTATTATTGAGATGCCAGTGCAAAGACTGGTAATGATAGCGGAATTGGTGGTTTGAGAACTCTTTGCTAGGATGACTACGACTAGGGCTTACACTGCAACATTGCCCACCGACAGTTGCGCACACACTACTAGTCACAAATCTGGATGAAAGTAGTAGAATAAAAGGCCAGTGGCCGGAGCAGTAACCAACCTCTTCCATCTCCATCTTCTTCTTCAACACCCTCACGAGAACAATGCTCACCACTCCTCTCCTCGTCTTCTGTGCTGTCTTTGCTGCAGTGAATGCGCAGTGCGGCCCTCCGGATAATGAGAGGTTCGTTACAGGAGTTTGGGCAAAAGGGATTGGGATGGCTTCGCAAGAAATGACCTCTTCATTTCACGCACTCTCTCACCAGCCAGGGAGACGAGAGATCACGCAAAATGAGGAGCGTCATTGCTTGCCAAGCCATCCGTATTCCTACCTCGACTGCCAAGATTGCATTCACGAATATAGCAGTTACCCCCCCCCCCCCCCTGTTTCTGGAATACATAATAATAAGTACGTCCGAAGAATAGATTAGGCCTTCCGGACTGAACTGGCCTGTAATATAACCGCTGGCCTAGCAGCGGCTCCCCGCAAGACGCAAGTGCCTAGATTAACGGGGTCACTTGTACGTTTACACTTACCTTATTATAATAAAAATGTCCTTCAGATGCTCGGTCTGGGTGCAGGGCGGATTCTGCACGTCGAATTACTACACGCTCAACTATCGCGAGGTCTGAAGTTTTACATATTTTTTTCAGATTATCGATTATGTTTATTTTTTTAAAACACTGAATTAAAACACTGGATTAAAATCCAGTGTAGTGTGTGTGTTGTAGTGTGTGTACGTTACAGTCAGCGCCAGGTAAGAATTGAGTATAGAGTATAGGTGCGAGCGAGATCTGAGGATGACAACATCTAACAGACACACAAACAAGCTGTTCGATAATATTAATAAATTAAAATTGCAGGCGACTTGTGGCGCTGCGTGCGGTCTCTGTCCACCATCGTGCGCTGGAACTACGGACAATGCCAAGTAAGGGAATCACTCCATTAATCATCGAGCTAGAACAAAAAACCAGTTAATCGCATCATAATGTCTCTGTAGTTCACGATATTGATTGAAATAGAAAAAAGACCATGGAATGTGGTAACTAAGGAGAAATTTAATTGCTACCTATTTTCAGTTGCCAAAACTGGAAGAACAATGGATTCTGCAACAACACCGGCTACACTAATGCACAGAAGAGAACGTTCTGCTGTAGAGCGTGTGGGATGTAATCAAGACATTTACGAATGTTGGTTTGATTGATGATAGCCGATAAAAATACTACATTCCCTTCCTAATATATTTCTTTATACTTGTATTTATGAACGTTCAATTGTTATTGTGTTCCCTATCCGGGACCTGTCAGCTATCTACCCTTCCGTCTCGCTTGAGCGTCTCGCCCGATTGCTATGGTTGCATCAAACGCTCCTCTCTTATTCTTGGCCATTCGGAAGACTTCCTCAATCCCTCTCTCCCTCGTCCTTCCCTTTCTCCTCACTTGAAGAGCCACTTTCTCATCGAAAGAGGAGGCTATGCTGTTGATCTTGCTGATGCTCGGGGTAAGTGTCGTGACTAGAGTGTAGTTTCGAGTTGTGATTTAAGGCCGTCGACGCCCGCACGTGCTACCCTTCAACCACCACGAGAACTCCTTACAATGTTCTGGACAGGGCTACGGTCGAGACTAAGAGGGGCTGCGAGGTGCTCTGTGATGCTTCCAACGAAACGGTAATATCTCCTCTTTCGAAATTTGCACTAGAGATGTTATTCCAATAGAGTGTAATTCACCCAGGAGCAGATAGCATAGGTGCACAGGTAGTTCAGTGAAAGAGCTCCTGCCCGGTTAGCGAAAGCCCCGGGTTCGACTGCTATCTCTAATCAAATTGCCATTTGAGTGTGCCGGATTCTCCTTCCAAGATGCCGGCTTCACATCTTCTTGCGTCCTTCTCTCAGTGAATACGGCCAATGAGATCTGCTCTGCAGAGACGACGATCTTCCTCAAGCAGACTACTGGATGTCCTGGTTAGTGGGCTTTCATTCTATCAGTCTGAATTTTGTTCTATCGGAGCGGGCTGGTGACAAATACCTATAAAAGCGTTTAGAATTTCCTATTAAAACACCTGTAAAACCTGAAGAGGACCTATAAATGCGAGTAAAAGTGTTTAAAGGCGTTCAGAGTTTGGAGAGAAACTTTAGACCCACCCTCATCTGGCGACGACCGTCTGACATGATGACTATTATTTGTTTCAGATCGATCCAATATCACGGCCGAATTCGGTGTGGATCCCTGCATCGACTCGTTCGTGCCGATCACACAGGCGCTCAAGCAGTATCAGATCTGCCCCCAGGACAAGGCCAACCTCTACGTCATACGGTAGACAGCCGGAACTCTTCTTCGGGTTCTGGCTCCCTTAACCCTCCACCGAGTGGGAAACTTGTGACTACGAGGAAACGAGAAGGGGGGGGGTAGGGAAGAGAGGTGCCAGAAACCGAAGAAGTACCAGATCGCCCAGGATAGTTTCAAGTCTAAATGTCTACATTCTCAGGGCAATCACGGATGACGGAAAGCGCATTTCTCTCGATAATGACCGAAACAACTGGCTGGAGTGGAACGGGGAGATGTGGGTGTACCGATACAACTGGAGGTAGGGTTTCCTGATCAATTCCAATACCCAATTAATTTGCGACCGCTGAATCCATAAAAAATGATCAAAAGTGCCAATAACCCAACTAATTGCCGTTTTCAATTGATATAGGTATTGATTTGACATTCCTTATTGCAGAGGACGCACTGTTGCCACGCCGATCGTCGCCGCCGTGTGTGCTGTGGCCGGTGTGTCTTCCGTTCTTTGAAGGTCTTCCTTGGCCCTTGGGGATTCCTTGACCCTAGGGGATTTGTATCCAAAGTTTGAGCTCCTAGCTACCGCAGCTGCTCCCTTCGAAGCACTGCGCTCTGATGGATACTGCGTTTAACAACAATATTTCGTCTACCCCGAGACGCGACGAAGTAGTTCCTTGTGTGCATCTGCATCAACATGCATTTAGACAACTATATCATCGCGCTTCGGGCTTAGGCGTAGGTAACTGGAAGGTTCTTAACGGAATTGGAAACAGGAGCTGATACTTTAAGGAGCCGAGAAGTGTCCCTGCACGGTGTATGATCGCATCACCGACATCGAAATTTCGCCCAATTACGCGGCTCTGCCCAACACACTCGGTCCTTGCGCATATGCTCCGGCCTGGCTCTAGTGAGTCGGATTGAATCAGTCGGGGTCGAAACCCAATTGCAGCTGGAAACTGGTGAAAGTACCCGAAATCGATTATCTCGATCCGGCGAATACTGCTCTGGTTAGTTATTTAGCTAGTCAAATGTCGAGCGAGTCGGTAATATTACAGACCTCCGTCACTTGCCATGCGGGCATGTGGATAATCTGGAGGGAAGTCGATTATAATAGTTTTGGGGTGGCAGGACTATCTTGCTATCATCAATAAATCCTCAATAAATAAATAATCCTCAATAAATAATCAATCATTCTTCCCGACTCGTCAGCTCGCCTATCTAGTGCATTCGTTGATAAAACAATTTCATTTGATCCGAATATCGTGCCTTCGTGTTGGTTTTTGATGTTATGCCTGATCACCTTGGTGGGACCACTAATTGAGTTTGCTTCCCGGCTCGGGATATTCCTGGACCTGTCAGCTGTCTAGCCTCCCGTCTCGCTTGAGTGAACGGTTGTAGAGATGGCTTGGCAAGAAATGACTCTCTTCGTTCTGCGCGCTCTCTCGCCTATCTGACCGGTGAGAGAGTAGGCGAAATGAAGATACGATTTCTTGCGAAGCCTAATCGGTTGACTGCCACGGTTGCATCAAGCGCTCGTCAAGTCGGTCTCGGCTCTTCGGAAGACTTCCTCAATCGGTCTCAAACGGGTCCGGACGAGTAGACTTTTGAGACTTCCGAAACTGATGCTCGTTATCAGAAATAATTTACAATGCAGAACCAATAATTTATCATCACAAAAACATAAGTTAGCATAAGTTACGATACCGGAAATGACTGCTAATCATCTGCCGTGGTATTATCAGTAGAGGTGGAAGCACCGATCTCCTCCCCTTTCTCTTGTTCTTCTTCTTCTTCTTCTGTCTCTGCAGCAGTAGCTGAAGCCTTCGGTCTCGGGCCCCTGATGTTTGAAGCTTGATTAGGATTTATTTTTTGATAAAAGTGCCCTTGAAGCCTGGATAGCCTGGCGTCCTAGTGCTCGCAGTCCCCGGCCTAATATCACGCCTGTCACCAGAGAATGGAGTAGATGGTAATCTATATCAAATTTTTCCTCATCCCTATGGCTCGATTCTCTCGTAACTGGCGTGATATTTACTTAACTGTACCTGATGGGTCGCTCCCGGAACCTCTTCCTATTCTGCTGCATCTGCTGCAGCAACGACCGATCCATCCGCTCCGACTTGACGAACGCGCACACCGCAGCGTGTCTCTCCAGCGCGTCCGCTCGCCAGAACCTCGATCCGCAGTGTTCACAAGGGAACCCTCCTGGAGCTGCAGCTGCAGCTTCTGCAGCAGGCTGCTGCTGCTGCAGCTGCAGCTGCAGCTTGTAGTCTGCAGCAGCTGCAGCCGGTCGTCGCCGCCGGAACTGCCTGCTGGACTCGGGCACGAATGACGCGAGCTCCTTCTTTCTTTCGATGGTTTTAGTGCACGCGAGAACGTGACGCTTGAGAGCTTCGGGGCTCAGGAAGGGCGATGAGCAGTTGGGGCAGGAGATGAGGGCAGCGGGCGCCGGGGCGGGTGCTGAACCTGAAAATGGCGTTGTTCTATCTTTCGATACTCTTCTGAACCTATGTCTGCATATTAGTCGCTCAAGGTGGTAAAAGAGCTACGGATCATGGCACCCTTACCTTTGCATTCACTCTCGTGAGCTTGCGCTGCAGCATCCGTGAAGAGCAGTTTGCCGCACTTCTTGCAGTTCCGGCGTTCCGGCGGAATCCTTCGGGCTGTAATAGGCATACGTCAAATGGGTCTCCCATAAGGGAGAGTGCACGTCTGCGTTTTGAAATATTGAAATGTCCACCCACATCAGCATTTTTAAAAAATTATCAAAAAAATACCCATAAAAATGATAAAATTTATTAAAAATTAGTTTTAAAAAAGAAAAAAGAAAAGAAAAAATAATTGGCGTCAGAGCCGGAAATTCATAAGTTTAAAATATGCATATTCGCGTACTCAAAAAATTTCCTTTTTCAGGTCTCAATCACTTTGAAAATTAATTTCTCAGCGAATTTTGAATCGTTTGACCCGTTCTTGGATTTTTAAAAAACAATGTTTGGATCATTTGAAATCAAATGCATACCACTCGCACTCGTAAAAATTAGTGATATTAAAATGTGATATGCCTAAAGTTTGACGCAAAGTCAACTCTCCTTAAAACTCTCCACCACTTTGATTGCCTCTTTCTCAGTAATTAGGCATGCGCGTGGGTCCAATTTTCTCCAATGTGTAGTTCAACATAGTTGAATTATTGTATTAAAAGGTTGACCCCACTCGCAGGTCTAGAAAAATTTCTTTATGACTTGCAAAAGTAGCAACAATTAGCGCGCGTCACCGGCTCTCGACGCGGTCGGGATAATGACGTTCAATTACTATCACGTTTTCGTCAGTATTTTCTTTATTTTTTTCTCTTGTTTAATATGTAATTAAATGTTGGGTACGCTTATGCCATGCTGATGTCCTTAGAAAATGCCTTAGACTATGGAAAATCCATCATTAAATTTTCTCACAAACAATTGCTTCGTTCTCGATAATTAGGTCTGCGAGTGGGTCAATCCTTGGCCTGTGACTAGTTTGATGTGTCACCCAAAATATATTTAATTTCTGGATCATGGAATGCTCTTGAAGTTCAGTTTTTTATGGACTAAACCAAATTCAAGGCAAGCTAGCCGCGACGCGACACGCAACGCGTCTCTCGGGGGTTCTCTGGGGGTTGGCAGCGGCGCCACTGGGTATATTCGACCAACGTTGCTACTGGGTATATGAGGAGGGAATCTCTGTCTCTTTCACTTGTGGGATACTTTTTTATTGCTATAAGTGAAAGTGAACTCAAGATCCCGATTTCCTTCTTGGGATCTTACCGAGGGTGCCACAGAAGTAAATAAGGACTGAATGGTCTTCGGAACAAAGGAATTTTCATGTATCAGATGTCCCATTAGTAAATATCAGATTGAGTTGCTTGGCAACGACGAATGGATATACAAAACGAAACTTCAAGCTTTCGAACAATCGCGAATTTTCAAGATTTTCAAAGCGCCGTTAAATGACGTTTCAGCAAAAATTTATAATTTTGATTTTTGAATCACATTTAGACCGTTGGGCCACGTCGGCAAATATTTTTGGGCACATCGGAAAATTTTTACCAGGGAGACCCCATTTGACCTATGGTAATAGGGCATCCTTTATATTTCGTCCGTTTTTCTCTAAAATTTCGAAATTGTTTGGGTATTAAAGTGTTTGATTGGTTGTTTCGCCTACACTCATAACCCACCTCGACAACCATGTGCTGTGTGCCTCCTGAAGTAGGGCCCCCAGTGCTATCTATAACCGAGGTCCGGCCAATCTTTCGCGCCCCCGCCACTCCACCTCTAAAACGTACCTCGACAACCCTCCTCGTGGGCTTTCAACGTGTGTCTCCTGAAGTAGGGCGCTCCTAACTGGTTCCTAAGCCCCCACCCTAATTGTAAGCATAGGATGAAACCGGCATCCCCCAATTGCCTCGACAGCCCTCCTCATGTGCTTCTAAGGTGTGCCTCCTGAAGTAGGGCGCTCCTAACTGGTTCCTAAGCCCTCATCCCCTAACAATAAGCACAGGATGAAACCGGCATTCCCCAATTACCTCGACAACCCTCCTCGTGAGCTTCCAGTCTATGTCTTCGGAGGTACGGGATGCCGCAGTACTGACAAGCCTTTACGTTCTGCAGTAGTGATGACAATTTGGCACGCGCCTCTCTCGTTTCGAATGATCTCTCGCTGGTCAGAGAGACGAGAGAGCACGCGAAATGGGGAGAGACGAGTGCCGATTTGTCAACACTATTCTGCAGCATCTTCTTCACGGAAGCGACGGCGTTGGCGAGTTTGTCTGCGGAAGTACGGCCCCCATGTACTATAACCTAGACTCCCCATGCACCCACTACTGACACCTAACCCCTTCAAGCCCTCTAAATCCCTTCCCATCACTCATAGTTAGTCATGCAAACGTTACCCACCTCGACATCTCTCCCTTTAACCACTAAATCCCCTGTCATTCGTAGTTGCCTTGGTACCCACCTCGACAACCCTCCTCATGTGCTTCCAGAGTGTGCCTCCTGAAGTAGGGAGCGCCGCAGTACTGACAGCTCTTGCGGTGCTGCAGCATTTTCTTCGCTGATGCGACGGCGTTCATGAGTTCTGGAATGGATATATGTATTTAATTACCTTCCATTTGTAAATCCATAGTGTCCCTAGTAAAGTGAAGCTTCAAACTGGCTGTAGAATAGGTTCAAATTCGAGAAACGTCGCCTTCGACCCAACTTTTAGAACGGTCGAAAGAAGGTGAACCCACCCGGATGCACCGTGTCGTCTTGCTCGTCATAGTTTCGACGAACATTTGCCGTGCGTCTCGTTCTTGTTTCTACAGCGGATCCATTAGTTGGAGATTCATCAGAAGCTGTTGATGCGCCCCTCACTTCAGTAACCCAAGAGGTCGACGCTTCTTCTTCCTTGACCATCGCAGCACCAGCAGCAGCTGGTGGTGGCTCTAACGGTTGAGGTGTTACCGGGACGATCTGAAACGCATTACTGGACAGTGAAAGTCTTCAAAGTGGTCGCCAGGTGCTCAAACTATGTTCAAGTTCCTTAGAAACATGGGACGTTCACCGAAATGTTTTAATGAGGCTGATTCAATCAACAGACCTCGTCATCATCGAACAAGTGGAGGTAAGGCGTCATGTCGGGTTCCTTTCTAGGAATAACATCGTCATCTTTGGGAAACTCCCCTTTGGCTGTTCGCTGAATTGGAAGGATCATAAATCTGATTCTTAGGGATGGTCTGGACTGAAAAAGGTATCAAAACCTACCGGCATGCATGCCGCTCTGGGCTGATCTCCTTCGGGCTCATCTTTGATCTTCTTTGCTACAGGCGGAACGACTCTATCAGAGTCAGGGTAATCATCGAGCTCCTGAATAAATCACTCCATCAATCAGTCAAATAACCAATCAATCAATCAATGTTAGGCGCAACAGCTCAGTTGAGGATGAGTTGTCCTTAGTTAATTCTAACCATACTAACCAACCTCAAACTTAAACTCGCTTGGCGAAAATGTCATCGTTTCGGGCTTGATATCATCATAATCATCTTCACCGCTAGGAATTTGATGGTCCTGAATGTTACAAAAAATTTTTAAAAACAAATAAAATAAAAAATAAATTAAATCATTTATTTCCTGGGCATGAGAAGGGGCCTGGGCCCTATCACACATATACTCAAGGTATTGTTAGTCAAACCCGAGTAGGCTCAAGTTACAATTCCAGTATAGATAATAGCAAATGTTAGCTTAGGACAGATGTTCTGTGCATTAACCCTTGCTATCTTATGAAATTAAAGCTATTGTACCTCAATGCCATCATCTGTTCTTCCATTGACCGCATTCCCTTCCAATCTCTGATCCATCATCTCCATTCTCTCAGCCATGTAGAGCTCTTCTTCAAGCCTACCGACTTCTTCATTCTTCTCCTTACTGCATTCTAGAATATCCAAGACGAAGTAGTAGAAAGCTTTCACGAAGTTGTGGCAGGGCTCGTGAGTCTTTGCCCTGGAATAAGTTACGGGTCATACCTTGCATTGTCATCTCGTCCCCACATTGGCACCACTAAGAAGAAACCCCATACCTTGCGTTGGGACAACTCACTCTTTGTTAGTTTTATCGCTCACTCGATTCTTCGTTATCACACCCTTGAAGTCTTCCAATAGAGCGATTAATTCCTATAAAAACATAAACTCAAGAAAAGTGGCAAGATCTCACCTCGTGAGTAGGTCCTTTCTCCACTATCGTTATCATTATTTCGATGCCTTTAGTCAGTGAGGTACGAAGTTTGCCAGCGGTAGGATAGTTTTTGATCTGCGGAAATAATTTCTAAGTTGAAGAAGCCGTTTTCAAACCTGGTCACTCATCAAGTGGATGTGCTCAAGCCGCATCTCCTTGTTTGGCGGATCCATTGTGAAGATCGAAGATGGAATGATCTAGGATGAGATGTGATTGGAAAAAGTTGTCTGATACAAAAACACTTCAAAAGATCCTTCGCGAAGATCTCAAAAGGAACGATCAATTGGAGGTTAGGATGTGAAGATATGGCAAAGTACTCACGTTTGCTCATACTTTATCGCTCTCTTATTAGTACACTTCCGATAAAATGAATACCCTGTGGGCATGCTCTCTAAGAAGACGCTTGGGAAAGGCAGAGTGAGGTGAGAATACTCAACATGTTAAAGTTCCCCTCCACACACTTCTCAAATAGATTGAGAATTTACTTTCCTCGGCTCATATCTCGGCTACCCCTGGAACAATCGACTTGAAATTTCGTTTTCGATAGTTTGGCGCCACGTTAATTACCAAAACAAATTTTCAAGCCGATTGGTCCACGGAGAAAAAATGCGGGAATTCAAATCTTAATTATTTTAAAAGTGTGTGGAGGGGAACTTTAATGCATTTGACAGGGAATTCGCCCATTATTTGATCTACATCCGGCATCACAGTGGTAATTTGCATATTGCATCAGCTTTATCGGTCATAGCAAACGGAAATACAATGGAAATCGGCCTGATACACTTCTTTGTCATTACACGTGTCGTTCAAGAGAATATTATCCATCATCAAGAGATTATCCATCTTGAGATCCGTGCGGGTTATGAGTGTGAATTGTCGCGGAGGAACTTGATGGCGAAGAAGGTCTGAAATGAGAAACGAATTAGAAACCAAAAAACGAAATACCTTAATGTGATGCTGCAAATAAAAATAAAATAAAAGATTTTATATATTCGTTAAGAAAAAACAAGTAAGTATTAACATATTCCGTGTCAATAGCTCTAGTACTCACTTTCCTTTGTGTTCCTTGTCCTTGAGATTGTCAAAAAAACTCCGGATTCGCACTGGGCATCATATCTGAAAGCATTATTATGGAGATTTCTCAGATAAATATTGTACCTGGCTAAATCCGCCCATCTCGTTTGCTCTGAACTCTGGCCACTTTGTAGAAGCACACTCCGGATAGGAGGTGGCTTCTAGAGAGTACAAGAAGGGATTACAATCTGTCCTGAATAATTGGACACCACTTTATCGCACGATTGTCGACCAATCTGGTCTGTACTACAACAAGCATACACTACAGGTGGTTGACCTCCTCCGAGTACCCCCTCTGCTAGATGCTTCTCGATCGTTTCTGAGCATTATTCATAATTAGTAGCAGACCTCGAAATACGAGTCACCTCCTCTTCATTTTGCACACTCTCTCGCCCGATCGACTGGTGAGAGAGCGTGTGAAATGAAGAGACGAGTACCCGTAACTAGTTGCGACGTCGCAAACGGAGAGGGAATGGGCTACGACGTCGCTACATTCTAGCGACGTCGTAACCCTCGCCAGCAAAAGTTAAACCAATATTGGTGTGCATGTGCAATGAATGATTGTACGGATGCCAAAATGCTCAATAAACACGAAAATATAGCTAAAGTGTGCAAACTAACGGAATATGGACCAAACACCAACCATTTTACGGAATCGCTCTGCATAGTTATTGTCCCGAGTTTCCCTCGCGTGAGCGTGAGAAGCGAGCTAGGGTAGGTAGCTGAAACGGAACAAATTTGACAGTTATTGGTTACAAAACGGAAGGATTAACCAAGGACGATAAAAAGAGAACAAAACAGGCAGAAATAGCGCGCGCTATGTGTCGCGCCGCTGCTCTCTTTTCGCGTTCTCTCTCGCTGAGTATCGACGAAGAGTTAGAGAGCGTGCACAACTAGGAGTGTCCTGCGCGGCAGTTCAAACGAAAATGGCGCGAAAGGGTTGTGAACAGGAAAACGAGCCGTATTTAATTGCATTTAGTCTTTCATTTCCATAATACGCGTAGCTCTGGATCAAGTTCTTGTGTATCCGGTGCTAGGTCGGGTGAGAACCGGAAATAGGCGAGAGACAACTGTTACCTCAGAGACTGTAGTGCGAAATAGTTCTCGTCCGAGTATCCATTCCACAACAAGTAAAGGTAAACTCTATGTGCGGATACGCTACTTATCAATTATCAGAATCATATTTTTGTATTCATTGCACACAATGTCCCGTCACAGCAAGAATTGAGATTATGAGAAGGTTTATGATGCGATAACGGAATAACAATAACAATAACAACAATAATAATACAACAATGATCGTCCTCCTGCTGCGAGTGCTTTAACGCCTCTCTTCTTCAAGAATTGAGCAAGATCTTCCTTTCTCTTCCTTCTCAATCCCGATCAGAGAGTGAAGCTTTTCCGCCCTCGTTCCAGTCATCGTCCCACTCTACGATGATGTTCCCTGCAGAGTAGTGATGTCTATTCAATTCCTAATACCAATGGAAAAGGGTCAAATAATTGGGTTATTGGATAAGGGTCAAATAAGTGGGTTATTGGTGGTTGGCTTTTATGCCTCATTTTTCGATGGTTTTAGCAGCCGCAAAATCAATTAATTGGGTATTGGAGTTGATCAGGCAAACTTACTGCAGAGTATTGATTCAGAGAACAAAAGCCATTTCATTTCGATTTGCTCTCTGGTCAGTCAGAGAAGCGATAAGTGAAAGAGACACACAGAAGAGACAGAAAGATCGTCCCCGTAATAGTTGAGAAAAGTGATCACTTTCATCATTCTACGCAGTCTCTCAACCAGTGGGGGA
The DNA here is from genome assembly GCA_900490775.1 of Pristionchus maxplancki. Lineage (NCBI taxonomy): Eukaryota > Metazoa > Nematoda > Chromadorea > Rhabditida > Neodiplogasteridae > Pristionchus > Pristionchus maxplancki. Next base: position 38,255 of record LS531582.1, read on the forward strand.
AATAGTTTGAAAAAAAGGGGGGAAATAGTTCGAAACAAAAGAAATAGAAGTCGAAAGATCAAGAAGATCGTTCATCAGCTTACCAGGGATCAAATGACATCGATGAACTTGAATCGTCTCTCGTCCCAGTCATTATCTGAGTAGTTGACTGCAAATCATCACCCATGTTTAGTCTATTCACCCAATCTCATTCTCGGCTTCTCAGAGGGACAGAGAAAATTTACATGGGCCGTATAACGCAAAACAATAACAAACCTTTCTCATTTTTGAATAATTGTTTGTAGTTGTTGTACTTCCATTCTTGTTATCAAACAAAGTAGAGCTAGGGTAGGTAGCTGAAACAGGGAAGGATTGTACAGCAAAATGGCGCTCATAAGCGGAAAAATTCATTATAATTTCAACAAGACAACTCTAGAGAGAAACTACGCAACGGAGCAAGGCATTATCTGTCAAGAAGTGAGGTGAAATGAGAAGTCGTGGGCGGGGTTTCGACGAGAGAAGAGAGACTTCATCCCTCTTCCCTCAATATCTCACATGACGAAGCTTGTTATTCAAGGGGATTGAGGCTTTTCAAGAGATCACATTCGTATAGTTGCCCTTATCTACCCATTTACATGCACTATACACGGAGCCTTAATTAAATCCAGATGTTCAAGAGATCAAATTCGTATAGTAGCCATTCGGGAAAGATAGAATTCATCCCCTTACTTCAACTATAGCCGGCACAAATTGTCCCCGTGACTGCACTAAGGTATCACAATCGTAACCTTATCCCTGAGTGAAAAGGACTCAATAACGCTTAACTAAATATCCAATAATTCACACTCCCTTAATCTGGTGTTCAATAACAACAGAATCAAATTCAGGAAGACCTGATTTATTAGAAGCAGGAAATGGAGGATATTTATGAAACAGAGGGTGTTAGTGGAACTGCCACGAGCAAAGATAGTTGATGAGACTTGGAAGTGGCGTTGATCTGCCCAGACGATAGTAATGCGTATAAACATCGCCCCTCGGTGGTATAAACAATTCTCTCCAATTCACTCACTCAAACTATATGTTGATAGAATAAGAAAGAGTTGGGGGAAATGAGAGCACGCCCTCCGGTAGAAAATCGTTAGATGTATGGGTAATTGAAACGATGTCTCTGATTTCTTAACCCCTGCCTATGTGTAAGCAGTCCACGCAACAATAAAGATAGAGGCTTTACGAGCGAATGCAATAACGATAATAATAATAACAATAATACAACAACAAAGCAAAACCTAGATCGTAGTGCAACCGCTACTGAAGTTAAAAACCAAAAAGGGATTCACTCGGATCTTCTTGCAGATCAGATGATGTGGTTCGTTTCTCACACGTCCCAGTCACCGTCTCATTCGATAATGACATCGAAGTATTCGAACTCTCCCTCGTGACGTCACACTCATTATCAACATAGTTGACTGCAAAGCATCATTGACTCGTGTTTTTACTGTTAATTCGCAATCTCATCATCAAGTTCTCAGATGGAAATAACTCTAACGGTAGCTAAGACAAGAACCAACCTTAGTCCATTTGAGAAATTGTTTGTAGTTGTTGTCCTTTCATTCTTGTCATCAAACAAAGTAGAGCTAGGGTAGGTAGCTGAAACAAGGCTGGATTGTACAGTACAACGCGCTTTGAAAGGGCGAATTCGTGATAATTTCAACAAGAAAACTATACTAAATACACGAAATGGGGCATTATCTGTCGAGAAATGAGATGAACTAAGGTAGAAATGAGATGTTGTAGGCGGAGCTTCGCTCAAATGATAGATAGGTCCTCCTCCCCTTCAATATCTCATGTGACGAGGCTTGTTATTCAAGGTGTGGAGGCTTTTCAAGAGATCAGATTCGTATAGTTGCCCTTATCTCCACTATACTGAATGAAATTCAGCAAGGATATTTAGGGGCCACAAGCCACGCCCACTTTCCCGTGACACGATTTCGCCAAAAAGCGAGATCGAGGAAGCACACCCTGAATTCGCAACGAAATTGATTTCGCATTATGAGTTGCATTTGCATTCATCCGTCAATTTTTATTTTCCTTTTTCTCCTCATTTCTCTTCTTTGCTCACCTCGAGTGAGGTCTCTCTTTTCTCCAGTGAGTATTTACGCAATATTTCTTTCCTTTACAACTGTATTTTCCCTATATTTTCTCTCCATTCGATAATAATTCAGTGCTCGCTTCCCTACTCTTCGCTCTCATCCTCCTCTCGTCCGCAGTTTCCAGTGATTCTGTGAGTTGATTGTTTTTGTTATTGTTATTGTTATTATCCAGGGCTGCTTCTGGATCGGTAGTGCTCCGATCTGCCGCCCGGACGATTGCCCTGAGGGCACGACGGAAATCGTTCGATCAGCGAAAGCATGGACGAAATTCGCCTACTTTGGAGGGTAAACGCTCATTTTTCGCCTCTTTCGCATATTCGTAACACATTTATACAAAAGTTAGCGGGAAAGATTTTTTGGGGAGACATCAGTGGCTAAATATTGAGAACCCGCAAATGATTGGCCGTGTTAATTTTGCACATGTTCGAACTGCGAAACTTTTGGCACACTGCCAATTCACGCGTAGTTATAATAATAAAATGTGCACGTTTCGTTATGGGTATGTACAGATTGGCCCATGATCCACGAGGATCTTAGAAGTAAATTGAGTGAAGCAAATTCCAGAGGGTGCACGGCGTATACCACGAAGCGTCTTTGCTGCAAGAATTCCGTCGTTCGAGCGGATCCCAAGAAGGTAAAGATGGAATATTTGCCCAATAAATGTCGAAAAAAGATTTTTTCGGAGACATAATTGAATATTTTCGATTACCTACCAATATCACAAATTAAACTGTGCGCTTGCAGAATTGCCAAACGTGCCCGGATTGCCTCTTCGATCAGTGTCCCGCCGACCAAATGTTCGTGATGAATCTAGAGATGCGCGACAGCATCTTCCATCCGTGAGTTTTTTTTTGTTTTGGTCATGTTTTGGAAGCTTAACAAAAACAAAAACAATATTCTTTGCAGATTCTGCTGCAACAAGGGCGCTCTGAACCTGCCTTAACGGACAAGTGTAGAAAGTTCAATCTTACATTGTGTAATTGATAATGCATAAACGAGATTGTATGTGCCCCAATCGTCTCACTCAAACAATTAACCAAGAACAGGGGCGGTATTCTTTCCCAAATTTCGGCACGTGCCGAAATTATTTTCGGCATTCCGAAATCCATTTCGCGCGCGCGTTGTAGGATAGGGCGGTCTGCCGAAAATGAGGGAGACCTCGCGAATTCCGAAAAATTCGGCAAATGACCGCGCGAATGAGTGATTCGCTAGGGGAATAATTCGGCACACTATTCGGAGCG
>LS531582.1:55208-66052 GCA_900490775.1 Pristionchus maxplancki
CGGTCCGATCTAACTAGGTCGCGCATCTGGCTTTTGCCTTTGAAGAAAGTTAGCTTTTCACAGATTATGAAAAGTTTTTATGAAAAATGAATGAGACAGGCGTGATCAGCATCAAATTTGACCCAGGAAGACATTTTTGCTTAATTTTAGTGATATCGGGGACTGAGATATTCGACAAAAACCGTTTTCGACGTGACGTCGTCTGGAGCCAACGGAAGCTCAATATGGAAAATGAGTATGCCCATCGTTTTCAGCACCCTCGAGAACCCGAAAATACACTGTTTGCCAAAATCGACATTTTTTCGACTGTGCCAAACAGTGTTGGATTTGTCCGTTTCTTAGGCGAACGGCCTCATATATTTCGAGGCCAAATATAAGACATTGTTAGAACGAACCGTCACAAACTCCTCCCGCCTGCTGCGCTCCTTGCGCGCCGAGTTGGCCAGGTGCAGCACGCTAGCCGTGTCCTTGCTGGTGGTTGGCGGGTCGAACTGGAATAAGAAAGAGTAAAAGAGGGCGGGGCTTAAAATAGGCGGTGACTAAAGTGGACTGTACTAGAAGCAATATGGGTGCAATATGGGTGCAGCCGAAAGTGGGCGTGGCCTACAAATGGGCGGAGCTTGGGAGCACGCGGGGCCTATTTAGAAGTCGCAAAGGTGCAGCACGCTCGCCGTGTCCCGGCTGGTGGTGGGCGGGTCGAACTGGAATAACTAGCCGATGGCATAGCTAAAAGGGGGCGTGGCCTAAAGGGGCGGAGCTTCAAAAGTGGTGATGACAAAGTGGACTATTATGAGTGCAGCCTAAAGTGGGCGTGGCCTAAAAGTGGGAGTGGCTTCAAAGTGGGCGTGGCTTCAAAGTGGACGTGGCTCCAAAGTGGGCGTGGCCTAACCCTGATCTCCTCATCCCTCGGAGCGCCCTTGCTGTGCTTTGTGTACTTCTTCTTCGGCGCGGCGTCGGTGGCGGGAGGAGCGACGTCGCTGTAGAAATTGATTGGATTATCAGGCTCCGCCCCTTTTCTAGCCCCGCCCATTTTCAAGCTCCGCCCATTATCGAAAAATCCTACCCGATGACGACCATCCTCTCCTCGGCATCCTTCTTCTTCTTGGCCAGGTCCATCTTCATCAGGTACTGATCGGTGGCCAGCCCGGCGCTCTTCACCACGGACTTCTTGGGGGGAGAGGAGGGCGGAGGGGCGGATTGGAGGGAGATCTGAGATCAAAGATCAGGAATCAAGAATAAAAGATCAAAGATCAAGAATTAGAAATCAGGTCACTGCAGTACATTACCGCAAAAAGTTGATCACGCCGACTAGAAGTAAAGCACGGCACTCCATTCACATGGATAGACTTCCGACCAAATAGTCCCAGGAGTTCAAAGATCAAAGATCAAAGATCACCAACCTTAGCCTTCTCCTCCTCGGCTCTCCGCTGCTTCTCCTCTTCAATCCTTCTCTCCCTTGCAGCCTTCTTCTCTGCCCGCAACCTGCAATTAATTAGTGTTAATTAACTAATTAATTAATTAGCTAATTAATAATTAATAACCTCAGCACTTCCTCCCTGGGCTTCTTCTCGCGCACGATGCCGCCCGTCTGCAAAGGAAATAGGTGATCTTTGTTCTTTGGTCTTTGATCTTTGAACCTTATCCTTGATCCTTGATTTTACCTTTGCAATCCACTTCTCCCAGCCCTCCTTGCCCGCCTCCTTTATGCTCTTGCAGAATCTGCCCTCCTCCTCTTCCTTCTCGCGAGGCCGCAGGAACTCTGTTATTGTTATTGTTGTTGTTATTGTTGTTATTATTGTTGTTATTGTTTACCGGGAGGTCCCTCCTCCTTCTTTTCCTTCTTCTTCTTCTTCCTCCTCTTCACCGTCAGCTCGTCGGGGTAGATGCGCGTGTCGACGATTGGTTTGCCGATCTGAGTTGTTAGTGTTATTGTTGTTATTTGTTGTTGCTATTGTTATTGTTGTTATTGTTATTGTTTTGATACTCACCTCGTCCTTCACCTCGCTCTGCCTGCTCCTCTCCTTCTCCGACTTATCCGGACTCCTCGGGTACTCCTTGATCTTGGCGAAGGCCTTGCTCAGCTCGAGCTGATTCTTGTCGAACTCGGCGTCGGACTGAAGATTGTTGTTGTTGTTGTTGTTGTTATAGCATCAAGACAAAAACAACAACAACAACAACAACGCTGTCTTGTCGATCTGACCTTTCTCGACAGCAGTACGGCAGGAAGGTGGCCCAGAAGTACCTTACCCTACTCTACCGTATGCCTATCGCACCCCAATCGCCAACTGACCTTCCTCGTGAGCAGATAGTGCGGCAGGAAGGTGGCGTAGACCAGAATGACGCCAATCGTGACGGCGATCGTGCCGTAGAACAGGAACTGGTTGGGCTGGGCTGGAAAAGGGTTCGAGGATTACGGTAGCATGGAGTACGGAAGGTCAGAATGGTAAATACAGTAATCTTAAGTTAACAGAGTATGGTAGAAGAGCAACAGGTTGGGCGGGGCTGAAATTACGAATTTTAGGAACCTTATTTGCGAAAAATAGTTTTCCTGGAGGCACAAAGCACTAATGCTTGAGAAAGAATATGAAGGGATTGGGATAGGCTGACAATTCGGAACCATGTTTGCCGTGATCTTTGATTTTTGATCTTTGATCTTTTCATCACTTACCCACACACTCCACGGTCGAGTTGTGCGCGAGCGCCTTCGATTCAGCGTCGCCGATGCCCGCGCCCCAGATTCCTGACGACGGCATCATTGATTCATCGATCTGACCTACCGAACCGATTACGGTAATCTACGCTACGGTAACGCGACAGTATTTCTTCCAAGAATGCCCAAAAGTGCACCATTTTCCTTAAATCCTTACAACTAGAGTTACCGTAATTCTACCGTACTACTTTTAACCGTAATTCTGATAATCGAAATGCCGTAACCCCACCGTACCCGTCTTCGCATCGCACAGCAGGTCGTGCGCGAGCGTCCACTCTGCGTCGTCGGTTGAGCGGAATCTGCAATTACCCGTCTGACTCTCTCCTCTTCGCACGCTCTCTCGCTCTGTCTGACCGGCGAGATAGCGTGCCGAATCGAGAGAGTCGAGCATTTTCGAAAACCTAACCTCATGAGCAGTCCCTCCTGGCACACCATGCCCTCGCCCTCGTCGAAATCGACGGCCACTGGCTGCAGAAAATGACTGATTTTTAGCAAAACCGCGACGCGACCGCAACGCGTCTCCGATTTTCGAAAATATATCGGTTACCTTGGCGCACTGCTCAGCGTCCGCGCAGCCCAGCCGCAGGAAGGCAGCAGAGTGGCAGCTTACTGAAAACATCATTTTATATATTATATTTTATCATTATTAATTAATTAGAATTTAATTAGTGACTAATTAATTAGCCTAATTACCTTGTTTGACGCAGCTCGCCGCTTGGAAATCGACCGTCTGGTTGAGCGCGTCCTTGATCGACCATCTGAGGATCTTGGTGGTTTGCAAAGATCAAAGATCAAGCCACGCCCATTTTGCTCACCCGAATTCCTTTCCGTCCCCTTTCGGGCCACAAACTGGCTCGCCGACGAAGTCCCTGCCTCCGATGTAGAATTTGTTGGGGTTCTCCGGGGTGGCGGAGAGACCGGGACACTGCAATGGGACCTTTCGCCTTTCATATTCACTTTTTAAAAAATAACTATTTTAGCAATACTCAAAATAGAGCTACAGTTCGGCATTAACTGGGCATTTTTGTCTATTCGTCAAAAATAATCCTTTCCCGATCTCCTGTGTGAGCCTACCGTAATGCCTGGTGCGCCGAGTGCAGCAACTCACCGTCAGCCGCGCGCACTGACTGCCTTTGTCGATCTCGTGGCCGACCGCGGCGCAGTGGGGACAGGGCGAGTGGAGAGGAGCGGGGCAGGAGGAGCAGCCGGCTGAGTACGGTAGGTTACGGTAGGATACTGTAGGGTTACGGTAGGATACTGTAGGGTTACGGTAGGATACTGCAGAGTTACGGTAGGATACTGTAGAGTTACGGTAGGCTAAGGGTACGGTAGGGTACTGTATCATTCTCTTGAATAACTCACGACTCGCGACGCAGACCGCCTCGAACTGCTCCTCGTAGTACACTTTCTGGTCGTCCTCCACCTCGAAAGGTCAAGGTAAGCGAGTGAGCCGCGACGCGACCGCAACGCGTCTCCGATAGGCAGCTGTTCTCACCTCGATCCAGTAGCCCAGTGAAGCGGGCGAGCAGACGGCGCTCTTGACCGTCACGAGTTTTCCGGCCAGGACGACCCTGGAGAGAGATGGTGTATGGATACGGAATCGGAGGCGACGTTTACTAAACGTCGCCCAGGACACACCACACCCAGCCCAAAAGTTAGGCTAGCTCACTTCATCTTCCAGGGCGCGCCTCCGCGAGGGCAGGCGAGCTGCAGGCGAGTGACATCGACCTCGAAGATCAAAGATCAGAGATCAAAGATCAAAGATCAAACATCAAAGATCAAAGATCACTCACCGGTGCGCGCGCGGTGCCGTCGCCCGTATCCAGTTCGCTCAGCTTGACCTTCGACACATCGCAGGATACTGTAAGCCCGGGTTACAATTCTGCATAAGATACGGTAGCAGATTCTAGATGTCGAGCACAGCAGGATACTGTAGTCGAAGAGTTCCGGTAGGCAACTACATTTCCCTTTGGAACTGTTGAATACGGTAACAGCTTCAAGAGTACAAAAAAGCTATGTTACAGTACACCTACCGTAGTCCTTGAGGTCGCCCAACGAGTCCAGCTTGAGCGTCTTCTTATCGTCTCCATTCGTGTAGATGACATCGAAGCCGCGCGTATCGAGATGGTCCTGAGTGGAAAATGGAGATTACGGTAGATTCAGGCTACCGCAATGGCTGCAGTACGCAGTTCACACAACAGCAGTGTACAGTAATCCTACCGTATACCCGTTTCTACCGTACACTCACCCCACTCGCCGAGCTGACCGTGTACAGGCAGTACATGCGTGTGCGCGTGAAGTAGCTGTCGGCGTGCACGTCTGCAATGGGTTACTGTAGTCACACCACGGTAGAGTTACGGTATGATTACGGTATCTACAGTAACCCCATCTACCGTAATCATAGCCTACCGTACCCACCGAATGTTCGATTCTCGCCCGTCACGGTAATCGATCCGTTGGCGTGGCCGAGGCACTCGGTTACGGTATCGTTGACACTGTACGTGAGCCCTGGAAAGTACGGCAATTTATCGATTGAAGCTTAGGTACCGTAACCCACAAGATACCGTAATCCTACAGTATCTCAGAAACTGACTAATTTTCTTCTCCTTGATTCTCTTCTTCTGCTTCAGACGTAGCTGGACGACCCATTGAGAGAGCAAGAAGGGACTGGAAGGAGTGACCTTTGATCTTTGGTCTTTGACCTCTAGATTACTCCAACCTACAGTACCCCCATCCTACAGTGTTGTCATGAATTATGGTGCTGACCTACCGTAATCTACAGTAACCTACCGTATTGTCATGACGAAGGGGCAGTCGTGCTGGCTGGCCACATCTTTCGCGCCCGCGACTTGCTGAGAAGGAATTGGACTTTGATCTTTAGCAACCATTTCTTCCTTGCTTCCCTAATTCCTACTCTGTAAGCGCTGAAAGCGAATGAAATCGGTTTTCAATCGGATTTCAAACAGAGAGGATACGGTAGGATACAGTACCACGAGCTTCGCCTCGCTGCCGCCGGCGACCCTGCACGAATCGGGCACGTAGCAGGCCTGAATCAGGGATGATTACGGTAGCCTACAGTAACCCACAATCTACTGTAACCCAAACACACTATTGTACCCTACCGTACCTGCGTGGTGCAGTCGTGCCAGTCGAATTGCCGATGAGTGGCGGCCGAAGGGGCGAGGGCGAGCAGGAAGAGGAGCAGGAGCATCTGGACGATACGGTAGGAGTACGGTGGGTCATCAAGTTACCGTCCGGTTACAGTATCCCGTAGATTGCGGTGGGTCAGTTACAGTACCCTGATGCTAAAGTGAGCCGAATATGGTCCCAGGGTACCTTGAGTGGAGCCAGGGCTCCGCAGAGCTCGGTGGGCGAGTTGAGAGAGAGGAGGAGAGACCGCGTCGTGCGAGGTGAGGAGGGTGGAGTGATGGGGTTGATGAGAAGTGAGGGGGGGGGGGGTAAGGAACGCCCTTTTGTACTCGATCGAGGCTGGATGCAAATTGAAGACAGGAGCAATTCCAATACAAAAAAATGTTAATTGATTTATTCCTCATTTTTAATCTGCTTGAAAACACAAGTTGAATAAGGAGTAGAATTATGATGGCATCAACCGTTGTATATTCACGAATGCTCATGTTTGTCATACATTGATACGACAGACATGGATTTCATTTTTAAAAAGCTAAATAAACGCTCGAAGCGACCATCATCACATCATTACATCATTCAGACATCACAGCTGCAGTAGTTTCTCCTCCATTCTTCAGATCGGCTGAAAAATAGTTACAATTGAGTCACTTTCAGGATTTTTATTCATGAAAAAATGTCAAGAATGAATGACTCACAGTGATATCTCTTCACGTGCCTTGCCAAGCCTTTGTCCGAGAAGTAGACCTCCCCACAGTGGGGGCAGTCCTTGCGATTTTGCTGCATCCTGACAATTGTATGAAAATTATTTAGTTCCGCCCAAAACGGATGCAAATCCACCTTGATGTCAACTAGTGATGTCAATTCAATACTCAATACCAATGGAGAAGGTCAATTAATTGAATTTTATTCCTCATTTTTTAACGGCAGCAAAGTCAATTAATTGGGCATTGGAATTGATCAGACAACCCTAATACTAACCTCGCATCCTCAACAGCGGCAGCCGCTTGCAGCTCGGGGCTTACTGCGTCGACTGCAGGAGTCGCATCTGGAAAATGTTATTTGTTCGCCCCATCAAACGATGTGATGGGTGTTCTCGGCGCTTGTGCTGTAAAGGGGGACTTGTACTTCATGGAAGTATCAAGGAATGATGGAAAAGAGGGGGTACCGTAGTAACAGGTTGATAGGGATAATACGACAATCTACATCATTTTGTCAATGTGGTACCCCCTATCATCAAATGATTCTAATTATTATTGTGGAGACTAGGGTTAACAGAACGAAAACGAAATTCGAAATTTTCGGATCAAATGACTAGGATTCGAAACGCCAGACATGGTAATGAGCCGCGTTTCGAAACGAGAGTCGAACAAAGGACGATTTCGTATCGATTTCGTATCGAATGCATTCGTCGAATCAGACTGGGGGAGGACCGGTGAGGGGCGAGTGAGAGGGAAGAATGGGCACATTTTGCATATGTTTCACTCGTCTGCGCGCCTCATTTCGGGCGGAGAGGGCAATTTGACTGCGTTTCGAAATGAGACTCGAACAATGGTCGATTTCGTATCGATTTCGTATCCAAAATCGGCTCGTTTCGAAAAGAGACTCGTTTTGAATGAGTTTCGAATGCGATATCGTAATTTCGAACTTTCAACCCTAGTGGAGACCCCCCAAACAGCACAAGCGCCGTGTTCTCTCACCCTGCACACTCTTCATCTTCATCCTCTCGCAGACCTTCAAGTGTTTCCTCAGAGCGAACTGAGATTCAACCATTCATTAGCTGGGGGCCGGAGATGAGACAATCGTCTGTCCCTCTCACTTCACCGTGCTCCCTCGCTTCTCTGCCCGACGAGAGAGCATAGCGAAATGCGAGAGTCAGACCATTCGTACCTTCATCATATACGCCGAGTCGCAGTGCGGACAGGCGATCAGGTTGTCCTCGCGCACTCTCGGCAGTCCATGCTGCAGCAGCTGCTGCAGCTGCAGCTGCGCAGCATGGACTGCCGGCTCACCGGCTGCAGCTGCTGCAGCTGCTGCAGCTTGCTCGCTCGTCTCGACTTGCTTTGCATGAGCATTTGTGGCTGGAAACTGAACACCAAGGGATGGATTGCAATGAGTACAAAAGAAGAACTTCTTATTAGAAGTTCTTACCTGCTGCTGCTCTGTCAAACAATTGTCCGGGTCTTCCTTAATTTTCTTTTGCGCCGGAAAGATGAAATCCATCTCGTTCTTCACCACAAAATGAGCCTGAAATATTATATTCCTTTTCGAGACCAATTTCGTACCTCTTGCGATTTTTCTTCCGCAAAGGCGTCTTCCATTGCTTCTTCTTTTACACCTCCAAATTCCAGGCCTTCCATCTCTTGTCCGACCACTTCCTCTTTGACTGCTCTCAATTGACACTGATCAATGTCATTCCCATCAATGTTTTCTTTATTTCTAATTAGGACTTTGTTCTGCTCCGTTGAAAAATCGATCATCGCATACGCGAACAGCGATAGAGCAGTGCAGAAATTGTGCCCGAGCATTCGTAATGGTTCGCTCCTGAATTGTAACAGGTATTTATTGAATATATGATTATTTTTGAGAAAATTACTCACTTCGGTCGCAAAATCTCATCTGTTTGATTATCCACTCTTTTATTCCAATAATGATCCAGCGCTTCCTTCGAGTCCTTCAAAAGTTTGAGTAATCTGCACTTGGAATAGTAGTAAACTTATTCTCGCCAACGCACCGGATGATTTGGTCCATTTTCAACTATCTCTATCATCAGATCGATTCCTTCTCTCCACGTATCTCTAAGGGGATCGGAATCCTCCAACATGTTTGTTCGAGGGTTAATTCGAGCGAATTCGGTAAACTGTAAGTGATATTTGGCCAATCTAACATCAAAATAATAGTACCTTGTCTCTAAAATTCTTCAACCCCTCCAAAATCAGCGGCGGTTGTAAGGGAATCATGGGGAAATGTACAGTGCAATTGTGCGCAATTATGCGATAGTGTACATTTCAAAGGACGCGTCAAACGATCATTCGCGTAATTCTTCTTCACACCCAGTGGTTACTCTCTCTCTCTCTGGATGTCGCGCGGACGCGTATTCTCTTGAAATACTACTGTAGTTTATCATGTATTGTTGTTTATTTTAGTTTATTACAACTTCACTCGGCGCAACGACGATGGTCCCAAGGGGAACCACTAAGAGAGGCGATTGGAGAAGAATCAATACCAGTTTCCGATAAGACACAGTGAAAAATGAGCCATTGTTTACTTCTCGCTGTATTTCGCTACATTCTTTTATTGAATGGGCTAGCGCGAATTCGGGATGAGAGAATTGCTCCCTCCACTCTTTCCCTGCTTATTAGGGCTGTCCGAACGCAGCTTCCACCGGTGATGGGACGTTTAGGAACCTCCGTTTAGGAACTATCGTAGAAGTTTGAAAGTTTGTCGTACACCACGAAATAAAACGTTCCGTTCACAAGGAAACGGGATAAGTGCAAGCCGCACGCACCATTACACTACGTCGTTTTCTACGGGTTCTGTTTATTTTATCTGATTTCTAAAATGATAATAGGGAATTAGAGCACTAAAAGAAGTGATTATAATACACTACTACGTCAAACTCGGTAGTTTTATGAACTTGCACTTAACTAGCACTTTGGGATTGACGAATTTCTATGTTCGGAACGTTTTATTTTTATGATAGCGGTGTGTGACGTTTAGGAACCCCTCCGAGGCGGAGGAGGGAGAGAGGAGGCGCGGGGGAGGGGGGTTCCTAAACGTCACCCGTCGCGAGTTCCTAAACGTCCCATCAACCTTCCACCTCTTCACGTTTCTCTCATCAGCCAGAGTATCGAAAGGGCGAGCTGAGTGAAGAGACGAACACGCAATGATTCCGCTCTATGTCTGCCATCTGTCTCTACTCCTCTCCTCTCTTCCATACCGCAATCTCACTTGCCTGAGTATCTCGTTATCGACTTTTCCCAGCTTCTTATCTATCTCACTCGCGATGTCATGGCAACCACGTCTCTCACTCCCCTTCCCTATTCCTTTTCTGTGTCTCACTCTTCCCCTTCACTCCTCTTCTCTGTACACCTGTTCCGCGCTTGGAATTGCTTATTGGCGCGAGCCTATCTCGCATTCTCGAATGCAAATAGCCAATCCCTTCCACATTCCATTCACACTTGTTAAACGTTGCCTCGATTTATTAGTTCCGGAATGCATGTTGACTTATCCATCCCATTTCAGCTACCTACCCTAGCTCTGCTCATTCATCAGGACAACAGCAAAGGAACTATATGAGGCCGTCCGCCTAAGGTTCAACAAATGGTTGGAACAGGTAAAAAATCGAAATATCTGAAAAGTTGGCCCTAGGGGTTATTTTTGACCCGGAACACGCTGGTGAGGTCGATTTCGCAATATGTCCCCTCCGCGCTCCAGGAGGGGCACCCCCCATTTTTTGCCAAATTCGCGTTTTTTGATGTTTTATCGTCGGGGAGTGGTCAAAATGGTCTGAAATCATGATGTTCTAATCAGAATTTCGAGCTCTTTCGAATGAACTTATTGACACATGATGAAAAAAATTCGTTTTCGAGGAAAAAATGAAAAATTAAAGGGAAAAAGTGCGAGCGCTAAAATCTCTAGAGTAGAAAGAGCTCACTCCCCCGATCATTTTGCGCTATTGGGTGACTGTTTTAGATGAGCCTAAAGTTATTTTTTACCGATTTTAGTGAAAAGTCGAAAAATAAAATTTTCAGAAACCTCTCGTTATGGTGCTCATTTTGAAGAGCTCGTCGAACTGATCATTTCTTATATTGAACATTTTTTCTAAAAACCTCTCTATCAAAAGTTACAAGTTTCGAAAAAACATTCCTCGGCCATTCAGTGAAAATGATAACTTTCGCCTATCATAACTATTGATAGAGAGGTTTTCAGGATAAATGTTCAATATAAGAAATGATCAGGTCGACGAGCTCTTCAAAATGAGCAC
>LS531582.1:67054-80611 GCA_900490775.1 Pristionchus maxplancki
AAAAAACGCGAATTTGGCCAAAATGGGGGGTGCCCCTCCTGGAGCGCGGAGGGGACATATTGCGAAATCGACCTCACCAGCGTGTAGAGGGTCAAAAATAACACCTAGGGCCAACTTTTCAGACATCTCGATTTTTTACCTGTTCCAGACCCCCGTTGAACCTTGTTGATCCTAACGCAAACGGCCTCATATTGCGAAAGCACAAGACACAACTCATGCATAAAATGGCCAATGGTAAGACAGCTTTTCGATGTGAAAATGAAAAATTCTCATGTTTCAGACAAACTACTGCATCTATAATTCTAGAAGAGAATTTCTACGAGTGCTTTTTGGTGCATATGTTTAAATGGTGGTGTCTATCTCAAATCCCCGTTCATATCATGCAAATTGTATTGTATTCCAATAAATATTTATTCAAATTCTTGTCGCCTCAATTTGGAATCGAATAGGGGAAAACAGAGCAAATTAGAGGTTTTTTCATGATTCAACTGCTCGCCATCTTGGAGAACTCCGCATCGAATGCGTACACGTCTCCGTAGCGATACTCGTAGAAGGAAACCTGCGGGAAATTCATGTTTTTGGTCAAACAACAACAAACATTCGTTAAAAATTAGGCCAAAAAGCGCCTACCTGCATGCCATTCTCAATGTCCTCAACCAAATGCCATTGTATATCTTGAGGATAAAAAAATTTTCGCCGTTTTCTAATGCGGCGATACTGACAATGAATAGTATTATTTAGACTGTGAAAAAATTGAAACACTGACCTCCAGATTTGGAAACGCATCGAAATTCCAAGTATTCGGTCGGTCAGTGATTGAAATAGTGTAAACTCCTTCTTGCCGAGTTTTTAGTCGTTTCTGAATCGTTTTTAATAAGAGAAGTTGGAAACAATCGGCAAATATACCTCTAGCAGCTCCGGAATCCACTTAGAATCGAGAGTGAGCGCAAGCATTTCGATTTCTTGATACCGGGCGAGATATTCGACTGTTTCTCTCTTAGGAAAGAATCGACAGCGCTAAATTTAGATTGTTATTAGCTTTTATATGTCTTTTTAAGTCCCTCTCGCTTTGCCGTACTCTCTCGCTTCTCTGACCGACGAGAGAGCATAGCGAAATGAGAGGGAAAGACCATTCCTCAGTCAAGTGAAATTTACGAATTACCTCTATGCTATCCATGTGCGTGGCCGACTCGAAAACCAGGCCGCATCTATCAGGAAATTTGGACTTGTGCAGGAAATTCAAAAAGAAGGTTTCATTCATCAATTTCCCGCAGATTTCCCCACAATCTCCTATTGAAAGGTGTTGCAGTCGTCGGTTCTTGATGAGATCAACGATTCTTGAAGAAAAACGTGTTTGAACAGCGTCGAAATAATCTAAACAAGACCTGTCCACGCACTCTTCTCCTTCAAATTTAATGCCACTGAGGACAATCTTCGACACATTATCAACTACGCCCTCCAAATAATCCAGGAGCGCAGAGGTGATTCGAATCTGAATAAAACGTTATTTCTCTTTGATTTGTAAATTTTGCGCACGTTTTTCAGATGCAGAGTGGTGAATGAGTGTCGCTGGAGGAGTGAATCGAGATTTGAGATGAGCTGAGGTGGAACTGGCGTGTGCTTGGTGACAGACTGTTCATCGAATAGGAGAAGGTCCTGAAATTTTCGAATATTTTTTCCGATTTGCGAAACTCGTTTTCGAAATTATTTTCTTCCTTACCTCGTATGTCGTGCGGGCATGGTCCTCAGAAATAAACTGGCTTCGATGCTCCTCAAACTGTTGAGATGCGTCCGAATACTCGATCGTGTAGAGGTAGTTGAGATCGTCACTCCCGTGAGAGAGATAGAAGGAGTGGGCGGTGGCACTCTGAATGGATTTTTGTTGCGTATTATTATTATTGTAAAAATAATTAACACGTAATCAAAAAAAGGAAATTATTGATCGTGATGTGTTTATAAGGTATTCATAGACTACGATACGCTATTGCTGCTAGTGGATGGTAAAGGTAAAGTAAAAGGTAAAGTAGCCCGTATCAAAGAGATTTGACAGCCGTAAGACCACTCTTGGGGGGCATACCGGTAAGGCCGGCTGGTAGCAAAGTTTAACCAGGCGGTGAAACATACCTCGACAATGATTAATTCCGCATCGCGAGTGCTCTTCGTTCTCTCAATATGGTATCGAGTAAGCTCATTAAAGCGACTGTTCACGCACTCCAATGCATATAAGGATTTCCTTAATTTTTTCAAGTTTTTGAATGAATTGAAAAGCGAAAAACTCACAAATCGAGGTGATTCATCACCTCGAAGATGCAGTCGCCAGGCAAGGTCGAGAAGGTAGCCTGAAAACAAAAAAAAAAAAACCTTTTTTAAGAAACAATAATAAGAAAAACCCCTTACATTTGATTCGATGGGCGGAGGATCGAGCACGTTTTGAGTTCCTTTGCTCTTCTTCGGATTGTTCCTCCTTGTAAAAGGAGCCTTCCGCTTTCTGTTAGCCATTCGACTGCGTATCTTAAAAAACAAAGAAATATAAACTCGATTAATGTAAGTTTGGGCAGTAATGCAAATCACGAAAAGTCAAGGCGGTTGAAGACGAATGAAAGTGGGAGACCATGGAGGGGTATTAAGCGTTAGATCGGGTGCGTCCATCCGACAAGCCCGCTGGCATTGCCGCTCCTTCTAATTATGGATCGCACAAGGGACCTCTCTTCATTTGACGCACTCTCTCACCGGTCAGAGATGCGAGAGAGCACGCAAAATGAAGAGTTCGTGCCCAGCGGCGGTTGTACGTTGAATCAAGCGTGAGATTGGGATCACTTTTTTCGTTATTTCGAAAATAATTTGCCTTGTATCGTCCTATTTTGCGTCGCACATTGTAGGATAGTTGACCATCAGAAACCAATTGACAGCGATGAAGGAAGGTCTAGATTTGATGCACGCACTAATGGAAAATCGATTCGCTTACGAGGTGCGTAAAGGTCCTCCATTGCACTTCGACCGCAACTTATCGCTTGATTCTAATACAATTATCATTAGTGATGTCAAGTCAACACCCAATACCAATGGAAAATCTCTATAGATTTAGCGGGCGTAAAGTCATTTAATTGGGTAGTGGGATTGATCAGGCTCCCTAATAATCATTATAGAAGGGTCAAGCGGCGTTGGAGCAATTCAAAGTGACGATGTTTGGCAAGCAATCAAAAGGAAAGGAGTAAGTGCTTTTTTTACCTTTTTCACTGTATTTATGTTGTTTTTACAGACCTCCAGTCATGTCCTATCGTTGTTTCTTGAACGGCTTCTACTGTTTCATGGCGAACATTCTGGAATTGAACAAACAAAAGGATGAACAGATTGACAAGATGGAAAAGGAACTCGGCGTGTATAGAGAAAAGGAGAAAAATAATGAAAAGTATCAAGATGAGGCGGTTCTTATTGGAAAACTGGAAGAGAAATCAGGCGAAGTGGATGACAACAACAATGATGCGAATGCTGTTCTAGATAAAATTAAGGAGGTACCGGAGCTGATAGTTGTACACTGTTCACAATTATTTTTCAGGAGCTTTTTGAGAACGAGCAAGGCTGTTTTAGTCTGCAGCAACCTAAAGCTAAACGACGAAAAACTGATTCGGAAAATAGATCAATGGAACAACAATCGATGCCGCAGGTTTCTAGAATAGCTTTCGCATAGCTTATCATGTGTTTCAGCTCTCAAAAGAGAACTACTTTGATGCATCGATTGCTCAACTTTTCAGTGCAAATACCGACGAAGATTACGTAGAGGTATGTCAGCGTTGGTCGATAAGATTCGAGCGAGATTAGGGACGTCTATGCCTCTCACTCCCCTTCCCTCTTCTTTATCTGAGTCTCACTCGTTCACCTTCACTCCTCTTCTCTTTAGACCTGTTCCGCGCTTGGAATTGCTTATTGGCGCGAGCCTATCTCGGATTCTCGAATGCAGATTATCCGCTCTCTAACCGGTCAGAGAGGCGCGAGACAATTCCACTCGGCACTAGGTCGGATGAGAACCGGAAGTAGGCGAGAGTCAACCGTTATGCCAGAGACGGTATTGCGAATTAGTTCTCATCCGACCTAGTGCCGATTAGAGATGTCAAAATTAACAATTTGCTCTCGTCGCCGTTCGTAGAGCAGCTTCTATCCCTAATCGAGATTCATCGACATCTAAATATCCGTTTAGGATCGCAGATCCAATGACCACTCCTCATCTGATGCGACAGACCCCGACTCGGGCGACTGGGCTGACGCTGCTGCTGCAGCTGCTGCAGCAATCAATCTGTTCAGCCGAAAGGATGCAGCCGGCAAGAGTGCAGCAGCAGCAACTCCAGGTTCTTCAGTATACTGCTCATTTCTTTGGACAAACAACTCTGAAATATGGGTAAGGTGACTAGGTTTGGGAGGAGTGTAGGTAGAAATATTGCAGCAGCAGGCAAGCACGTCTGCGGCACGTGCGGAAAGGCATTTTTATTTTAGAACATTTTTATGAGATTTTGGACATTTTTCATGACTCTAAGGACCAATTTTTGAGGCAAGAAAGCATAAATTCCTTATTTCAGCATCAGGCAAGCACGTCTGCGGCGCGTGCGGACGAATATTTGCGCGCCTGGGCAACCTGACTCGACATCGCACGCAGTTCGCCCATGATCTGGGTGAGTGAGAATTATCAGAGTCTCCTAATTGAGATACTTCCCTCCAGAGACGGACAATGATTTTGGGGTGCGGGGCTGACATGTAACTATTTTTTGGGAACTTTCCATTTCGGAATGAACTATTCGGAACAAATTTCCTGGAACATCAATCTGGGAATGATGTGGGAGAGAACCGCTCTCTCGGAATCTTCATCTCGGAATGATCGGGTCAGAACGGAATATCTCGGAACTACGTTTTTAGAATCTTCCATCTCGGAACTTTTTTGTCGCTCTGAAACTAACTAAATCGAGCTTTCCATGTTTTTTACGCCTGCCTAGGAGCGAGGAAGTCGTTCATAAGTGTTTGACATGATGAGTTGACCGCTCCCCATGAACTTACAAGTACAAAATGACATGGTTCCGAGATTAATCATTCCAGACCGGCGGTTCCGAGAAAAAAGTTCCGAGATGGAAGTTCCGAAAATTTTGTTCCCTTCGCCGTGTTCTGAGTTGGATCGTTCCAGTTTTCTAGTTCCGTGGAAAATGTTCCTGGAAATATGGTTCCGAGAAAATAGTTACATGTCAGCCCCGCACCGATTTTGGACCCTATTCTGAAAAAAGTCTTTGCGTACTATTCACGTGAGTTCGAAAATCGACCTTAGGAAATTGTATTACCAATCGCTAATAATCTTTGGATTACGGGGAATTTATTTATTATCGCCAGACTGAGTCGATTCGATATTTTTCAGAAAAGACGACGGTCTACGATGCAGTAAACGAAAAGCTGCAGGCGGCTGAGCAGGCGAGGTCAGCTCTTTTCACTGATTTTTATTTGAGTTATTGCTCAAATAATACGCTCAAGTTACAATTTCATTAGAGATCTACTTACTCTTACTTTACTGAATTCACATTTCTTTTGGCCGGAACAATTCACGAATCTTTAAAAAAATAAGATTTTATTCATCAGGCAGCAGCAACAGCGCAGGGACTGTCCTTACTGCGGGGAAATATATTTCTCGCATAGCGGCTTTGCAAAGCATGTGGAGAGATTTCACGGTGAGTGATCCATTTTCCTCGAATCAGTATCTCGAATATTTTTTTATCAATTTCAATAATTTTTCAGTCGATAGGATGAATGCTGCTGCAACTGCGTCAAAATGATGGAAGGATGCAATAATGACTACGAGTGTTCCACTTTTTTTGCTTCAAATCTGTGTCAGAAGCGATAAACAAATGGATATTTATCTAGAGTGCATCTACCGAACATAATCCCTAATAAAACAGAATTTTCACTCCAGCAGTGCCAGAGGGTATTTTCAATTTATTAATCGCAGTGGCCTTCCGATCTCCAATCTATTTCACTCTCTCATAATCAGTTTATAACCTTAGCCGGAGTCCAAGTCCGGATGCGACCGCAGCGCGTCCTTCCGATCTCTTGAAGGGGTGTCACTTGTATTTGGAGGGTTATAACTTCTTCCGACACCTCGTGATCGGATTTTACTAGTTGCACGCATATCTTTTCCTCGTTATTTTCGAATTATTCCTGCTCGATGTGCTTTTGTCCGTGCTACTCCTCGTTAATCACAAATAAATCGAGTATCAAGAACGTAACTCACCTCTGAAACGTAACTGATTGCAATATTCTTTGTTCAAGAACAATTCTCAACTCTTCGTTCGCGATGGAACTCAGCAAAGATGAGCGCTTGGCTCGACTGGAGGCATTGAAGGAAAAGGTAAATGATTTTTTAAAATAAATTAAATGAATAATTTATTTAAATCATTTTCCAGACCCGTCTCTCTGACTTCGATACACTCTGTGGTACTTACACTGCAGGAATTAAAGTGATGATTGAACTAGCGAGACATGGACCGGCACATGAAGTGAGTTTACCAATTATAATTTCATCAGTTAAGACTTTTTTTTGTTTATCTAAATATAAATAAATTAATGCATTTTGTAGTACGTCAAGGATGAACTTGAGATCTTCCGCAAGATAAGAGAGGAAGCACGAGCAAAGGACAGATCGGGGTGAGACTACATTTGCTTTTTTTAAAATCGGATTTGTTTCAATGGAAAAATAATTGTTCACTTTCAATCATAGCCGCAATCGTTGCCACGTTGCTAGATCATAAATAATTACATAATTTTGCAACTAAACTTCTCTAGAAAAATTATCTCACCTCAATCCAGATGACACTGATATGTTTCACTTAGTCAAGATAAATTCTATGTTGCTCATCACTGTAATCGTGTTCAGTGGTGCTCGCATTCAAATAATTGAATATCTTTGCAGACCCATTTCCATCCATCAATCCGCATTCGATTTCTGCGAGGCAGTTGAATTGATAATCGCATCTTTTGTTGATTGGGCGGAGGTTTGTCCTTTTGACAGCTTTTATCAAGAAGGGTCAGATGATGCTAGACTACAATCGCTGTACTAGCTTATGTCAAATAACCATCATTTTCAGCAACATCTCGAACAGAAAACGACCTCAAGCGCAGTGAAGCCCCAACTGGAGAAGAAATCATTAAGAGCAAACAAGGATTCCTTAGCTATCGACGCACTCTCGCACCTGGAAAAGAAGAAATCAAGACCAAGCAAGGACTCCTTAGCTATCGATCAACTCTCGCACTACGACCAAGAAGCGATTGAGCAGCGAAGGAAGCAGTGTAAATACTGTGGAGCGCCCTACTTTAGAGAAACGAAACTGAAAGAGCATGAAGAGGAGTGCAAAGGTGGGTACTGACAATTCAGATTTGACGCTTTGTAAACATCTCATAGTGATTATGATCTTATTTCGTTTAGTTATGTGCCAATAAAATATGCGATGGAATTTTTAGAGATGGTTGTCTCACCAAACGTGGCTGTGAATGAACCTTTACACGTATTTGGAATGGCCGAGATAAAAGAAGAAGTTAGAGAAGTGGAAGAGTGGATAGATGAATTCAAGGTTCGCGATTTTTAAATTTAAAAAGTGGAGAGAAACTGCACATAATCAATGCTTTCAGCCCATAATACAAGTGTATAAAGCCGCGGAATCCAATAGTCCAAAGAAGATCTCCCCGAAGATTGCGCTAAAGGTATGATATTTTATACCGCTTTCATGTGGAAATTGTTCTTTCAGCCTAAAATAGATTCGAGTGAAGACGTTACACTAGAAGGTCCCGAGATGGTCGCGCCTAAAATCGAGCCTCAGGTATTTATTGAAGAAATTGCAGAAACAAGATTCTTTTCAGAGCGACGCAGCGCTCCCGGAGGAAGTTATCAAAGTGATTAAGGTCAGTTGAACGCTACTGTTGTTATTGTTATTGCTTTTGTTGTGTTGTTGTTATTGTAATTGTTTTTTGTGTTTCCATTTACATTTTAGGAGTCCATTGCCAAGAAGTCACCCGAACACGGAAATGTAATCGAAAACGCAAATCGCAAGAGACCAATCACAAAGCCACTCGCGACAGTTGCCTATGTATGTCTCAGCGAGTATTCAAATTCTCTGACGATGGAGAAGTTTAATTATGTTTGCTTGATTTACCCATATTTAAAATTTAAATAACATAATTAATAAATTAAAATTGCAGTACCCCGGAAAGACGTCTGTGCCGCAGACGAAGGTTGTCAAGCAAGGAATCAAGGCTGATACCGTAAGATCTAACGATTCAAACCAAATAAAAATAATATTTAAGCAAACGCCCACAGCCACGGCCCTGATCTCAACCAAGTCTGCTGCAGCAAAGAAAAGCTCCACGGCACCTGCTGCGACGCTGTTCAGCCTCCTTGGACCGCCTGCCGCAGCTGCTGCAGCACCTGCAGCAGCCAAGCGGGCTGCACCTGCTGTAGGACCTACCGCAGCGTCACCCGAGTTGAAATGCGACGTGTGCGGTCTCCAATTCAAGGACAAGTTCGCGCGGGCGCACCATGTGATCTCGCAGCATCGAGGTGATTTTCGAAAATATCTGATTTTGATCTGAGTGATTACTGTAGTCAGGGGGTGTATCATTTTAGAACTGGTCATTTTAGTTGTTATTTTGATCTCAGGAAGTGTTTTACGACATTTTATTTTTGACCCTTATAGAGTTCTAAAACGACCAGTTCTAAAATGATACACCTCCCTGTAGTCATAGCCGAGTAGGGTCAAGGCACACTTTCATTAGAGATTGCAAAAATTAATGCACAGACCGGGAGTCGAACGTGTTTTCCGTACATTTTAGGATATTAGGATACGTTTCAGAAAACCTATTTTACCAATGGTCTTGCTTGTTGGTAATGTGGTCTTGCTTGCAGAATGACCCTTTTTTAACCAATCGAAAGTTCCAATGTTATCAAATTTCAGAGAAGGCCAATCAGCAGAAGAAGACAGCGAAAGGACACACGCAAGTGTTGCCCAGCAGTGAGTGTTTGTCATAACAATAACAGTGACGAAAACAATAACAAAAATAATAACAATAACACATTTCAGCCGTCTATCATCGCCAATTCCTCTGTGACCGCTGCCCCAGTCGTTTCGCTCAGAACAGTGCGCTCATTCAGCATCTAAGGACAGATCACATGATCCTGCCTTATGAATGCAAAAAGTGCAAGGAGAGATTCTACTATTTGGAGGAGCTGAGAAGGCATGTGGACAAGGAGCACTAAGTTTTAAATTATCGTTTTTTTTTGTTTTTCTTTGCTCAAATTATAAATGTTGCAATTCTACATTGTCTCTTTGCTCAGAACAACATAACAGAGTGGAAAGGGTGCAAGAAAATGTTCAACTATTTGGATGAACTGATGGGGCATGTGGAGGCATTGATTAATTGTATTTCAATCAAATCTGTCATAGTGTTGTTGCGGATTCACTATTATTTAATGCGCGAAATAGTCGTTAAAAATGCAGAAATTCAGGGTATTTCTCTTGATAGATAATGCCAGAGCCCTCGGACTTTCTCGACTTGTGCTTGACTGATATGTAATACTCATAAATGGGATCTTCTGGAGCAACCACTGAAGAAAATTGTGTATACTGTTTTCAAGTATATTTTTAATAATACAAACCTTCAAGAACAGAACCGTTAAGCTCATAATATTCTTCAGAAATATCAGAAATATGCTCGTGGTATTCTTCGCTGCTGGGTCCTTCGATAGCTCAGAAGACCTCTGGCATCGCTTTTGTCAGGAGTCAAACGCACTCTTTCAAATATTGAGAGATTGATGGTAACGACTCTTACATTTAATTACAGATATCCCCATTTATACAAGCCCTATTTTCAAGTAGTTTCCAATTACGACTATTCGAAAAAGTTCCACAGCCCCTCCCACCATCTTAATGATATCTTGTCGAATAAATAAAGTACAGCGTTTCCAGATAAAACTGTTAAGGCACAACTTTTTCAAATGACTGAGCGCAAATCCTGGAAATGGTCATTTAGAAAATCTGTTTTCAAGTTCGCGATATGCAACGGAATAATGGTATTCACCCAATTTCCCGATAGGGACGATGTGCGTTTTTTTGTTTTTTCACCTCAATATTTGAATATTTATGCAATTTACGGGTTATTCTTACTCTTTTTCGTTATTCATTAGCTCAAAAATGAACGCGATTGGCAGGTAAAGGGACAACAGGTGGTGGTATGGTTCGGGCGAGCTTTTGGGAAGGGGGTTCTCTTTATCATTGACCCTTCAACTTTGGTATTCCTTACAGTGGTTTTACCCATTCTTCGCGGATCTCTTCGCCTGTCAAAATCATCCGGAGAGCGATTTTCTGGCGTTGGATAATCTCACCGCGTTGGAGAAACAAGTAATCACAATTGATTTACACATAACTTCCTCCTATTGTTGTGTATTCTGTATTGTTGTGCTATCTTTCGTTCAGACCATCAAAGCATTTATACCGACACTACTTATCAATTTTATGAACTATAATTTTTCACGTGTGAAAGGAGTTGAAAGGTTCGTTTATACATCGTCGTCTAGTAATTTCGTGCTTTTTTCAGAGAGATCCTGTCTGGATTTGTCCTATTCCGCATCGAAATTCTTCCAATGTTCCGGAAAGTATTTGATCCCAATCAGCAATATGACTTGGTGAGAAAATTCTTACTATTTCGACTCGTTAATAGAGCTCGAAATACGCGTCGCCGTCTCTTCATTTTACACACTCTCTCGCCCGGTCGACTCAAGAGAGAGTGTGGGGAATGAAGAGACGGCGACGCTTATTTCGATCTCGCCTCGTTAAATAAATTTAAAGACTCCGTTCATCCTCCGTCTCAACTTCTGGGAAAAGCACTTCAAACAAGTCGTTATATCTGGTTATGCAGAGGGGATCTTTGAAGTGATCGGAGAACGATTTCCCCTTCTGCATTCACTTTTTCCCATACATTTCAGACGATAAATGGACGATTCGTCCGTTCAATAACCGAAAAAGTCCGAGCTATTGATAAGTGGTGGAATTCTGATTTCAATGGATTTGATGATCGAATTGATTGTCTAGAGCAAGAATATCTCCTTGAAGACTGAAGAAGAAAATTTTTCTTCGCCGTGTTCGTGCTAGGGTTCTCGAATTGGGCGGCGCCCAGTCCGCCCAATTCCAAAATGCGTTGAATGAATAAAGCCTAATACGCCCGATTGCGAACAAAGGATATTGGCTGGGCGCCCACGGGCGCCCATTCCTCTCATTCACCCCGCGATGAGCGGTTCACTCACTCCATTTCTCTCACTCTCGCTCCCCTCTTCACCCTCGATTTCGGTTCGGTTTCAACAGTCACTCATATTAAACGCCCAGTGGGCGCGAACAAAGGAAATGCGCCCAATTGGGCGTCCATCATTCTGCGCCCAACTGGGCGAATCGACCGCCCCGCAAAAGCCCAGTTGGGCGGAATGGCCCAATAGGGAGAACCCTAGTTCGTGCACGAATAAATAAATGCTTTGTTCAGTGGAAATGAGAGCAATGACAGATGGAAATTACACAAAGTGAAAAAGGAAGAAAGAGGCCTTGTGGAGACTATGTTACCTAATGTTTGACGAAGAAATTCGAAACTTTCCTACGATGAGACCAAGAAGTTAGGATGAGTTATCAAGCGAAGAAATGATCAAAGTCTCGTAATGACTTTATCGAAAATAACAACGGCAATTCAAAATAACACAACACCGTTCTTAATTTTAGTTCTCCGATGACATGAACATTATTTCTATGACTTGCGATCTCTTTGACTTCTTAATTTTCTGATTCACGAAAGGTGTTATTCCATTCTGAAATGCTCTACATCATTGCTTCGAGACCGAAACTCGAATAAGAAAGTACCTTTTGGGAGTAGATAAGAATCACATTTGATCGCTACGATGAACAACTGGACCACTGTCGCAGGCAATCGTTTTGAGCAGGAATCGGTGAGAAGCTATTTGCCTGTTGCTATATGCGATGAGGGGTGGAATCTTTCAAGAAATGATCGTGTTAATAGATTAATACAAGTTTTCGTACCTGACATTTGTGAATCAAATATATGAGCAAAATAAATCACGTTGAGTTGGCGTAGGCAACTGAAATGCAATCAATTGTAATTCAGCAAATGGAACGATACAGCAACAAGAAGGAAAGCCGAAAGCGAGAAAATGAAGGAGAAGGCAGGCCTGCTGCACGGCTGGATTATAACAATTTCTTCTGGATCTTCTGGATCGTTCTGGATCTCGATTCAATTATCCTTTGTTCAAAAAGTTCCGAGATGTCATTTCCGAGAAAATTGTTATAATCCAGCCGTGCACCGCAGGGCTAGGTGGCAGCAGTGTCTGCCGAGTAGATGGTCGAAGAGGAAATTGGAGATTCTTCAAACCTCACTTTGAGTTTTGGAAGAACTAGGAATGAGATAAATGAGAAAGCATCAAGCAACAGCTTTATCAAGTGCAATTACTATCAAATAACAATAGATGCATTTTGTTCAGACCGTCATTCTGGCTGAAGAACTAGCCATTGCCTCTATTGTCAAAATGGAACGCTTTTTTCTGGAATTGTTCATATTTTAGAAGACAAAAAGGGCCAAAATGCTTGACCAACCTGCCAGAAAGGAAGTATAAAGCGATGGCTGCGATGGTGCAATGAGTTCGTCTCCTTTAAAGGATGTTGCTTGTATTCACTCGAGAAAGATGTGTGTTTTTCGACTCATTTCTGTGTTTTGCACGCGGTTGGCTGTGGAGTTGAGGTAGACCACTGCAATGATAAGATAAGAAAACTTGGTAAAACATCAAAATTGGCTCGGAATGACAGGATGGCGAAGAAATGAATGAGGAGAGGAATTAGGCATGAATAAAATTTGTTTGTGTTGAGGAGGAGGAAATTTGAGATACCCATTGGATAGCTGGAAGTTGGGGTGACTTGAGATGGGTGGACAAGAAGAGTACCATTATTATTTTCGTAAAGGGAAATTGGATGTGAACGATGTGATAGAGAATTCGCATGATAATCTTGATAGATTCAGTTACGAATAAAAATGATTCACAACAAAAGTCCTCTTCGCTTCTTATTGATCATGTTCTCGGCACCGGAGATTTCGCATGATGTGATGTCCTTGCACAGTGAAGGCTATCAGCCTGACATGGTCCGCAATTTATTTCCGCATTTTATTATTCTCCGTTTATCAATATAACAACAACATTTACTATCAAAATCGGCCTGCATTTGATGAATCTCTCCAGAGGAACGCAAATATGTTCTTCGTGGTGAATTCTGCCCCATGAATGGCGCTGAAATAATTGTACGCGATTCCCCAGTTGGAAGAATCGGGTTGGTTGTTTGTGGTGTAAATGAGCAACGATTAATAAAATATATTCATTAATCAATTACTTTACAAGGAAAATAGTTGTCTAAATAGTGAAGAAATGGGTGGATGGGAGAGGGAAGGAAATGAGCAGCTTATGATAGCTGTCTTGACGCAGATGCGCGTTGACGTGTG